>OX578142.1:59806624-60406624 GCA_951213105.1 Amaurobius ferox | reverse complement strand
TACTATAGATTTTCTACCAAATTTCGTAATATTAAAAAAAGTCATTTTTTGCTGCTTTTAAATGAGAAGCCGATAGATAGCCTTACATTTTAAAACTGAAAAAAATGAATATCTCTTAATTTTTCTTAAATTTGGAAGAAATGAACTAAAAATATAGGAAACACTTTGGTTATTACAGTTTCAAAAAAAAAATATTTTTCTTTTTTCATCAAATCGAATATTTTGGTGTGTGGCAACCATAAATTAATTATAAGAAAATCTGACGTAGCCAAAGTGTTTTAAATATTTATTACAGATTTTCTACCAAATTTCGTAATATTAAGAAAAATCATTTTTTGCTGCTTTTAAATGAGAAGCCTTATAGCCTTACATTTTAAAACTGAAAAAAATGAATATTTTTTAATTTTTCCTAAATTTGGCAGAAATGAACTAAAAAATATAGGAAACTTTTTGGCTATTACAGTTTAAAAAAAAATAATTTATTTCTCTTTTTTCACCAAAAGGAAAATTTTGGTGTGCGGCAACCAAAAATTTAATTTAAGAATATCTGAAAGAGCCAAAGTGTTTTAAATATTTACAACAGATTTTCTACCAAATTTCGTAATATTAAGAAAAAGTCATTTTTTGCTGCTTTTAAATTTGAATCCTATATATAGCCTTACATTTTAAAACTGAAAAAAATGAATATTTTTTAATTTTTCCTAAATTTGGCAGAAATAAACTGAATAATATAGGAAACACTTTGGCTATTACAGTTTCAAAAAAAAATTTTTTTTTTCATCAAAACGAAAATTTTGGTGTGTGGCAACCATAAATTAATATTAGGAAAATCTGATATACCCAAAGTGTTTTAAATATTTACTACAGATTTTCTACCAAATTTCGTAATATTAAGAAAAAGTCATTTTTTGCTGCTTTTAAAAGAGAAGCCTATATAGCCTTACATTTTAAATCTGAAAAAAAATGAATATTTTTTAATTTTTCCTAAATTTGGCAGAAATGAACTAAAAAATATAGGAAACTTTTTGGCTATTACAGATTAAAAAAAATAATTTATTTCTCTTTTTCCACCAAAAGGAAAATATTGGTGTGTGGCAACCAAAAATTTAATTTAAGAATATCTGAAAGAGCCAAAGTGTTTTAAATATTTACTACAGATTTTCTACCAAATTTCGTAAAATTAAGAAAAAGTCATTTTTTGCTAATTTTAAATTTGAAGCCTATATATAGCCTTACATTTTAAAACTGAAAAAAATGAATATTTTTTAATTTTTCCTAAATTTGGCAGAAATGAACTAAAAAATATAGGAAAAACTTTGGCTATTATAGTTTCAAAAAAATAATTTATTTCTCTTTTTTCATCAAAACGAATATTTTGGTGTGTGGTAACCATAAATTTAATTTAAGAAATTCTGAAATAACCAAAGTGTTTTAAATATTTATTACAGATTTTCTACCAAATTTTGTAATATTAAGAAAAATCATTTTTTGCTGCTTTTAAATGAGAAGCCTTATAGCCTTACATTTTAAAACTGAAAAAAATGAATATTTTTTAATTTTTCCTAAATTTGGCAGAAATGAACTAAAAAATATAGGAATCACTTTGGCTATTACAGTTTCAAAAAAAATAATTTATTTCTCTTTTTTCACCAAAAGGAAAATTCTGGTGTGTGGCAACCAAAAATTAAATTTAAGAATATCTGAAAGAGCCAAAGTGTTTTAAATATTTACTACATATTTTCTACCAAATTCCGTAATATTAAGAAAAAGTCATTTTTTGCTGCTTTTAAATTTGAAGCCTATAGCCTTACATTTTAAAACTGAAAAAAATGAATATTTTTTAATTTTTCCTAAATTTGGAAGAAATGAACTAAAAAATATAGGAAACACTTTGGCTATTATAGTTTCAAAAAATAATTTATTTCTCTTTATTCATCAAATCGAATATTTTGGTGTGTGGCAACCATAAATTAATTATAAGAAAATCTGACATAGCCAAAGTGTTTTAATTATTTACAACAGATTTTCTACCAAATTTCGTAATATTAAGAAAAAGTCATTTTTTGCTGCTTTTAAATTTGAAGCCTATGATGCCTTACATTTTAAAACTGAAAAAAATGAATATGTTTTAATTTTCCCTAAATTTGGCAGAAATAAACTAAATAATATCGGAAACACTTTGGCTATTACAGTTTCAAAAAAAAAAAATTTTTTTTCATCAAAACGAAAATTTTGGTGTGTGGCAACCATAAATTAATTTTAAGAAAATCTGATATACCCAAATTGTTTTAAATATTTACTACAGATTTTCTACCAAATTTCGTAATATTAAGAAAAAGTCATTTTTTGCAGCTTTTAAATTTGGAGCCTATAGCCTTACATTTTAAAACTGAAAAAAATGAATATTTCTTAATTTCTTTTAAATTTGGAAGAAATGAACTAAAAATATAGGAAACACTTTGGCTATTGCAGTTTCAAAGAAAATATATTTTTCTTTTTTCACCAAAACGAATATTTTGGTGTGTGGCAACCATAAATTTAATTTAAGAAAATCTGAAATAGCCAAAGTGTTTTAAATTTTTACTATAGATTTTCTACCAAATTTCGTAATATTAAAAAAAGTCATTTTTTGCTGCTTTTAAATGAGAAGCCGATAGATAGCCTTACATTTTAAAACTGAAAAAAATGAATATCTCTTAATTTTTCTTAAATTTGGAAGAAATGAACTAAAAATATAGGAAACACTTTGGTTATTACAGTTTCAAAAAAAAAATATTTTTCTTTTTTCATCAAATCGAATATTTTGGTGTGTGGTAACCATAAATTTAATTTAAGAAATTCTGAATAGCCAAAGTGTTTTAAATATTTACTACAGATTTTCTACCAAATTTCGTAATATTAAGAAAAAGTCTTTTTTTGCTGCTCTTAAAGGAGAAGCCTATAATAGCCTTACATTTTAAAACTGAAAAAAATGAATATTTTTTTAATTTTTCCTAAATTTGGCAGAAATGAACTAAAAAATATAGGAATCACTTTGGCTATTACAGTTTCAAAAAAAAAAAAATTATTTCCCTTTCTTCACCAAAATGAAAATTTTGGTGTGTGGCAACCATAAATTTAATTTAAGAAAATCTGAAATAGCCAAAGTGTTTTAAATATTTACTATAGATTTTCTACCAAATTTTGAAATATTAAAAAAAAGTCATTTTTTGCTGCTTTTAAATGAGAAGCCTATAGCCTTACATTTTAAATCTGAAAAAAAAGAATATTTTTTAATTTTTCCTAAATTTGGCAGAAATGAACTAAAAAATATAGGAAACTTTTTGGCTATTACAGATTAAAAAAAATAATTTATTTCTCTTTTTCCACCAAAAGGAAAATATTGGTGTGTGGCAACCAAAAATTTAATTTAAGAATATCTGAAAGAGCCAAAGTGTTTTAAATATTTACTACAGATTTTCTACCAAATTTCGTAATATTAAGAAAAAGTCATTTTTTGCTGCTTTAAATTTGAAGCCTTACATTTTAAAACTGAAAAAAATGAATATTTTTTAATTTTTCATAAATTTGGCAGAAATGAACTAAAAAATATAGGAAACACTTTGGCTATTACAGTTTAAAAAAAAATAATTTATTTCTCTTTTTCCACCAAAAGGAAAATTTTGGTGTGTGGCAACCAAAAATTTAATTTAAGAATATCTGAAAGAGCCAAAGTGTTTTAAATATTTACAACAGATTTTCTACCAAATTTCGTAATATTAAGAAAAAGTCATTTTTTGCTGCTTTTAAATTTGAAGCCTATATATAGCCTTACATTTTAAAACTGAAAAAAATGAATATTTTTTAATTTTTCCTAAATTTGGCAGAAATAAACTGAATAATATAGGAAACACTTTGGCTATTACAGTTTCAAAAAAAATTTTTTTTTTTCATCAAAACGAAAATTTTGGTGTGTGGCAACCATAAATTAATATTAGGAAAATCTGATATACCCAAAGTGTTTTAAATATTTACTACAGATTTTCTACCAAATTTCGTAATATTAAGAAAAAGTCATTTTTTGCTGCTTTTAAAAGAGAAGCCTATATAGCCTTACATTTTAAATCTAAAAAAAATGAATATTTTTAATTTTTCCTAAATTTGGCAGAAATGAACTAAAAAATATAGGAAACTGTTTGGCTATTAAAGTTTAAAAAAAATAATTTATTTCTCTTTTTTCACCCAAAGGAAAATTTTGGTGTGTGGCAACCAAAAATTTAATTTAAGACTATCTGAAAGAGCCAAAGTGTTTTAAATATTTACTACAGATTTTCTACCAAATTTCGTAATATTAAGAAAAAGTCATTTTTTGCTAATTTTAAATTTGAAGCCTATATATAGCCTTACATTTTAAAACTGAAAAAAATGAATATTTTTTAATTTTTCCTAAATTTGGCAGAAATGAACTAAAAAATATAGGAAAAACTTTGGCTATTATAGTTTCAAAAAAATAATTTATTTCTCTTTTTTCATCAAAACGAATATTTTGGTGTGTGGTAACCACAAATTTAATTTAAGAAATTCTGAAATAGCCAAAGTGTTTTAAATATTTACTATAGATTTTCTACCAAATTTTGAAATATTAAAAAAAAGTCATTTTTTGCTGCTTTTAAATGAGAAGCCTATAGCCTTACATTTTAAATCTGAAAAAAAATGAATATTTTTTAATTTTTCCTAAATTTGGCAGAAATGAACTAAAAAATATAGGAAACTTTTTGGCTATTACAGATTAAAAAAAATAATTTATTTCTCTTTTTCCACCAAAAGGAAAATATTGGTGTGTGGCAACCAAAAATTTAATTTAAGAATATCTGAAAGAGCCAAAGTGTTTTAAATATTTACTACAGATTTTCTACCAAATTCCGTAATATTAAGAAAAAGTCATTTTTTGCTGCTTTTAAATTTGAAGCCTATAGCCTTACATTTTAAAACTGAAAAAAAATGAATATTTTTTAATTTTTCCTAAATTTGGAAGAAATGAACTAAAAAATATAGGAAACACTTTGGCTATTATAGTTTCAAAAAAATAATTTATTTCTCTTTTGTCATCAAAACGAATATTTTGGTGTGTGGTAACTATAAATTTAATTTAAAAAATTCTGAAATAGCCAAAGTGTTTTAAATATTTACTACAGATTTTCTACCAAATTTCGTAATATTAAGAAAAAATCTTTCTATGCTGCTTTTAAATGAGAAGCCTATTATAATAGCCTTACATTTTAAAACTGAAAAAAATGAATATTTTTTAATTTTTCCTAAATTTGGCAGAAATGAACTAAAAAATATAGGAATCACTTTGGCTATTACAGTTTCAAAAAAAAATAATTTATTTCCCTTTCTTCACCAAAACGAAAATTTTGGTGTGTGGCAACCATAAATTTAATTTAAGAAAATCTGAAATAACCAAAGTGTTTTAAATATTTACTACAGATTTTCTACCAAATTTCGTAATATTAAGAAAAATCATTTTTTTCTGCTTTTAAATTTGAAGCCTATAGCCTTACATTTTAAAACTGAAAAAAATGAATATTTCTTAAATTTTTTTTAATTTGGAAGAAATGAACTAAAAATATAGGAAACACTTTGGTTATTACAGTTTCAAAAAAAAAAATATTTTTCTTTTTTCATCAAATCGAATATTTTGGTGTGTGGCAACCATAAATTAATTATAAGAAAATCTGACATAGCCAAAGTGTTTTAAATATTTATTACAGATTTTCTACCAAATTTCGTAATATTAAGAAAAATCATTTTTTTCTGCTTTTAAATTTGAAGCCTATAGCCTTACATTTTAAAACTGAAAAAAATGAATATTTCTTAAATTTTTTTTAATTTGGAAGAAATGAACTAAAAATATAGGAAACACTTTGGCTATTGCAGTTTCAAAGAAAATATATTTTTCTTTTTTCACCAAAAGGAAAATTTTGGTGTGTGGCAACCATAAATTTAAGTTAAGAAAATCTGACATAGCCAAAGTGTTTTAAATATTTACTACAGATTTTCTACCAAATTTCGTAATATTAAGAAAACTCATTTTTTGCTGCTTTTAAATGAGAAGCCTATAATAATGGCCTTACATTTCAAAACTGAAAAAAAATGAATATTTTTTAATTTTTCCTGAATTTCGTAGAAATGAACTAAAAAATATAGGAAACACTTTGGGTATTACAGTTTAAAAAAAATTAATTTATTTTTCTTTTTTCATCAAAGCGAATATTTTGGTGTGTGGCAACCATAAATTAATTTTATGAAAATCTGACATAGCCAAAGTGTTTTAAATATTTACTACAGATTTTCTACCAAATTTCGTAATATTAAGAAAAATCATTTTTTGCTGCTTTTAAATGAGAAGCCTATAGCCAGCCTTACATTTTAAAACTGAAAAAAATGAATATTTTTTAATTTTTCCTAAATTTGGCAGAAATGAACTAAAAAATATAGGAAACACTTTGGCTATTTTAGTTTAAAAAAAATAATTTATCTCTCTTTTTTCATCAAAACGCATATTTTGGTGTGTGGCAACCATAAATTTAATTTAAGAAAATCAGAAATAGCCAAAGTGTTTTAAATATTTACTACAGATTTTCTACCAAATTTCGTAATATTAAGAAAAAGTCATTTTTTGCTGCTTTTAAATGAGAAGCCTTATAGCCTTACATTTTAAAACTGAAAAAAATGAATATTTTTTAATTTTTCCTAAATTTGGCAGAAATGAACTAAAAAATATAGGAATCACTTTGGCTATTACAGTTTCCAAAAAAAATAATTTATTTCTCTTTTTTCACCAAAAGGAAAATTCTGGTGTGTGGCAACCAAAAATTAAATTTAAGAATATCTGAGAGCCAAAGTGTATTAAATATTTACTACAGATTTTCTACCAAATTCCGTAATATTAAGAAAAAGTCATTTTTTGCTGCTTTTAAATTTGAAGCCTATAGCCTTACATTTTAAAACTGAAAAAAATGAATATTTTTTAATTTTTCCTAAATTTGGAAGAAATGAACTAAAAAATATAGGAAATACTTTGGCTATTATAGTTTCAAAAAATAATTTATTTCTCTTTTTTCATCAAATCGAATATTTTGGTGTGTGGCAACCATAAATTAATTATAAGAAAATCTGACATAGCCAAAGTGTTTTAATTATTTACAACAGATTTTCTACCAAATTTCGTAATATTAAGAAAAAGTCATTTTTTGCTGCTTTTAAATTTGAAGCCTATGCCTTACATTTTAAAACTGAAAAAAATGAATATGTTTTAATTTTCCCTAAATTTGGCAGAAATAAACTAAATAATATCGGAAACACTTTGGCTATTACAGTTTCAAAAAAAAAAATTTTTTTTCATCAAAACGAAAATTTTGGTGTGTGGCAACCATAAATTAATTTTAAGAAAATCTGATATACCCAAAGTGTTTTAAATATTTACTACAGATTTTCTACCAAATTTCGTAGTATTAAGAAAAAGTCATTTTTTGCAGCTTTTAAATTTGAAGCCTATAGCCTTACATTTTAAAACTGAAAAAAATGAATATTTCTTAATTTCTTTTAAATTTGGAAGAAATGAACTAAAAATATAGGAAACACTTTGGCTATTGCAGTTTCAAAGAAAATATATTTTTCTTTTTTCACCAAAACGAATATTTTGGTGTGTGGCAACCATAAATTTAATTTAAGAAAATCTGAAATAGCCAAAGTGTTTTAAATTTTTACTATAGATTTTCTACCAAATTTCGTAATATTAAAAAAAGTCATTTTTTGCTGCTTTTAAATGAGAAGCCGATAGATAGCCTTACATTTTAAAACTGAAAAAAATGAATATCTCTTAATTTTTCTTAAATTTGGAAGAAATGAACTAAAAATATAGGAAACACTTTGGTTATTACAGTTTCAAAAAAAAAATATTTTTCTTTTTTCTTCAAATCGAATATTTTGGTGTGTGGTAACCATAAATTTAATTTAAGAAATTCTGAATAGCCAAAGTGTTTTAAATATTTACTACAGATTTTCTACCAAATTTCGTAATATTAAGAAAAAGTCTTTTTTTGCTGCTCTTAAATGAGAAGCCTATAATAGCCTTACATTTTAAAACTGAAAAAAATGAATATTTTTTTAATTTTTCCTAAATTTGGCAGAAATGAACTAAAAAATATATTAATCACTTTGGCTATTACAGTTTCAAAAAAAAAAAATTATTTCCCTTTCTTCACCAAAATGAAAATTTTGGTGTGTGGCAACCATAAATTTAATTTAAGAAAATCTGAAATAGCCAAAGTGTTTTAAATATTTACTATAGATTTTCTACCAAATTTTGAAATATTAAAAAAAAGTCATTTTTTGCTGCTTTTAAATGAGAAGCCTATAGCCTTACATTTTAAATCTGAAAAAAAAGAATATTTTTTAATTTTTCCTAAATTTGGCAGAAATGAACTAAAAAGTATAGGAAACTTTTTGGCTATTACAGATTAAAAAAAATAATTTATTTCTCTTTTTCCACCAAAAGGAAAATATTGGTGTGTGGCAACCAAAAATTTAATTTAAGAATATCTGAAAGAGCCAAAGTGTTTTAAATATTTACTACAGATTTTCTACCAAATTTCGTAATATTAAGAAAAAGTCATTTTTTGCTGCTTTAAATTTGAAGCCTTACATTTTAAAACTGAAAAAAATGAATATTTTTTAATTTTTCATAAATTTGGCAGAAATGAACTAAAAAATATTGGAAACACTTTGGCTATTATAGTTTCAAAAAAATATTTTATTTCTCTTTTTTCATCAAATCGAATATTTTGTTGTGTGGCAACCATAAATTAATTATAAGAAAATCTGACATAGCCAAAGTGTTTTAATTATTTACAACAGATTTTCTACCAAATTTCGTAATATTAAGAAAAAGTCATTTTTTGCTGCTTTTAAATTTGAAGCCTATAGCCTTACATTTTAAAACTGAAAAAAATGAATATTTTTTAATTTTTCCTAAATTTGGCAGAAATAAACTAAATAATATCGGAAACACTTTGGCTATTACAGTTTCAAAAAAAAAATTTTTTTTTTCATCAAAACGAAAATTTTGGTGTGTGGCAACCATAAATTAATTTTATGAAAATCTGATATACCCAAAGTGTTTTAAATATTTACTACAGATTTTCTACCAAATTTCGTAATATTAAGAAAAAGTCATTTTTTGCAGCTTTTAAATTTGAAGCCTAGAGCCTTACATTTTAAAACTGAAAAAAATGAATATTTCTTAATTTTTTTTAAATTTGGAAGAAATGAACTAAAAATATAGGAAACACTTTGGATATTGCAGTTTCAAAGAAAATATATTTTTCTTTTTTCACCAAAACGAATATTTTGGTGTGTGGCTACCATAAATTTAATTTAAGAAAATCTGAAATAGCCAAAGTGTTTTAAATTTTTACTATAGATTTTCTACCAAATTTCGTAATATTAAAAAAAGTCATTTTTTGCTGCTTTTAAATGAGAAGCCGATAGATAGCCTTACATTTTAAAACTGAAAAAAATGAATATCTCTTAATTTTTCTTAAATTTGGAAGAAATGAACTAAAAATATAGGAAACACTTTGGTTATTACAGTTTCAAAAAAAAATATTTTTCTTTTTTCATCAAATCGAATATTTTGGTGTGTGGCAACCATAAATTAATTATAAGAAAATCTGACGTAGCCAAAGTGTTTTAAATATTTATTACAGATTTTCTACCAAATTTCGTAATATTAAGAAAAATCATTTTTTGCTGCTTTTAAATGAGAAGCCTATAGCCTTACATTTTAAAACTGAAAAAAATGAATATTTTTTAATTTTTCCTAAATTTGGCAGAAATAAACTGAATAATATAGGAAACACTTTGGCTATTACAGTTTCAAAAAAAAATTTTTTTTTTCATCAAAACGAAAATTTTGGTGTGTGGCAACCATAAATTAATATTAGGAAAATCTGATATACCCAAAGTGTTTTAAATATTTACTACAGATTTTCTACCAAATTTCGTAATATTAAGAAAAAGTCATTTTTTGCTGCTTTTAAAAGAGAAGCCTATATAGCCTTACATTTTAAATCTGAAAAAAAATGAATATTTTTTAATTTTTCCTAAATTTGGCAGAAATGAACTAAAAAATATAGGAAACTTTTTGGCTATTACAGATTAAAAAAAATAATTTATTTCTCTTTTTCCACCAAAAGGAAAATATTGGTGTGTGGCAACCAAAAATTTAATTTAAGAATATCTGAAAGAGCCAAAGTGTTTTAAATATTTACTACAGATTTTCTACCAAATTTCGTAAAATTAAGAAAAAGTCATTTTTTGCTAATTTTAAATTTGAAGCCTATATATAGCCTTACATTTTAAAACTGAAAAAAATGAATATTTTTTAATTTTTCCTAAATTTGGCAGAAATGAACTAAAAAATATAGGAAAAACTTTGGCTATTATAGTTTCAAAAAAATAATTTATTTCTCTTTTTTCATCAAAACGAATATTTTGGTGTGTGGTAACCATAAATTTAATTTAAGAAATTCTGAAATAACCAAAGTGTTTTAAATATTTATTACAGATTTTCTACCAAATTTTGTAATATTAAGAAAAATCATTTTTTGCTGCTTTTAAATGAGAAGCCTTATAGCCTTACATTTTAAAACTGAAAAAAATGAATATTTTTTAATTTTTCCTAAATTTGGCAGAAATGAACTAAAAAATATAGGAATCACTTTGGCTATTACAGTTTCAAAAAAAATAATTTATTTCTCTTTTTTCACCAAAAGGAAAATTCTGGTGTGTGGCAACCAAAAATTAAATTTAAGAATATCTGAAAGAGCCAAAGTGTTTTAAATATTTACTACATATTTTCTACCAAATTCCGTAATATTAAGAAAAAGTCATTTTTTGCTGCTTTTAAATTTGAAGCCTATAGCCTTACATTTTAAAACTGAAAAAAATGAATATTTTTTAATTTTTCCTAAATTTGGAAGAAATGAACTAAAAAATATAGGAAACACTTTGGCTATTATAGTTTCAAAAAATAATTTATTTCTCTTTATTCATCAAATCGAATATTTTGGTGTGTGGCAACCATAAATTAATTATAAGAAAATCTGACATAGCCAAAGTGTTTTAATTATTTACAACAGATTTTCTACCAAATTTCGTAATATTAAGAAAAAGTCATTTTTTGCTGCTTTTAAATTTGAAGCCTATGATGCCTTACATTTTAAAACTGAAAAAAATGAATATGTTTTAATTTTCCCTAAATTTGGCAGAAATAAACTAAATAATATCGGAAACACTTTGGCTATTACAGTTTCAAAAAAAAAAATTTTTTTTTCATCAAAACGAAAATTTTGGTGTGTGGCAACCATAAATTAATTTTAAGAAAATCTGATATACCCAAATTGTTTTAAATATTTACTACAGATTTTCTACCAAATTTCGTAATATTAAGAAAAAGTCATTTTTTGCAGCTTTTAAATTTGGAGCCTATAGCCTTACATTTTAAAACTGAAAAAAATGAATATTTCTTAATTTCTTTTAAATTTGGAAGAAATGAACTAAAAATATAGGAAACACTTTGGCTATTGCAGTTTCAAAGAAAATATATTTTTCTTTTTTCACCAAAACGAATATTTTGGTGTGTGGCAACCATAAATTTAATTTAAGAAAATCTGAAATAGCCAAAGTGTTTTAAATTTTTACTATAGATTTTCTACCAAATTTCGTAATATTAAAAAAAGTCATTTTTTGCTGCTTTTAAATGAGAAGCCGATAGATAGCCTTACATTTTAAAACTGAAAAAAATGAATATCTCTTAATTTTTCTTAAATTTGGAAGAAATGAACTAAAAATATAGGAAACACTTTGGTTATTACAGTTTCAAAAAAAAAATATTTTTCTTTTTTCATCAAATCGAATATTTTGGTGTGTGGTAACCATAAATTAATTATAAGAAAATCTGACGTAGCCAAAGTGTTTTAAATATTTATTACAGATTTTCTACCAAATTTCGTAATATTAAGAAAAATCATTTTTTGCTGCTTTTAAATGAGAAGCCTATAGCCTTACATTTTAAAACTGAAAAAAATGAATATTTTTTAATTTTTCCTAAATTTGGCAGAAATAAACTGAATAATATAGGAAACACTTTGGCTATTACAGTTTCAAAAAAAAATTTTTTTTTTCATCAAAACGAAAATTTTGGTGTGTGGCAACCATAAATTAATATTAGGAAAATCTGATATACCCAAAGTGTTTTAAATATTTACTACAGATTTTCTACCAAATTTCGTAATATTAAGAAAAAGTCATTTTTTGCTGCTTTTAAAAGAGAAGCCTATATAGCCTTACATTTTAAATCTGAAAAAAAATGAATATTTTTTAATTTTTCCTAAATTTGGCAGAAATGAACTAAAAAATATAGGAAACTTTTTGGCTATTACAGATTAAAAAAAATAATTTATTTCTCTTTTTCCACCAAAAGGAAAATATTGGTGTGTGGCAACCAAAAATTTAATTTAAGAATATCTGAAAGAGCCAAAGTGTTTTAAATATTTACTACAGATTTTCTACCAAATTTCGTAAAATTAAGAAAAAGTCATTTTTTGCTAATTTTAAATTTGAAGCCTATATATAGCCTTACATTTTAAAACTGAAAAAAATGAATATTTTTTAATTTTTCCTAAATTTGGCAGAAATGAACTAAAAAATATAGGAAAAACTTTGGCTATTATAGTTTCAAAAAAATAATTTATTTCTCTTTTTTCATCAAAACGAATATTTTGGTGTGTGGTAACCATAAATTTAATTTAAGAAATTCTGAAATAACCAAAGTGTTTTAAATATTTATTACAGATTTTCTACCAAATTTTGTAATATTAAGAAAAATCATTTTTTGCTGCTTTTAAATGAGAAGCCTTATAGCCTTACATTTTAAAACTGAAAAAAATGAATATTTTTTAATTTTTCCTAAATTTGGCAGAAATGAACTAAAAAATATAGGAATCACTTTGGCTATTACAGTTTCAAAAAAAATAATTTATTTCTCTTTTTTCACCAAAAGGAAAATTCTGGTGTGTGGCAACCAAAAATTAAATTTAAGAATATCTGAAAGAGCCAAAGTGTTTTAAATATTTACTACATATTTTCTACCAAATTCCGTAATATTAAGAAAAAGTCATTTTTTGCTGCTTTTAAATTTGAAGCCTATAGCCTTACATTTTAAAACTGAAAAAAATGAATATTTTTTAATTTTTCCTAAATTTGGAAGAAATGAACTAAAAAATATAGGAAACACTTTGGCTATTATAGTTTCAAAAAATAATTTATTTCTCTTTATTCATCAAATCGAATATTTTGGTGTGTGGCAACCATAAATTAATTATAAGAAAATCTGACATAGCCAAAGTGTTTTAATTATTTACAACAGATTTTCTACCAAATTTCGTAATATTAAGAAAAAGTCATTTTTTGCTGCTTTTAAATTTGAAGCCTATGATGCCTTACATTTTAAAACTGAAAAAAATGAATATGTTTTAATTTTCCCTAAATTTGGCAGAAATAAACTAAATAATATCGGAAACACTTTGGCTATTACAGTTTCAAAAAAAAAAAATTTTTTTTCATCAAAACGAAAATTTTGGTGTGTGGCAACCATAAATTAATTTTAAGAAAATCTGATATACCCAAATTGTTTTAAATATTTACTACAGATTTTCTACCAAATTTCGTAATATTAAGAAAAAGTCATTTTTTGCAGCTTTTAAATTTGGAGCCTATAGCCTTACATTTTAAAACTGAAAAAAATGAATATTTCTTAATTTCTTTTAAATTTGGAAGAAATGAACTAAAAATATAGGAAACACTTTGGCTATTGCAGTTTCAAAGAAAATATATTTTTCTTTTTTCACCAAAACGAATATTTTGGTGTGTGGCAACCATAAATTTAATTTAAGAAAATCTGAAATAGCCAAAGTGTTTTAAATTTTTACTATAGATTTTCTACCAAATTTCGTAATATTAAAAAAAGTCATTTTTTGCTGCTTTTAAATGAGAAGCCGATAGATAGCCTTACATTTTAAAACTGAAAAAAATGAATATCTCTTAATTTTTCTTAAATTTGGAAGAAATGAACTAAAAATATAGGAAACACTTTGGTTATTACAGTTTCAAAAAAAAAATATTTTTCTTTTTTCATCAAATCGAATATTTTGGTGTGTGGTAACCATAAATTTAATTTAAGAAATTCTGAATAGCCAAAGTGTTTTAAATATTTACTACAGATTTTCTACCAAATTTCGTAATATTAAGAAAAAGTCTTTTTTTGCTGCTCTTAAAGGAGAAGCCTATAATAGCCTTACATTTTAAAACTGAAAAAAATGAATATTTTTTTAATTTTTCCTAAATTTGGCAGAAATGAACTAAAAAATATAGGAATCACTTTGGCTATTACAGTTTCAAAAAAAAAAAATTATTTCCCTTTCTTCACCAAAATGAAAATTTTGGTGTGTGGCAACCATAAATTTAATTTAAGAAAATCTGAAATAGCCAAAGTGTTTTAAATATTTACTATAGATTTTCTACCAAATTTTGAAATATTAAAAAAAAGTCATTTTTTGCTGCTTTTAAATGAGAAGCCTATAGCCTTACATTTTAAATCTGAAAAAAAAGAATATTTTTTAATTTTTCCTAAATTTGGCAGAAATGAACTAAAAAATATAGGAAACTTTTTGGCTATTACAGATTAAAAAAAATAATTTATTTCTCTTTTTCCACCAAAAGGAAAATATTGGTGTGTGGTAACCAAAAATTTAATTTAAGAATATCTGAAAGAGCCAAAGTGTTTTAAATATTTACTACAGATTTTCTACCAAATTTCGTAATATTAAGAAAAAGTCATTTTTTGCTGCTTTAAATTTGAAGCCTTACATTTTAAAACTGAAAAAAATGAATATTTTTTAATTTTTCATAAATTTGGCAGAAATGAACTAAAAAATATAGGAAACACTTTGGCTATTACAGTTTAAAAAAAAATAATTTATTTCTCTTTTTCCACCAAAAGGAAAATTTTGGTGTGTGGCAACCAAAAATTTAATTTAAGAATATCTGAAAGAGCCAAAGTGTTTTAAATATTTACAACAGATTTTCTACCAAATTTCGTAATATTAAGAAAAAGTCATTTTTTGCTGCTTTTAAATTTGAAGCCTATATATAGCCTTACATTTTAAAACTGAAAAAAATGAATATTTTTTAATTTTTCCTAAATTTGGCAGAAATAAACTGAATAATATAGGAAACACTTTGGCTATTACAGTTTCAAAAAAAATTTTTTTTTTTCATCAAAACGAAAATTTTGGTGTGTGGCAACCATAAATTAATATTAGGAAAATCTGATATACCCAAAGTGTTTTAAATATTTACTACAGATTTTCTACCAAATTTCGTAATATTAAGAAAAAGTCATTTTTTGCTGCTTTTAAAAGAGAAGCCTATATAGCCTTACATTTTAAATCTAAAAAAAATGAATATTTTTAATTTTTCCTAAATTTGGCAGAAATGAACTAAAAAATATAGGAAACTGTTTGGCTATTAAAGTTTAAAAAAAATAATTTATTTCTCTTTTTTCACCCAAAGGAAAATTTTGGTGTGTGGCAACCAAAAATTTAATTTAAGACTATCTGAAAGAGCCAAAGTGTTTTAAATATTTACTACAGATTTTCTACCAAATTTCGTAATATTAAGAAAAAGTCATTTTTTGCTAATTTTAAATTTGAAGCCTATATATAGCCTTACATTTTAAAACTGAAAAAAATGAATATTTTTTAATTTTTCCTAAATTTGGCAGAAATGAACTAAAAAATATAGGAAAAACTTTGGCTATTATAGTTTCAAAAAAATAATTTATTTCTCTTTTTTCATCAAAACGAATATTTTGGTGTGTGGTAACCACAAATTTAATTTAAGAAATTCTGAAATAGCCAAAGTGTTTTAAATATTTACTATAGATTTTCTACCAAATTTTGAAATATTAAAAAAAAAGTCATTTTTTGCTGCTTTTAAATGAGAAGCCTATAGCCTTACATTTTAAATCTGAAAAAAAATGAATATTTTTTAATTTTTCCTAAATTTGGCAGAAATGAACTAAAAAATATAGGAAACTTTTTGGCTATTACAGATTAAAAAAAATAATTTATTTCTCTTTTTCCACCAAAAGGAAAATATTGGTGTGTGGCAACCAAAAATTTAATTTAAGAATATCTGAAAGAGCCAAAGTGTTTTAAATATTTACTACAGATTTTCTACCAAATTCCGTAATATTAAGAAAAAGTCATTTTTTGCTGCTTTTAAATTTGAAGCCTATAGCCTTACATTTTAAAACTGAAAAAAAATGAATATTTTTTAATTTTTCCTAAATTTGGAAGAAATGAACTAAAAAATATAGGAAACACTTTGGCTATTATAGTTTCAAAAAAATAATTTATTTCTCTTTTGTCATCAAAACGAATATTTTGGTGTGTGGTAACTATAAATTTAATTTAAAAAATTCTGAAATAGCCAAAGTGTTTTAAATATTTACTACAGATTTTCTACCAAATTTCGTAATATTAAGAAAAAATCTTTCTATGCTGCTTTTAAATGAGAAGCCTATTATAATAGCCTTACATTTTAAAACTGAAAAAAATGAATATTTTTTAATTTTTCCTAAATTTGGCAGAAATGAACTAAAAAATATAGGAATCACTTTGGCTATTACAGTTTCAAAAAAAAATAATTTATTTCCCTTTCTTCACCAAAACGAAAATTTTGGTGTGTGGCAACCATAAATTTAATTTAAGAAAATCTGAAATAACCAAAGTGTTTTAAATATTTACTACAGATTTTCTACCAAATTTCGTAATATTAAGAAAAATCATTTTTTTCTGCTTTTAAATTTGAAGCCTATAGCCTTACATTTTAAAACTGAAAAAAATGAATATTTCTTAAATTTTTTTTAATTTGGAAGAAATGAACTAAAAATATAGGAAACACTTTGGTTATTACAGTTTCAAAAAAAAAAATATTTTTCTTTTTTCATCAAATCGAATATTTTGGTGTGTGGCAACCATAAATTAATTATAAGAAAATCTGACATAGCCAAAGTGTTTTAAATATTTATTACAGATTTTCTACCAAATTTCGTAATATTAAGAAAAATCATTTTTTTCTGCTTTTAAATTTGAAGCCTATAGCCTTACATTTTAAAACTGAAAAAAATGAATATTTCTTAAATTTTTTTTAATTTGGAAGAAATGAACTAAAAATATAGGAAACACTTTGGCTATTGCAGTTTCAAAGAAAATATATTTTTCTTTTTTCACCAAAAGGAAAATTTTGGTGTGTGGCAACCATAAATTTAAGTTAAGAAAATCTGACATAGCCAAAGTGTTTTAAATATTTACTACAGATTTTCTACCAAATTTCGTAATATTAAGAAAACTCATTTTTTGCTGCTTTTAAATGAGAAGCCTATAATAATGGCCTTACATTTCAAAACTGAAAAAAAATGAATATTTTTTAATTTTTCCTGAATTTCGTAGAAATGAACTAAAAAATATAGGAAACACTTTGGGTATTACAGTTTAAAAAAAATTAATTTATTTT
The DNA here is from genome assembly GCA_951213105.1 of Amaurobius ferox. Lineage (NCBI taxonomy): Eukaryota > Metazoa > Arthropoda > Arachnida > Araneae > Amaurobiidae > Amaurobius > Amaurobius ferox. Next base: position 60,388,939 of record OX578142.1, on the reverse strand, counting down.
TCTTTTTTCATCAAAGCGAATATTTTGGTGTGTGGCAACCATAAATTAATTTTATGAAAATCTGACATAGCCAAAGTGTTTTAAATATTTACTACAGATTTTCTACCAAATTTCGTAATATTAAGAAAAATCATTTTTTGCTGCTTTTAAATGAGAAGCCTATAGCCAGCCTTACATTTTAAAACTGAAAAAAATGAATATTTTTTAATTTTTCCTAAATTTGGCAGAAATGAACTAAAAAATATAGGAAACACTTTGGCTATTTTAGTTTAAAAAAAATAATTTATCTCTCTTTTTTCATCAAAACGCATATTTTGGTGTGTGGCAACCATAAATTTAATTTAAGAAAATCAGAAATAGCCAAAGTGTTTTAAATATTTACTACAGATTTTCTACCAAATTTCGTAATATTAAGAAAAAGTCATTTTTTGCTGCTTTTAAATGAGAAGCCTTATAGCCTTACATTTTAAAACTGAAAAAAATGAATATTTTTTAATTTTTCCTAAATTTGGCAGAAATGAACTAAAAAATATAGGAATCACTTTGGCTATTACAGTTTCAAAAAAAATAATTTATTTCTCTTTTTTCACCAAAAGGAAAATTCTGGTGTGTGGCAACCAAAAATTAAATTTAAGAATATCTGAGAGCCAAAGTGTATTAAATATTTACTACAGATTTTCTACCAAATTCCGTAATATTAAGAAAAAGTCATTTTTTGCTGCTTTTAAATTTGAAGCCTATAGCCTTACATTTTAAAACTGAAAAAAATGAATATTTTTTAATTTTTCCTAAATTTGGAAGAAATGAACTAAAAAATATAGGAAATACTTTGGCTATTATAGTTTCAAAAAATAATTTATTTCTCTTTTTTCATCAAATCGAATATTTTGGTGTGTGGCAACCATAAATTAATTATAAGAAAATCTGACATAGCCAAAGTGTTTTAATTATTTACAACAGATTTTCTACCAAATTTCGTAATATTAAGAAAAAGTCATTTTTTGCTGCTTTTAAATTTGAAGCCTATGCCTTACATTTTAAAACTGAAAAAAATGAATATGTTTTAATTTTCCCTAAATTTGGCAGAAATAAACTAAATAATATCGGAAACACTTTGGCTATTACAGTTTCAAAAAAAAAATTTTTTTTTCATCAAAACGAAAATTTTGGTGTGTGGCAACCATAAATTAATTTTAAGAAAATCTGATATACCCAAAGTGTTTTAAATATTTACTACAGATTTTCTACCAAATTTCGTAGTATTAAGAAAAAGTCATTTTTTGCAGCTTTTAAATTTGAAGCCTATAGCCTTACATTTTAAAACTGAAAAAAATGAATATTTCTTAATTTCTTTTAAATTTGGAAGAAATGAACTAAAAATATAGGAAACACTTTGGCTATTGCAGTTTCAAAGAAAATATATTTTTCTTTTTTCACCAAAACGAATATTTTGGTGTGTGGCAACCATAAATTTAATTTAAGAAAATCTGAAATAGCCAAAGTGTTTTAAATTTTTACTATAGATTTTCTACCAAATTTCGTAATATTAAAAAAAGTCATTTTTTGCTGCTTTTAAATGAGAAGCCGATAGATAGCCTTACATTTTAAAACTGAAAAAAATGAATATCTCTTAATTTTTCTTAAATTTGGAAGAAATGAACTAAAAATATAGGAAACACTTTGGTTATTACAGTTTCAAAAAAAAAATATTTTTCTTTTTTCTTCAAATCGAATATTTTGGTGTGTGGTAACCATAAATTTAATTTAAGAAATTCTGAATAGCCAAAGTGTTTTAAATATTTACTACAGATTTTCTACCAAATTTCGTAATATTAAGAAAAAGTCTTTTTTTGCTGCTCTTAAATGAGAAGCCTATAATAGCCTTACATTTTAAAACTGAAAAAAATGAATATTTTTTTAATTTTTCCTAAATTTGGCAGAAATGAACTAAAAAATATAGGAATCACTTTGGCTATTACAGTTTCAAAAAAAAAAAATTATTTCCCTTTCTTCACCAAAATGAAAATTTTGGTGTGTGGCAACCATAAATTTAATTTAAGAAAATCTGAAATAGCCAAAGTGTTTTAAATATTTACTATAGATTTTCTACCAAATTTTGAAATATTAAAAAAAAGTCATTTTTTGCTGCTTTTAAATGAGAAGCCTATAGCCTTACATTTTAAATCTGAAAAAAAAGAATATTTTTTAATTTTTCCTAAATTTGGCAGAAATGAACTAAAAAGTATAGGAAACTTTTTGGCTATTACAGATTAAAAAAAATAATTTATTTCTCTTTTTCCACCAAAAGGAAAATATTGGTGTGTGGCAACCAAAAATTTAATTTAAGAATATCTGAAAGAGCCAAAGTGTTTTAAATATTTACTACAGATTTTCTACCAAATTTCGTAATATTAAGAAAAAGTCATTTTTTGCTGCTTTAAATTTGAAGCCTTACATTTTAAAACTGAAAAAAATGAATATTTTTTAATTTTTCATAAATTTGGCAGAAATGAACTAAAAAATATTGGAAACACTTTGGCTATTATAGTTTCAAAAAAATATTTTATTTCTCTTTTTTCATCAAATCGAATATTTTGTTGTGTGGCAACCATAAATTAATTATAAGAAAATCTGACATAGCCAAAGTGTTTTAATTATTTACAACAGATTTTCTACCAAATTTCGTAATATTAAGAAAAAGTCATTTTTTGCTGCTTTTAAATTTGAAGCCTATAGCCTTACATTTTAAAACTGAAAAAAATGAATATTTTTTAATTTTTCCTAAATTTGGCAGAAATAAACTAAATAATATCGGAAACACTTTGGCTATTACAGTTTCAAAAAAAAAATTTTTTTTTTCATCAAAACGAAAATTTTGGTGTGTGGCAACCATAAATTAATTTTATGAAAATCTGATATACCCAAAGTGTTTTAAATATTTACTACAGATTTTCTACCAAATTTCGTAATATTAAGAAAAAGTCATTTTTTGCAGCTTTTAAATTTGAAGCCTAGAGCCTTACATTTTAAAACTGAAAAAAATGAATATTTCTTAATTTTTTTTAAATTTGGAAGAAATGAACTAAAAATATAGGAAACACTTTGGATATTGCAGTTTCAAAGAAAATATATTTTTCTTTTTTCACCAAAACGAATATTTTGGTGTGTGGCTACCATAAATTTAATTTAAGAAAATCTGAAATAGCCAAAGTGTTTTAAATTTTTACTATAGATTTTCTACCAAATTTCGTAATATTAAAAAAAGTCATTTTTTGCTGCTTTTAAATGAGAAGCCGATAGATAGCCTTACATTTTAAAACTGAAAAAAATGAATATCTCTTAATTTTTCTTAAATTTGGAAGAAATGAACTAAAAATATAGGAAACACTTTGGTTATTACAGTTTCAAAAAAAAATATTTTTCTTTTTTCATCAAATCGAATATTTTGGTGTGTGGCAACCATAAATTAATTATAAGAAAATCTGACGTAGCCAAAGTGTTTTAAATATTTATTACAGATTTTCTACCAAATTTCGTAATATTAAGAAAAATCATTTTTTGCTGCTTTTAAATGAGAAGCCTTATAGCCTTACATTTTAAAACTGAAAAAAATGAATATTTTTTAATTTTTCCTAAATTTGGCAGAAATGAACTAAAAAATATAGGAAACTTTTTGGCTATTACAGTTTAAAAAAAAATAATTTATTTCTCTTTTTTCACCAAAAGGAAAATTTTGGTGTGTGGCAACCAAAAATTTAATTTAAGAATATCTGAAAGAGCCAAAGTGTTTTAAATATTTACAACAGATTTTCTACCAAATTTCGTAATATTAAGAAAAAGTCATTTTTTGCTGCTTTTAAATTTGAAGCCTATATATAGCCTTACATTTTAAAACTGAAAAAAATGAATATTTTTTAATTTTTCCTAAATTTGGCAGAAATAAACTGAATAATATAGGAAACACTTTGGCTATTACAGTTTCAAAAAAAATTTTTTTTTTCATCAAAACGAAAATTTTGGTGTGTGGCAACCATAAATTAATATTAGGAAAATCTGATATACCCAAAGTGTTTTAAATATTTACTACAGATTTTCTACCAAATTTCGTAATATTAAGAAAAAGTCATTTTTTGCTGCTTTTAAAAGAGAAGCCTATATAGCCTTACATTTTAAATCTAAAAAAAATGAATATTTTTAATTTTTCCTAAATTTGGCAGAAATGAACTAAAAAATATAGGAAACTGTTTGGCTATTAAAGTTTAAAAAAAATAATTTATTTCTCTTTTTTCACCCAAAGGAAAATTTTGGTGTGTGGCAACCAAAAATTTAATTTAAGACTATCTGAAAGAGCCAAAGTGTTTTAAATATTTACTACAGATTTTCTACCAAATTTCGTAATATTAAGAAAAAGTCATTTTTTGCTAATTTTAAATTTGAAGCCTATATATAGCCTTACATTTTAAAACTGAAAAAAATGAATATTTTTTAATTTTTCCTAAATTTGGCAGAAATGAACTAAAAAATATAGGAAAAACTTTGGCTATTATAGTTTCAAAAAAATAATTTATTTCTCTTTTTTCATCAAAACGAATATTTTGGTGTGTGGTAACCATAAATTTAATTTAAGAAATTCTGAAATAGCCAAAGTGTTTTAAATATTTATTACAGATTTTCTACCAAATTTTGTAATATTAAGAAAAATCATTTTTTGCTGCTTTTAAATGAGAAGCCTTACATTTTAAAACTGAAAAAAATGAATATTTTTTAATTTTTCCTAAATTTGGCAGAAATGAACTAAAAAATATAGGAATCACTTTGGCTATTACAGTTTCAAAAAAAATAATTTATTTCTCTTTTTTCACCAAAAGGAAAATTCTGGTGTGTGGCAACCAAAAATTAAATTTAAGAATATCTGAAAGAGCCAAAGTGTTTTAAATATTTACTACATATTTTCTACCAAATTCCGTAATATTAAGAAAAAGTCATTTTTTGCTGCTTTTAAATTTGAAGCCTATAGCCTTACATTTTAAAACTGAAAAAAATGAATATTTTTTAATTTTTCCTAAATTTGGAAGAAATGAACTAAAAAATATAGGAAACACTTTGGCTATTATAGTTTCAAAAAATAATTTATTTCTCTTTATTCATCAAATCGAATATTTTGGTGTGTGGCAACCATAAATTAATTATAAGAAAATCTGACATAGCCAAAGTGTTTTAATTATTTACAACAGATTTTCTACCAAATTTCGTAATATTAAGAAAAAGTCATTTTTTGCTGCTTTTAAATTTGAAGCCTATGATGCCTTACATTTTAAAACTGAAAAAAATGAATATGTTTTAATTTTCCCTAAATTTGGCAGAAATAAACTAAATAATATCGGAAACACTTTGGCTATTACAGTTTCAAAAAAAAAAATTTTTTTTCATCAAAACGAAAATTTTGGTGTGTGGCAACCATAAATTAATTTTAAGAAAATCTGATATACCCAAATTGTTTTAAATATTTACTACAGATTTTCTACCAAATTTCGTAATATTAAGAAAAAGTCATTTTTTGCAGCTTTTAAATTTGGAGCCTATAGCCTTACATTTTAAAACTGAAAAAAATGAATATTTCTTAATTTCTTTTAAATTTGGAAGAAATGAACTAAAAATATAGGAAACACTTTGGCTATTGCAGTTTCAAAGAAAATATATTTTTCTTTTTTCACCAAAACGAATATTTTGGTGTGTGGCAACCATAAATTTAATTTAAGAAAATCTGAAATAGCCAAAGTGTTTTAAATTTTTACTATAGATTTTCTACCAAATTTCGTAATATTAAAAAAAGTCATTTTTTGCTGCTTTTAAATGAGAAGCCGATAGATAGCCTTACATTTTAAAACTGAAAAAAATGAATATCTCTTAATTTTTCTTAAATTTGGAAGAAATGAACTAAAAATATAGGAAACACTTTGGTTATTACAGTTTCAAAAAAAAAATATTTTTCTTTTTTCATCAAATCGAATATTTTGGTGTGTGGTAACCATAAATTTAATTTAAGAAATTCTGAATAGCCAAAGTGTTTTAAATATTTACTACAGATTTTCTACCAAATTTCGTAATATTAAGAAAAAGTCTTTTTTTACTGCTCTTAAAGGAGAAGCCTATAATAGCCTTACATTTTAAAACTGAAAAAAATGAATATTTTTTTAATTTTTCCTAAATTTGGCAGAAATGAACTAAAAAATATAGGAATCACTTTGGCTATTACAGTTTCAAAAAAAAAAAATTATTTCCCTTTCTTCACCAAAATGAAAATTTTGGTGTGTGGCAACCATAAATTTAATTTAAGAAAATCTGAAATAGCCAAAGTGTTTTAAATATTTACTATAGATTTTCTACCAAATTTTGAAATATTAAAAAAAAGTCATTTTTTGCTGCTTTTAAATGAGAAGCCTATAGCCTTACATTTTAAATCTGAAAAAAAAGAATATTTTTTAATTTTTCCTAAATTTGGCAGAAATGAACTAAAAAATATAGGAAACTTTTTGGCTATTACAGATTAAAAAAAATAATTTATTTCTCTTTTTCCACCAAAAGGAAAATATTGGTGTGTGGCAACCAAAAATTTAATTTAAGAATATCTGAAAGAGCCAAAGTGTTTTAAATATTTACTACAGATTTTCTACCAAATTTCGTAATATTAAGAAAAAGTCATTTTTTGCTGCTTTAAATTTGAAGCCTTACATTTTAAAACTGAAAAAAATGAATATTTTTTAATTTTTCATAAATTTGGCAGAAATAAACTAAAAAATATAGGAAACACTTTGGCTATTACAGTTTAAAAAAAAATAATTTATTTCTCTTTTTCCACCAAAAGGAAAATTTTGGTGTGTGGCAACCAAAAATTTAATTTAAGAATATCTGAAAGAGCCAAAGTGTTTTAAATATTTACAACAGATTTTCTACCAAATTTCGTAATATTAAGAAAAAGTCATTTTTTGCTGCTTTTAAATTTGAAGCCTATATATAGCCTTACATTTTAAAACTGAAAAAAATGAATATTTTTTAATTTTTCCTAAATTTGGCAGAAATAAACTGAATAATATAGGAAACACTTTGGCTATTACAGTTTCAAAAAAAATTTTTTTTTTTCATCAAAACGAAAATTTTGGTGTGTGGCAACCATAAATTAATATTAGGAAAATCTGATATACCCAAAGTGTTTTAAATATTTACTACAGATTTTCTACCAAATTTCGTAATATTAAGAAAAAGTCATTTTTTGCTGCTTTTAAAAGAGAAGCCTATATAGCCTTACATTTTAAATCTAAAAAAAATGAATATTTTTAATTTTTCCTAAATTTGGCAGAAATGAACTAAAAAATATAGGAAACTGTTTGGCTATTAAAGTTTAAAAAAAATAATTTATTTCTCTTTTTTCACCCAAAGGAAAATTTTGGTGTGTGGCAACCAAAAATTTAATTTAAGACTATCTGAAAGAGCCAAAGTGTTTTAAATATTTACTACAGATTTTCTACCAAATTTCGTAATATTAAGAAAAAGTCATTTTTTGCTAATTTTAAATTTGAAGCCTATATATAGCCTTACATTTTAAAACTGAAAAAAATGAATATTTTTTAATTTTTCCTAAATTTGGCAGAAATGAACTAAAAAATATAGGAAAAACTTTGGCTATTATAGTTTCAAAAAAATAATTTATTTCTCTTTTTTCATCAAAACGAATATTTTGGTGTGTGGTAACCACAAATTTAATTTAAGAAATTCTGAAATAGCCAAAGTGTTTTAAATATTTACTATAGATTTTCTACCAAATTTTGAAATATTAAAAAAAAGTCATTTTTTGCTGCTTTTAAATGAGAAGCCTATAGCCTTACATTTTAAATCTGAAAAAAAATGAATATTTTTTAATTTTTCCTAAATTTGGCAGAAATGAACTAAAAAATATAGGAAACTTTTTGGCTATTACAGATTAAAAAAAATAATTTATTTCTCTTTTTCCACCAAAAGGAAAATATTGGTGTGTGGCAACCAAAAATTTAATTTAAGAATATCTGAAAGAGCCAAAGTGTTTTAAATATTTACTACAGATTTTCTACCAAATTCCGTAATATTAAGAAAAAGTCATTTTTTGCTGCTTTTAAATTTGAAGCCTATAGCCTTACATTTTAAAACTGAAAAAAATGAATATTTTTTAATTTTTCCTAAATTTGGAAGAAATGAACTAAAAAATATAGGAAACACTTTGGCTATTATAGTTTCAAAAAAATAATTTATTTCTCTTTTGTCATCAAAACGAATATTTTGGTGTGTGGTAACTATAAATTTAATTTAAAAAATTCTGAAATAGCCAAAGTGTTTTAAATATTTACTACAGATTTTCTACCAAATTTCGTAATATTAAGAAAAAATCTTTTTATGCTGCTTTTAAATGAGAAGCCTATTATAATAGCCTTACATTTTAAAACTGAAAAAAATGAATATTTTTTAATTTTTCCTAAATTTGGCAGAAATGAACTAAAAAATATAGGAATCACTTTGGCTATTACAGTTTCAAAAAAAATAATTTATTTCCCTTTCTTCACCAAAACGAAAATTTTGGTGTGTGGCAACCATAAATTTAATTTAAGAAAATCTGAAATAACCAAAGTGTTTTAAATATTTACTACAGATTTTCTACCAAATTTCGTAATATTAAGAAAAAGTCTTTTTTTGCTGCTCTTAAATGAGAAGCTGATAGATAGCCTTACATTTTAAAACTGAAAAAAATGAATATTTCTTAATTTTTCTTAAATTTGGAAGAAATGAACTAAAAATATAGGAAACACTTTGGTTAATACAGTTTCAAAAAAAAAATATTTTTCTTTTTTCATCAAATCGAATATTTTGGTGTGTGGCAACCATAAATTAATTATAAGAAAATCTGACATAGCCAAAGTGTTTTAAATATTTATTACAGATTTTCTACCAAATTTCGTAATATTAAGAAAAATCATTTTTTTCTGCTTTTAAATTTGAAGCCTATAGCCTTACATTTTAAAACTGAAAAAAATGAATATTTCTTAATTTTTTTTTAATTTGGAAGAAATGAACTAAAAATATAGGAAACACTTTGGCTATTGCAGTTTCAAAGAAAATATATTTTTCTTTTTTCACCAAAAGGAAAATTTTGGTGTGTGGCAACCATAAATTTAAGTTAAGAAAATCTGACATAGCCAAAGTGTTTTAAATATTTACTACAGATTTTCTACCAAATTTCGTAATATTAAGAAAACTCATTTTTTGCTGCTTTTAAATGAGAAGCCTATAATAATGGCCTTACATTTCAAAACTGAAAAAAAATGAATATTTTTTAATTTTTCCTGAATTTCGTAGAAATGAACTAAAAAATATAGGAAACACTTTGGGTATTACAGTTTAAAAAAAATTAATTTATTTTTCTTTTTTCATCAAAGCGAATATTTTGGTGTGTGGCAACCATAAATTAATTTTATGAAAATCTGACATAGCCAAAGTGTTTTAAATATTTACTACAGATTTTCTACCAAATTTCGTAATATTAAGAAAAATCATTTTTTGCTGCTTTTAAATGAGAAGCCTATAGCCAGCCTTACATTTTAAAACTGAAAAAAATGAATATTTTTTAATTTTTCCTAAATTTGGCAGAAATGAACTAAAAAATATAGGAAACACTTTGGCTATTTTAGTTTAAAAAAAATAATTTATCTCTCTTTTTTCATCAAAACGCATATTTTGGTGTGTGGCAACCATAAATTTAATTTAAGAAAATCAGAAATAGCCAAAGTGTTTTAAATATTTACTACAGATTTTCTACCAAATTTCGTAATATTAAGAAAAAGTCATTTTTTGCTGCTTTTAAATGAGAAGCCTATATATAGCCTTACATTAAAACCTGAAAAAAATGAATGTTTTTTAATTTTTTTCTAAATTTGGCAGAAATGAACTAAAAAATATAGGAAACACTTTAGCTATTACAGTTTCAAAAAAAATAATTTATTTCTCTTTTTTCACCAAAACGAAAATTTTGGTGTGTGGCAACCATAAATTTAATTTAGGAAAATCTGAAATAACCAAAGTGTTTTAAATACTTACTACAGATTTTCTACCAAATTTCGTAATATTTAGAAAAAGTCATTTTTTGCTGGTTATAGATGAGAAGCCTTGCCTCACATTTTAAAACTGAAAAAAATGAATATTTTTTAATTTTTCCTAATTTTTCAGAGAAGAGCTAAAAAATATAGGAAACAATTTGTCTATTACGGTTTCAAAAAAAAAATATTGTTTTTCTCTTTTTTCATCAAAACGAGTATTTTTATGTGCTGCAACCATACTTTTAATTTAAAAAAATCTGAATTAGCCAAAGTGTTTTAAATATTTATTAAAGTTTTTCTAGCAAATTACTTAATATTTAGAAAAATTCATTTTTTGCTGTTTATAAATGAGAAGCTTATTATAATATAGCCTTACATTTTTGAAACTGAAAAAAATGAATATTTTTTAATTTTTGTCAATCGTTTTCTAATGAAAAGTACATATGAAATGACTATTTAGGTAACTTTATTAAAGTTTTTTTTTTGATGATTTTTCAATATTTCACTTGAAAATTTAGTGACGTTCTGGGCATTCGATTGCGTTTAAAAACAACCGGCTTCCAGTATTCATAAATTCCTCTCCATTTTTTCGTCAGATTTCGTCTTCACAGATATTTCAAATACACACAGATACTTTCACACACACACATATATATATATTTATACACTCACAGACATCACCTCAAAAATATTTTATTTGTGTTCAGGGATGCTTGGAACGTACGTGCTCTCCCGTCAAAAACGCGAATTCGAATTTTCAACTCCTTCACAATACTTTCCTTATACATTATACTATGTACGAATGTACAGGAAAGTAAAAGTCTAGCTAAGTCATATCTCAATCGGGAGTCTCCCAGTTTTTCACCTCGAATGTCGATGGCAGATGGCGCCGCTCCAGCACTTCTGTGAAGGAATTGGCACTGCCTTGTCATTCTCGGCCTAGCCACTGGCCAATCAGAACTGTTTGTTTCTGCTCGCGATTTCAATGCTAGGCCAGTATTTATTTAATTTCCATGTTATTATTCACTCTAATTCCTAGAGTTCTTAATTTTTAACCCTGCTTATCTGTTATTATTACTGCTTTAACCTTTTTTAAGCACTTATGCTATTTTTCTTATTTTTCATTTGCTTACACAGAGGCGTCGGAATTCATTTTGCACAGTAGGTGCTATAGGGTAATATATACAATTCGTCGACAAAGAGTATGCTACCGTAAGTTCTTATGTTACGACATAATAAATGTGCTTTCTATTTATAAAAGAATAAAAAAAATAGGTGACATAACACACTTCCACGTTCGTGTGTTATCTACCACTGACATATGCTATTGAAACTCGTCCATGTAACCTTGTCCCTCTTATTAAAAAGTTCATACTCGCCTTAGTAATGCGCATCTTTTCGTTTTTTCGATTATAGTACATATGAAAAATCTAATAGATTTCTAATTATTTACAAAAAACTCCTCAAAATCTGTACCCCACTTATTACTAAGCTATTACTTGACCCCAAAACTGGCGGTGTACGTTTACGTGACGCAATGACCTAAGCACTATTACAAAACATTCAAAAACTTGAAAATTTTGATATATTTTATTATTTACAAAACTTCCTAAAAAGGAAATTTGTGTCCACCTATTACAAGCCCTATACTTGGCATAAAACCTGGTCAGTTTTTCTTATCTGCTAATGATTCGAGCAATTTTCTAAAACTTTAGAAAAATTTAATAGGTTTTTCAGTTTCCTTATATATATAGTATAATGTAAAAGGAAAGTATTGCGACGGGGTCGAAAATTCGAAGAGAGCACGTTTAAAGCATCCCTGAAAACGAAATAAACGTTCTTGAGGTGATGTGTGTGTGTGTGTATGAAAGTAGGTGTGTGTGTGTATATAAAAGTATGTGTGTGTGTGTGTCAGTGAGTCTGTGGAAACGATATCTCACAAACAAATGAAGCGATTCGAACGAAATTTGGTACAAGAATTGCAATCCGTGAATACTGGAAGCCTATTGTTTTAAAAATCCATCGAATATTCATAAGCTTCCTAAATTTGCAAGTGAAATGTTGAAAAAATCATCAAAAAATCAAAACCTTTAATAAAATTACGCAAATAGACATTTCTTATGTAATTTTTCCTTAGAAAACAATTGACATAATGATATATTGCGCATTTTTCAAATAAGCGTACAAAAAAAATCACATAAAATAAAAAAAATATATTAACTATTGTGAAATATGTTTACTTTTTATATGTAATATCATGCGATAAATTTGGTGACATCTATCTAGTGGATCTAGCTCGTTCCATTCATAAGAAAAGGTACTTTGGGTAATACTTTTGTATTTGAAAGCCAATAGCCATTTATCAACTATAAGAGTAACTTATTTTTCCATCCATAACGCTTGACGAGATTTTGGCGACAAATTTGGCGAAATGTCCCCAACGTTTTTTTAAATGTTGCCAAATTAACGAACATGTTGCCAAATTGATGAAACTGACGCTAAATCAATGAAAATTATGATTAATTGGCGAAAATTCAATATCTTGGAAAGAATATAAGTATCTACTTTATGAATAACTTGTTTTTAATCTAACAAAATTTTGGTGACGGATTTGCCGGAATATTTCCAATTTGATGGCTTTTTAAATGCTGCCAAATTGACAGAAATATCACCCAATTGAAAAAATTCACCAAATTGATGAAACCAACGCTAAATCTATAAAATGACGACTAATTGAGTTCAATGCTTTGGAATTAACATCAGAGTAGTCTATAAGAATAACCCATTTCTTCGTCCGTCCGTCCTTAACGCTTCTCGAGAAATTAGCGGGATTTCGCCATCTTGGCGATGATTTTAAATGTAGCCAAAGAGACAAAAGTGTCGCCAAATTGATGAAAAAGGCGCCAAATGGGAAGTAATGTCAAATCCTGATTTTCTTCATATGTCGGGCATATTTTCTAGAGTATATGAAATACTCTAGTCTTCGTTTGTCTGTAACACTTGCTGATGTCTTTGGCGAACTTGGCGAATAATTTAGCGACGTAACGCCATGTTGGCGAAACTTCTCCCCAGATTGAAGAAAATATCGTTAAAATTGCAAAAATGACGCTAAATTAATGAAAATGACTCTTAATTGATGAATTAATTATTAAAATATTTTAACATATGGACTATTGCTTTTTGAGGGTGCTGTGGCGGCTTCTGCCAAAAGACATCCATCAAAGATGCTTGGAACCTGTACCCGAATTATAAGTTCGGAGCGGAAGTTAGCTTTTGCTCTAAACTTATAATGTCGGTCTTGTAAACACGAGGTTCCGAGTTCGGCCCCGGCGACGCTCAATCGCCACAATGGTTACCCTGGACATACGAGCACGAAAAAAAAACCTTCTGTTTCCAACGATCTCACCTCTCAACATGAGATGGCAGCACCACGCTGAACTTGAGGCGCCTACCACTTCCTTCCTGGTTGACCATGACTGACGTCACGCCCTAGGCGACATACCTAACGGCCATTCAGCACCTCGGCTGAGTTTCGGATGAGGACAAGCGGGGATTTTCTGGAATGGTCCCCCTCCTCGTCGAAATTCGACCGGGGCTTCTCATCAGGGGAGGGGGGATTGTGTGGCAGCTCCTGTCAAAAGACATCCATCGAAGATGCTTGGAACCTGTACCCGAATTATAAGTTCGGAGCGGAAGCTAGCTTTTGCTCTAAATTTATAAGGTCGGTCTTGTATGCATCAGGTCCCTGGTTCGGGTCTGGCGACTCTCAATCGCTACAATGCTATTTCTATTGATAATTGTTTATTTAGAATTGCGCGAAATATAAGTTAATTGGGTCCTTTGAAATAGTTTTGCATGTTGTCATCCTGAAAACGTCAAATGTACAATTCAAAGTTAAAAAAACAGCACAATAGATCTTATACATTATTTTTTGACTGTAAAAGGAGTAAATTCATTGCATTATATAAGCAAAATCATATGCTGCCCACATCAGATTTTTTAATTTACAAAAGGCCTCTAAAAATGAAATCTGTGTCCCGATTATTACAAAGTTAATACTTGGCCTAGAACCTGTAAAGAAACTTGCTGCTGTCCTAACCGGGAATGAAACCTCGAATCTTCGTACTGACCAGCTGACGCTCTACCTTTGAACAACTGGAACGGAACTGCATTCTCTTACAGTTGAAGTGGACTCTGCATTCTCCCTCGCTAATGTCAGATTGACGGGCAACTTCATAATTTGACTAACCACCTCCTGTTAGTTTTACCCGAAATTAGCCCCTATCATGCTGCTATTTTTATCCACCAAGTTAGCTTCCTGCGTAGTCGTTGACCTCCTGATTTGAAATCAACGCTCAAAACCAGAGTCCACTGAATCGGTGCTAGTTGCACTAGGTCACTTTCAACCTCCCTCTCCTGACACCCTTGCACTAACTTGTAGGGTTGAATTTTTGAGCGTCATTGTAAAGAACCCTTTTCTGTCCCAACTGGGAATCGAGTCACCGATCTTCGTACTGGTCAGACGACTCACTCTGACGTTGGACGGAATGCCAAGCTCTTATCGTTCGGATATCTCTGGGCATCTGCTGAAAACTTTCGAAAATTTGAAGATATTTCGCCTCAGATTAACAAAAATATCGTCAAAATTGCAAAAATGGCGCTAAATTAATGAAAATGACACCTAATTGATGAATTAATTATTAAAATATTTTAATATATAGACTATATAGCTTATTGAGGATGCTATCAATAATGATAATTGTTTATATAGATTTGGGCGAAATATAAGTTAATTGAGTACTTTGAAATAATTTTACAAGTTGTCATCCGGAAAATCGTCAAATGTACAATTCAACGATAAAAACACAGTACCGTGGATCTTATACATAATTTTTTTATTGTAAAAGTAGTAAATTCATTGCATTATATAAGGAAAGTCATGTGTTCCCCACATCAGATTTTTTCTTTTGAAATGGAAGATAAGTATGTGGAAAATTACAGGTTAGTCGAAAATTAAAAGGAACAAGGAAGATCAATCATGCATAAACCCTTGATTATGAAATACTTTACAACTGCAATGCAATTTTATTTAAACAGCTCTGAAATGCGATACTTTCAGCGGTAATATTTTTAAAATTACCACAACACTACAATGATTTATTACATTTAAAAACTTAAAACTTCATCGAAAAAAATGAACTTTATTCAAATGACGTCATTGAAATATAAGTCGCCTGGTTTAAACATCTCTAAAATGCGATACATTCAGCGGTAATATTTTAAAAATTTCCCAATACTACATTAATTTATTATATTTCAAAACTTAAAACATCATCGAAAAAAATGACCTTTATTCAAATAGTCATTGAAATATAAATCGCCTGGCTTTTTAAATAAAATAAGTCAATATTTTATTCATACACTTTTATTCCATCCCCTTCATTCACCACAATACTATAATAATTTATTTTACTTAAAAACTTAAAACCATGGAGGTAAAAGTAATTTAACTCTATGCTTAAAACTTCATCGAAAAAGTCTGTTATAAAATCGTCTGCTTCTATAGGTAAAATCAATGAATGCTTCATTCATATCATCTATATTGCCAACTCCAAAGCGAAATAATTTTGCGTTAAAGAAATTCAGCAATTCTTATACAACTCATCCTATATCTTGATATGTTTACATTCTCCTTAAGTGAAAGTTAGGCTTCGCTGTAGAAATAATCAAAGTTTGATAACCATTTAAACTCAAATATATTGCAATTGCGTTGTTTCAGATTACAAATGCACAGAAATTAAGTAAAAATAAAGCGTAAACCAGAGTAAACTTTGAGAAGAGCTACCGAAACCCAAAGTATTTTCACATTATTTCAGTTAAAATTTGCTTGTTAATTTTGAAGTGGCAATATCCAGACGCAAACGACTTGCGCAGATATTTTAAATTAGGATGTGAACACAGTACCCAGTGACGTCCAAAGAAATTTAGTAACGCATGTGGTGTAAGATGACAGTAGCAGTTAAGAAGTTCGGCCTCTCTTGAGAGCCTAGAAACAAAATGCTCGCTCTTTAATCCCCACAACATCATATGCAGAGCCAGGTAATTTTTTTTTTCAAATGGCCAAGCACTTGACTTCCATCATTCGCCTATATATCGGCCAGGAACGTGAACCATTTAGCCGTCCTAAAACGTTGCCCCAGCCGCACCAGAGGGGAGCGGAACACACTGCGCCCAACAACACAACATCCGTGCCTTACGTGGGACTCGAACCCACCACGTGGCGGTCAAACGATCGATTGGAAACGCTCGCCTTGACTGCTCGACCACCGCGTCGGCCGCCAGGTAAAATTAATTAAGTCAATATTGCAAGGGGTAAGCACTTCCTAGATTTGTAATAGCGTCTCATGCAATCACGGCAAACTGACAGTGTAACGGTGGAAATATGAACGACGGACATTGGCTGCGCCAGAACAGTTTACATTGTTTCCTAGCAGATGGCAGTCAGGATATTGTTTTCAGTGAGACTTTTGCTTACAGGTTTTACTTACTCCGATGTACCTTACGTCCCAAAATTGCTTAAATTATACATATTTTCTAAAACCTTAAAATTGGATTCATATTATAAATAAAGAACATACTATGTGCTTAAGCAATAATTAAAAAGGTAGCGACATAAATACTGCACAAACATGATGTAAAGAGAGATGATCGTTTCGTAAAGAAAACCCATAACGTGGTTTTGTAACAATTGATTGCTTTTTTACATTTTAATTACGCAGTATTTTACACTGTGGTATATGAGCCAACGGCCGTACCCTGCTGCAAACACCGGTTCTCGTTAGATCACCAAAGTCAAGCAGCATCGGGCGCGGTTAGTACTTGGGTGGGTGACTACCTGGGAACACCGCGTGCTGTTGGCACATTTCGGGCGCGGTAGCCCGGTGGTTTGCGCGCTGGATTTGCACGCTGCCACAACTGCCGCCGTGTTCATGCGGAGTACGATCACGTTAAACATGTGGGTCCGTAAGTCCTTCCGAGAGGTTGGTGGTAGGGGAAGGAGGGTACGGTCCCTGTGGATGTCTCCCCCACTGGTTTCCGGTCTAAATTGTGTGGTACTTCCCGGACGTTCAAACAGTTACCTTACACCGTTCTGGTAGGTAGGACGGTCTTGGTCTCAACATCAACACTGTGGTATATATATTTATTAGATTCATATAGTACACATTAATGTCTCGAATGTCATTTAAACCTCAAGTGCAATTCAAATTTAATTTCGTGACATTCAATGTTTATGAATCATCTACGAAGGTTATCACATTAATTTTATATGTTGTCAATGTAATATCAATGATGTAATATCCTGTTTTATATCAGTATATAAGCAAATAAAAGCGATTCCAAAGTTTCTGAAATATTAAATAACAGCAATACAGCGAGCGACATATGTTGATTGATTTCAGTTAATTCTGAAATTGGTAATATTTGGAATACATCCAACCATTAAATTAAATAAATCTCATCTTCGAAAATTCTATATCTCATCTTGCTGAATGCACTAAGTTTAAAACTAAATATTTAATGCATATAATAATTCACTCATTGGTACAGTAATGGTTATTATATTAACAATAATGTAAATATTTCTAAATAAGAAAATTCATAAGAATTGCGGAAAAGTATATTGTAAAATTTATAATTACTGTTTGAAATAGGATAGCTATTTATATTTTAGATTTCTAATTAAATATTATCATCAATAAAGAATTATTTATTGTTAACACAAGGAAAGTATTACTCTATCAGTAATTTAAAACACTTGTTCACTTTCGATATATCTCATTTGAATTCAGAAGTATTTTGTCTTACTTTTAGCCGATAAAGCTCGTTTGGTTCTATACTCAACTATTATTAAGATTTTTGAAATATTACACTCAGGAAAACGCACATTTCCTTTTGAACTTGTCCGTTTGTAGTTTTTAGCACAGTAATTTTTCATTTAGTATTTTTGATAGAAAAGACAAATAATGCAATAAGGTAAATAGAAGAAATAACAGTTTGAAAATGTTTACATGACTCGCTTAAGAGAAGTGTGGAAATATGTTTAAAAAGTGCATTATATTTAGATAAAATAAATATAATATAGGACTTCATTTGTAAATAGGGATGTAAGATATATAATATAGAGACTGCATCTCTAAATAGGGATTGACTATATATAACATAGTGATTTCATCTGTAAGTAGAAATCTACTAAATATAATCGAGATTCTTCATATACAATCAGAGTGTATAAATTTAAATCGAATTTTTATTATGAGTTGAAATGTTAATACAATGTATAACAATGTATGATTCATAGTAAATTTTCGACAGGTGAACAGTTCCAGTTCTATTGAATGGATAGTCATAATGGACATGAACTTAATGTGCATTTGGGCAATTAGAGCAGGGGCGGCATTTCAGCATTTCATTTGGGGGTGCGAGATTTGTATGTATGAAAATTCACAATATGGAATAAATAAAATGTTTGTTAACAGGAGGGGAGGGGGAATCACAAAATTGAATTGATGTTGAGAAAAATAATTGCTGTTAACATAATTTTTGTACATAACTGTGTTAACATAGTTGCTGTTAACATAATTTTTCTAAATACAAATATCTATATTTATTTACCTTTTATTGAAGTTTAAAACGCCGGTTCTTAGAGTCTGGAAGAGGAGAAAATTTTGTTACAATATCATCATAATCCAGTGGTATATCTTGTTCTATAGCGAAAACAGATAAAGATGAAAGTCTTTCTTGTCCCACTGCACTGCGGGAATAATTTTTCAGACTCCTGACATACGAAAAAGACCTTTCACAACTGTCTGAGCTGATTGGTACAGTCAAAAACAATTTAACTAATAATGTTATGACAGGAAACACATTTTTTAAATTCCGCTCTTTAAAATAATCCAGGCGACTTTTAAAATTGGGATGGTTTATGTTTTCATTTTCACCATTGAATACAGCAGTCGCAATTCACATAACAATTCCTCCATCTGGAAGTTATATACTTTGCATATGGTTGAAACATTTTCTTTTTCTTTTTCGACATCTGATCCAAATAATACTGAACTAAGAGCGAATAAAACAGATATATTGTTCTCATTAAATCTTGTCTCAATTTCATTAGATGCTGAACTGAATCTATAATTTCATATTGAATATTGATTCTATGATATGATTTAACATCATCATGTGGATTTTTTTCACCGCCTCCGAATTCACTTGAAATTTTTTAACGCCTTTTCAGTTTTGGTCCAGAATAAGATTTTTTTTCACAAAGTTCTGTCACAAAACTCTACACTTGATAGAAATATGCATTAGTACGAAAGGAACTAACAGTTTCAATAGTAGCTTTAGCCAAAGCTTGCACATTCTGAAAATTAAGATCAGATGACTGAAGATGCTTTGAGAGAGTATTGCAGTGGTCTAAAACACTGGGCAATACAAACAAATTGAACAAAAATTCGAACGATGTCATGCATGTTAAAAGTGCTTCGGCTCTTCCACCATTGAGAGAATCCTTTTCAGATAATTCTTACAATGTTAAAATCACCACTTCAAAATTATCAAGTAGTGCTTTTATGACTTTAACTCTAGAGGACCACTTCATATCACTTAGTGATTGTAGAGTTGAAGAGCCTCCAGAAAAGTATTTGTTGATAAGCCAATCTTTTCGAAAATAGCATGTCTTTTATAGGATGTTTCTATGGAAGAATATAATGCATTGAGCTGCTGAAATGCATTTCTAGCAGAAGGAATGGATGAGCATGCACTAACTACTCATAAATTTAATCGGACACTTGAAATTTTCAAGTGAAAAGGATAACATCACCCCAATTTTTTCAAGTTGAAAAGGATTCGTTCCAGCCGGAAGAGAGAAGCTTCACTGTGAAGGTCGGCTCTTTTGAAGCTCCATAGCGTGAGAAAACTGACTAGTGGACAGTCGATAAAAAATTGAGAAGCCGATAGACGAAGCCGATAGACGACGAGGATAATTTTGGTGCCGCTACCGCGCCCCCTATTTTCCGCCCCTAAATTAGAGTACACTGCTTGATGGTTGCAACCAAATTCTACAGATAGAAATGACTTTTTTCAATATTCTTAATTTCTTTCCCAACTCGGGGGAGGGATATTAGGCAAAGAAATACATTCAAACCAATTCAATCATTTAAGGGATCAACATTACATACCAAACCGAAGGAAGAAATAAAATTCCATATATAGGCAGATGATAGGTCTGTATTTAATAGAAGAAGGAACAAGACAAGCTGAAGCCTATGTGAGGAGTAACTGTGATAGCTTGATTAGTACAACCTTTTACTTTGAAGGAAAAGCATATTGCATCAGAAAAGTCCAATTCGGGTGATCTTCACAAGAAGTGCTGTTAACGTACCAGAGGAAAGCAACGAATAAGCATTGTAAAAAGGTTACGCTTACAGCCAATCAGAGGTGAAGGGACCCACCCCCTCCCATCCAGGACTTTGAGAAGAGAACGATATTTTTAGAGACAAGGATTCGGATGGACAACTTGGAGGTTGCAGGTCGAACCTCCTATCGAGCACGATTTTATATTGAGGATTATAATGGAACTCCTAGACGAAACGACTGATGAGCAAAAGGCTCTGGTAAAAATCAACTGCGTCCGTGTCCAGAAATGATATGACTTCTTTGTATTCGTAGCAACTCCATCGTGGTATACAATTAAGAACTTTAAGTCTCGCGCTTCGGTTGTAATTTATAAGGTGATCTATACGATCACGTAGAGTGTATATCTTGTTTTAGATTCGTGCACAAATTGTAAATAAAATAGGATTTTATTTAAAACCTAATGTTATGCGATGTTTGCATATCCTCTAGTGTGGTTATTTGCAGTTAATGGGTATAGTATTGAGATTACGGATCGAATATCGCCTAACATAATGCTTTTGAGCTTTATGGATTGACGCTCTGTGCTGTCATTGAGTAGTAATGTGCCTTTATTTCTAATGTTCACACCCAAATCTTGCTTGCACTCAAAATATATTTTATTAAAATTACGGCATCACAGATACATGCACTAATGTTTTGAATTTGCAATAATTTCATTATGGTGAAATGTATAATGATGTTCCAAGTCATGATGTCGTGTATTTTTGTTGTTTATCATGGAGTTAATTCAATTTGACATTTGACTGGCTTAACAAACATTTTTTGTGACAAGAACAATTGCTACTCCTTGCACATCCGTATTGGAATTAGAAAGTTCTTCAATTTGACCATTGTAAACCGCTAGCCTATGAATGAATTCTAACAAAAACTCCCTTTAATTAAACAATGTGGGTAGAATACGACTTTCACTACATAATTTCATTACTGTATTACTTCGTTCTCTACAAATAAATATCTACATGATTTTACGTTATTCACAGCGAAATTATGATGTAAAAGATCTACAGCACAACATTTTTGACATTGATTTAATACCACGAAAATTGAAGTTTTGCAATTTTGACAACTCATGAGTGCAAAGCTAATGACATAGTCATACTCACGTGCAAAATCATCATGAAAATTAATTTGGCATTTAATCAATATCCCGTGACATAAATGACCATGGAAGAATTCTTTGACGTGAAAATATAAAACCATTACGAAAAGTATCTTTACTCGTAAATAGAATACACTGGATACAAGAGAACGATGTTAACAACAGATTTGTTGCATAATATTGCATATGAAAAGTGAATATATTTGATAATACTTACTACATTTCAAATTTTTTTTATTTAAAAAAATATATATTTGAAAAATGCACAATATGTTGCGAACAGTTCATAAGTTTGTCTCATTCATTTTTAAATGAAAAATTACGTCGTCAAAAATGATTATTCAATTGTTATTAGTGAAGGTCCTATATTGATTTTTTCAAAAATTGGAGGTTTTCTGAATATTCGATTGCGTTTCAAATCAATAGGATTCCAGTATTCACTGATTGCAATAAAAGTACCAAATTATTTTCAAAACGCTTTATTCATTCATGAGATATCGCGCCAACAGACATACACACTTTTTAGACCCAACCTACTTGATGGTGTAGGTATCGGTTTGGACGACCGAGAAGTTCTACCCAATTTAAACGGGAATCCATTGGAGGCGGCATATTCAGTGACCGTACCCTTCTTCCCCTATCACCAACTTCTCAGAAGGACTCACAAACCGACATATGTAACGTGCCCGTACTCCGCATGATCACGGGGACAGTTTAGGTAGAGGCAGAATCGAACTCGGGGCGTCCGAGTGCAATCTCCGCATGCTAACCACTGGGCTGTCCCATCTCCGGACATATATACTGACATACATACACACACACACACACTAATATAAACACACGCAGATATCACCTCAAAAACATTCGATTTGTATTTACAGATTCTTGAAACCTGCTCTTCAGTAGAAATCTGGAATTCGAGTTTTCGACCCAGTCACAATACTTTATACATTATACTATGCGTGGAGGGAATGTAACAAGCCATGGCTAATATCTGGCTTCTGAGACCAAATTTAAATAATATTGCAAAGAAGTTTTTAACATGAAATATGCATGTGACCAAAGGCTGTCAACAGAACGTAATAAATTACCAAGTTTCCGTTCAAAATACTCATAAATCCACGTTCTTCCAATGTGTCTAATATGTTAACCATTAGTTGAGCAGCGACATTCAATGATTAATTTCCATTCATTTTGGAATTCGAAATGTTTGAAACCGCTCAGAATTCCTATCATTAAAGCAAGTAAACGCCATCTTCGGCATTTTCAAAGCGATGAGAATTCTTAGGTCAAAAGTTTAGAGTATTTAATATTTCATTTCTCCGTTCTTTAATCGTTTAATGCAGTATTAAATCTGGATAACTCTTTAAATGCAAAACATTGGAAACGATACGACATTTATTGATTGATTTCAGTTTATACAGAAATCAGTTATGTTTTAAAGGATCTCAGTGATCCAATAACTACAGAAAATAAATTACATATTTAAATCTTCTAAAGGACAGGATTTGGCGATTGTTACGTACAGGTATTTATAATTAATTCTACGGTGTATTAATCGTTAGTGTATTAGCAATAATACTAAATATTACTAAATTAGAAAATTTAATTTGGATTTTTATAAGCGATCCATATAATAATTGACTAACGTATTTGCCTCCCTCCTGAAGCCCCCCAGTGTTCTAGAAGACTGAATTCTTCATACTTAGTACATCAACCATGGAATAGAACCTAATGAAATTGGAGTTTACAATCCGTTAGGCCTCCACCGCAACACCAAAGGTTTTTTAAGTCTTTCTAGAGCTTCTAAAAGTCCCTCTGGTAACCTAGACCGCTGAATGTTCTCACACTTAAATCATCTACCTTCAGACAGGGCATAAACGAGCGGAATTTTCGATTTGCACCCTCGGGATGCAGAATTTTTTTTTTTTCAAAATGTCCTTCCAGACCATTCAGGAGTCCCCCTTTAACCTAAACCACTGAATATTTTATACTTATATCGTCTACCACGGAACAGAATCTAAAATCATAATCTAATATCATAAACGAGCGGAATTTTCTATTTGCGCCCTTGGAGGAGTAGAAAATATTTTTTATTTTTCGAAAAGTCCTTCACACCCATCAGAAATCACCCGTGAACCTAAACTGCTGAATATTTACACATTTATAGCATCTACCACGGGACAGAACCTAAGCGAGCTGAATTTTCGGTTTGCACCCTCGGCGATGTAGAAAATGGTTTTATTTCAGACGGTCCTTCCGAAGTGTTCGATGCAGAAAATAGTTCAGAAGTGACGATGTAGAAAATGGTTTCTTTTCTGAAAGTCCTTCCAGACCCCCAGTAAACCAGATGGCTGAATACTTAAGTATCGACTACGAAACAGAACCCAAAGTGCTGAATTTTTTATACCCCCAGGGGGGGATAGGTGTTTCTGAAAAAACTTTCCAGTCTCCCCAGAAGCTCCCCAGTGATCTATAAATCTGAAACTTTGTGCAATTATAGTATTGGCATGGGATAGAACACATTACACTATGCCTGTAGGGAAAGCAAAAATGTTTATATAATAAATGAAAATATAATTTTTAATTATACATTTACTAAGAACATTTTGATTAAGACGGCCATTTTCGACTGTTACGCTGTTATATTCATTTGATATTTAGACCATTCGTTGTTAAATATAAAATAAAACATTTTATTCAAGATGTTGCAAC
This sequence comes from Amaurobius ferox, assembly GCA_951213105.1. NCBI lineage: Eukaryota > Metazoa > Arthropoda > Arachnida > Araneae > Amaurobiidae > Amaurobius > Amaurobius ferox. The sequence goes on along the minus strand of OX578142.1, from coordinate 60,364,531 downwards.
TTATTTTTTTAAGATTCATGTTTTCTCTGCCTTTGACAAGTACTTATTGTATGCTTAACTACTAATATTGTGTAAATTGCATACATTATAGTAAAGGATATATTGTTTGTATAATTAAAAATTATATTTTCATTTATTATATAAACATTTTTGCTTTCCCTACAGGCATAGTGTAATGTATAGGGAAAGTATTGTGACGGAGTCGAAAATTCGAATTTGAGTTTTCGATGGAAGATCACGTTTCAAGCATACCTGAACTCGAATAGAACGTTTCAGAGGCTATGTGTGTGTGTGTGTGTGTATGCTATATCATACGAATGGAACGTTTCGAATGAAATTTGGTGCGAATATTACGATCCGTGAATACCGGAACCCTTTTAATTTTAAACGCGTTTGGAAGATTTCTTCCGAATTCTTTAAAAAGTAAATCATGAAAAATTCAGGACATTTAATAATGTTAAACAATAATCATTTTGTACCTATTTTTTATTCTAAAACGAATGCTATAAACTTTAGAACCCTAGCTTGAACTGTTTTTGAGGTATTATACGTTTTTCCAACAAATTCATTTAAAAATATATGAAAATGAACAGTAGTAATTATCATCAAATATGTTCAATTTGGCGAATGATTTGGCGAAACATCGTCAACGTAACGATGTTTTAATGTGGTAGCAAATTGATGAAAATGTCACCAAATTGGCAAGTTATATAAGCTAGATTGGTACTGTAAAATAATTTTACATATTATCATCCAGAAAAACACCCAATGTCAGTATACTTTTTAACGTTAAAACTTTGTGACGAGTAATTTTTCTGAATATCGTTTATATATTTTTCTGAAACGCAAGAAGACGGCTGTTCTTCTGATCAAATTATTGGAGACATTTTTAATTAATTATCGAAATTAAAATGCATGAAAACGGTGAAAATAAGGTAACATCCAGTGATCGGAGATAAAATAATGCTTTACATACTGCAATTTTTTAGTTAAAAAACACTATAAAATGTACGCCACTTTTATGTATGAATTTGAAAGGGATTTTGATATTTAGAACCTTTATTAAGCGTATATGGATCATACTTAGTGAATGGCTAGTTAGTTCACATTTCTTTGTAATCAAGCCTACGAAGATATATAAAATCTTCAGCTGCACTTCTGATTAGTATTTGGAAATCTTTAAGGGAATATGTGAATAATGACTAACACTGAGTTTTTCAATATGCAGTAGTCGTAACGGAATAGCTGTCCGCATATTGAAATTACATATTTAAAGATCTAACGCTGATGTATACATCTGCTTCCAATATATATGAAATGCTAAACATAGGGAATGCATCAGCATTTATTGATTGAATTTAGGTCGTTTAGAAGTAAAATATATATGAATATAAACATTAAAGAAAATTTTACTTAATAAATGAAGATGTCTTTGTGTTTGTTTGTATGTGTGTCTGTCTGCCTGTGCAGTCTGTAGCTGGAAATTTAAGCATCGTATGGCCATAAAATTTGGTACACCGGTACCTCAGGACCCGTAAAGGTGCATATATATTTTGGCGTTATTTATTTTTATTTTGAATTAGTTTTTTAGTTATTTTATGTTTCAGAATTTTTACACAAATCGGTTTCTTAGTGACCGATCATCTGCCTTAGTGAGTTTCATCTGAGAACGTTATTTCCAACGATGTTTATGTCATGAGGCATTTCCACATGTTTGTACTTAGGCCTGGGATGAAAAGGGGCAGGTGTAATGTTACTTGAAATGCATATAATATGTATTGTGTTTTGTATAGCGATGCCTTTGCACAGACGAAATGGGACTTGATGGCGCCTTGGTTTGTATGGGCATTTGACATGGGTTGTAAATATTCGGAGATTTGTGTATAACAAAATGTCAAAGTTAGAGCTACAAATCTCTGGGAATTTATAGCCCCTGTCAGGTGTGGCTCTCTTCGTGGCCCGCTCCTGGGACCACCCGGTTTGTAGAAAGCCCTCCGGTTCTCGGATTTTAGTGGAGCGCATACAAAATGAGCGTCTCTTCGCAAGCCAATAGAGTGTAGAAAGCCCAGACCACACGACCAACCCGAAGGCTTATGGTTGCTGTTTGTGTGGCCGGAGCCAATATAGTGTTGTTGTTGTTGTTGTTGAGATCCAGACCGTCCGACCTACCAGAAAGGTGTAAGGTAACTGTTTGGACGGCCGGGAAGTGCCACCCAATTTAGACCGGAACCCAGTGGGGGAGGCATCCACAGGGACCGTACCCTCCTTCCCCTACCACCAACCTCTCGGAAGGACTTACGGACCCACATGTTTAACGTGATCGTACTCCGCGTGAACACGGCGGCAGTTTTGGCAGTGGCTGGAATCGAACCCGGGCCTACCGAGTGCAACTCCAGCGCGCTAACCAATGGGCTACCGCGCCCCCAGCCAATAGAGTGTGTTGAATTTGAACCGCCTTGTTTTTATGGTACGTCGTTTTCATCGAATGGGAAAGCGGGGACTTCCTCCCTAAATTTTCGTTCCCCTCGTCTTAAAATTTCTGCTGGGACTTTAGAAAAATCTGAAATTCAGATGCCTTTCTGATCTGTAGAGAATAGCACTCCAAGTGCGTGGCACTTGTTTTCTTTTTTGGAAGCCGGATTCGGCATGCATTTTGATGCATCTTCAGGCACGGTATCCGTGGCCCCTATCTAGGGCGGCCAATGCAAACGCTAGGAACCGACATCTTGTGTCCGGTTGTGCGAGCAAGCACACTCAGGCGTAGCTAGTGGTCAGGTGCGAACCTTCAACAATCTATGTTATGTCGGCTCGTAGCCAAATCGAGCCAGCACCGAAGCAGACCGAGCGTGCATTCTTCGGGCGGTGGCGAACATCGAAGCATTGAGAAAGTTGCCACCTTTTGGTTCGCAGTGCAACACATCTCTGAATCCTAGACGGCGTAGTGTGGGACCCTTTGCTCCCTTAACTACATCCAAGCCGTAGTAACTGTGGGTACTGCAAGGACGGTAGTGACAGCGCAACGTATATCTCCTTCACAAAGAGTGTACGCAGGCGGAATGTTTGCGGGGCGTCAATCCTGGGCCCCTATGCTGTGCACGACATGCGTCAACTGGGAGACATCTACTGTAATCAGTGCGATCCGTAGGATTTGATTTTTACTTAGTCGGGAAACGACCTGCCGGCAGCGGCCTGTACGCATGTTCTGACGAATCTCTGGGCAAAAGCGACGTAAGGAGGAGGAGAGTTCCCTGTTTTCGCATCAACCGGTCTGACCCTACTGACGATGATCTTGTTACGAAATTGCTCTTGACCTACTGGCAGCGGCCTGTACGCATGTTCATACAAATTGCTGGCACAAAGCCGACGTTAGGACGAGGAGAGTGCAAGGACTGTGTGCCCATTTTGTTTGGAACATCGTTCCCTCTCTTCGCCTCAACCAATTTGATCCGACAGACGGTGATTGTTTTACGAAATTTCATTGACTGAACTGAAATCCAAATAATTAATCGCCACCCCTCTCCAGTGTGCAGAGGTATTGCTACCAGCAGCCACATGCCGCTCAGATTCTTCTGTAATGAAGGTATTGTGATTTATCTTTGATTTTAATGTTTTATATGTAGGTGTTAAGCGTGATTGATGTAATCTCCAATGTTAATGTTAACTTTGAGCTTAAGAGATATTAGCCCACTGAACAAATTTTAAAAGTAGTTATATGCAAATTTTTGGAAATTTTGAAAAGTATGAATTAATTGAAAACGTACACCCCGAGGTCAAGCTGGGTAGATGGGAAGTAATTGTAATTGTGTATTTTTATATTTAGTGTTAAATTCAGTATTTCATGTGTTCTTGTAATAAATTGTTGAGTGGTCACAAAATTTGGACTCTTTAATTAGCATTATGCAATGTACTAGATCCGTTCGGATCCCACTATACAAACTCATAGGCTAAGCTGGAAGGCACTAGTGGTGAGTGGTAGTAAGGTATATTAATTCTGTATTTATGTGTAAAATTCACCTCACCACAGTTTAAACCAAAAACGTAAAATAATCCTTCTATATTTATTTATTTATTTTTTAAAATACATCAAAATTAGCATTTTTTACGTTATCCCATATAAGTATATCGTCGAATCAGAAAATCTAAGATTAGCATAATTATATAATTTGGTTAAAAGTTCCGCACATCATAGCATTCTAACAAAACAAACATTTTCGGTTTCACAAGTAATTTTAATTTTTGTTATTTTATTTGCATCGCGAGAATTTATTAATAAAACTTAGTATTCATTAATAAACTAACCGCATTATTCCTAAATACTAAATATGGGCCTCTTCGGATATTTATAGATTTATTTTAAGTAATTTTAATTTTTGTTATTTTATTTGCATCGCGATAATTTATTAATAGAACTTAGTATTCATTAATAAACTAACCGCTTTATTCCTAAATACTAAATATGGGCCTCTTCGGATATTTATTGATTTATTTTAGCTAACTATGGAAGTAGTAATGTGTAAAACTACAAAAACAGAATGATGTAAGTGAATAAATTTTATATTCGACAGCCTCTATCATCAAGAAATTCTAAGATCAAATTTCTCGTATATGTAGTAATACTTTCATGGTAATTTAAATATATAAAAATTGGAATAATAACGCTGGATTGCTTGGATGATGCAATTTCTTCCAATAAAATATTTCTCAAGTGATGAGTTTAGTTACCTATATACACATACAAGGTTCCTAAGAAAGTCGAAAGTCCTTAAGCATCCCAATAACTTTGTAAGGAAAAGTCCATAAGTGTACCCGTTAGGTCTATTTATAATGAAGTGACCAAATAAATGATTCTCCAATGATGCTCCAAATTCTGCAGTATCAGCCGAATTATATTTTTGTAACCGTAAACCCCAATGGTTGGCTTCTAAGTTCGGCATAATCAAATAATCAAAAAACCCTATTGCTTTGGAATGTGAAAGACTAGAATAACACACACAGACGCACTGCCTGTCTCTTATCACCTACATTTTCCTCTTGAGAATAGGCGATAAGACTTAATGTCATATCTCCCATTTTGGGACCATTATATTTACCGTCAATTATTTGACATTTTTGTTAAATATAGCATCCAATTTTTTCATCTAGGAATGTACAAGGGATTTTTTTTATGAATTCTGCACTATTTGTTAGATACTGCAATGGACAAATATTGAAGAAAATGGAGTTATATGAAATCCGCTTACTTATAATAATTAGTTCCCTTGCATTTAATTCAGTTTTATGATAGTTTTTTTTATTCAAACTTTCTGAAAAATAGGTATTGTTTCTTAAAATTACTTTTAAGAAATGCAGAAATACAATACAACTCGATACGTGATTTTGGCACATTAGCGACCGATTTCACAATGTCTTCTATAGACTAAAAAAGCAATACACATAAAATGCACATTAGACAATACAGATAAAATAGACAGAGGAACATAAATATTTGTTAAAACAGTTCTAAAAAGTTCTTTTCAGCGCAAAAGAATAAAATGTGTTCCAGGGTATTTTTTTCTACAAAGTAAACAAGACCTTTATTGGAGTCAGCTAGGCGATTCAGCTATTCAAGTAGACCTGGACGACTATCTGCCCTATCTTAGTCTTAGCAGCAAAAGTAGCAACCATTCTAAGGATTTTTCTGAAATAATTATGATAATTTGGGTACCTTTGTGAACGAAAAAGGTGAAGATTAATTACAGTTTTATTCCCAGAATCAGACCAGAGCACACGAACCTCTCTTTTGGTCATATTGAAACACCTAGAGAGGGTGACTTTCGGCAGTGGGACAGGTCCCATTGTGGATGACAATTTAACCGAACTGCCTTTGATTTCATTTCCGGGCACACCGCAATGTTAGGGAGCCCACTGCAATGACCTTTATCTTTGACCTTTAATTTAACATGAAGATGTCTAATTTCTTCATTTCTAAAGCAATATTCTCCTGGTCTGTGAAGAGCGGCCATAGAATCAGTTCTATGGCCGCTTTCAGAAGAAATGTAAAAATATATAATATAAAATGTACGAATAACTCTATTAATTATATTGAATTAGAGATGTTCCCCAAATGGAAGCTTGACCACCAAATGGGTTTTAATTACTTTTCTAGCAGCCTTGTATATAAAAATCAAAGTCTTCACACACTCAGCGCTTGATTGTTCATATCTACCCAACCGCTAAGGCAAAAATAATAAGAAAAACGAATATTTTACAGAGAAGTTCATCGTGGATTATAGGTAAATACTACGTTAGAATATTACCGTAGTGAGCTTACCTCTTCGAGGTGAAAAGTAGGTGATTGGAATGAGGACCAGTATCTTCGTATCTTTGCAACTTTTCGAGTATTAAACTTGAAACTTTACACACATGCCCCTTTACTTCCCGGTCGTCCAAACAGTTACCTTACACCTTTCTGGTAGGTCGGACGGTCTGGGTCTCAACAACAACACATGCCCCTTAATGGTAACATACAAAAATCTGAAACTATATTTCCCTAACTATTATTAAAAGGGTGGGAGAAGGGAGATGGCGGGAATGAACTCAATATCTCGTAAACCCCTGGAGGCTGGAACACAAAAATTTGAGATGTTCATCATGAATCATAGGTAAAAACCAAGGATATGTTTGTAAATCTAAAAGACGAGAAGGATTGAGGAGTTGCGACAGAGTGAAAAGATCATTGTATCTCTCCAGCCCCTTGAGATAGGAACTTGAAATTTCTTTCGGATATTCCTCATGGGTAACAAGTAAAAACTAAAAGATAATTTTTTTTATAAAACAGCAGTAACTGGTGGGGGAAGGATGCAATGACTGAGAGACAATATCCCTGTATTACTGCTAATTCTTGATCAACAAACATGAAATTTTATAGATTTTATGATTAAATCCCAATGAGAAATGTATTTAAAAAATATTCATATGAAACACATCATTTAATAAGTGTATTATTTATTAAAAACTGAATACATATATTATAAAAATAGTGCTTTGGAAAATATTAATAGCAAAATTAATATTAATGAAAATTTTTAATAACATCTATAAACAGTGTTTTTGTGCTTTTCGTTTAATTTCTGTTCCATTAATTAATATATATATATATATATATATATATATATATATATATATATATATATATATATATATATGTATAATCCAAGAAAAAGAAGACTTAAAGGAATATGGAATAACCAAATGCTTTGCATTTAATAGTTGGGGAGGATTGCGACTCCCCCTCCCGTTTAAAGCTGCTTTTCCAGCCTAGGCAAACGCTCTCGGTACCAATACAAAGCAAAGGTTGGTCCCCGTTGCGTGCTAATACGAAGGCACCCAGATACGGAAGAACAAGACCAACCAAACAGAAGGACACTGGACCAAAAGTGAATCCTGCCCAACTCGCTATCCTATATATGTTCATCTTACGCATGCGTGCAATCCTAGCAGGTACGCATAAACTTTATTTACTTGCAGATTGATGAAGTAAACTGTCACAAAAAAGTCTACATGATCCTTGAAAATCGATCTATAACAATCCTTTAAGAAATATAAAGGATAATGTTTATATAAAGCCTCTGTTATGATTTTAATGTTGCTATTATTGCAATCTTTTTTAAACGTGTTGTAAATTTGGTTTCTCTTGAAGTGTCCGAGTATGATATTTCTGAAATTATTTTTGGGTAAGATTTGTTTTCCAATCGACGAGATGATTGATCTTAATTCTATATAATTCTCTTTTGTCATATAACGTTGTATAATGACCATATAATCCATGTTTTTTTAATGAGATATCCAGAAAATTTACCGCTTCATTTTCTTTTTTACAATTTTCTATTTATTCCAATTCCGATGGGTAAAAAGTGAAATCGGAATTGGTGGTGTCTTCATAACACCCCAATAGCACATCGTCAGCAAACCGGAAATATGGTATCTCTGAAAAATATGGGTTTCTTTTTCATATGTTGGGAGGTATATATCAGCCAAGATTGATGAGCAGGCTCCTCCCATTGGAATTCCCTTTATTTGTCGGTAATAATTTTTTCCGTTATGTAGAATATTTTCCTTTAATACTAGTTTAATAAGGTCAAGATATCTTCGATAAGTAATAAAATCCTTCAAATTAAATTCTTCATGTAATTTTTCCAAGATTGAGTATAAATTTGATAAATCGATGTTGTTAAAAAGGTCGCGGAAATCAAAGCTTTTAAAACATATATTTTTATTACAATGTTTTAAACGATCGATAACTTCTATTCCATTCTTGATCATGACATGATTTTGTTTTTTGATGTTTTCCATCACAAACTTGAGAATGTTCAATAGTCGTTTATTAACTATTGTCAGATATGATCCACAGCCAACAGTAACAGTACGAAATACCATATTCCTTTAATTCTTCTTTTTCTTGGATTATTATCTGCTTCAGAGTATAGAGCGGCTCGGCGCCTTTTATTGAGTAGTGCCTTAGATTATTGTGGATATGCATAGGAATTAAATTCAATTATGAATTTGATTACTGGCTTTTATATGATATATATATATGCTTAGCACATATGCTTAGTACATATATGAATAAATATTTAGTATATTACTAACACCTTTACTTTTGTAATTAACAACAGTAGTAGCTTTAAGTTTGAAATATTTGTAGATTGAGACTACTTGGTCTCAAATTTCACCAGTACCCGTATTGCTGATGAAAATAATAATCGTGTCTAAAATAAATCTACTTGTATTTATTCTTCAAAACGGTGTATTTGAAATAAAAGTAGTTAAAATTTTATATTCCACTGCTGAGTTAAATAAAATATTATTATATTATTTATCAATTGAATTTCTGTGATAATTTTAATTTACGTCTTTCTATATATACTAGCCGAATATCTGTTGAAAATCAACGATCTCGCAATAAGCAATCCCTGAATAATGAAAATTTTATAATAATTCGCGCTTCACATTTATTCGACAAATCGAAAATTTTGGTGTGCAGAACCCCCTAAAGAAGAAAATATTGGGAAACTAAATTTGCGCATTTCTTCCTCTGTTTGTCTTGTGTTTTTTATAAGATGATTGGCCCATATACCAAATATCAAGCCTCTATCACATTTAAAAGGAAGCATGCCTCATTTATTCGGAAAATCGAACATATTAGTGTGCGCACCCCTTAAAGTAGCAAATATTGGAAATCTGAAATTTCACACTTTCTTCCTTTCAAATTATCTACCCTTACACCAAATTTGATATCTCTATCTCATTTCGAAGCATAGTTTTTTATCAATTAACTTTTCGAACGTTTTACTCTGGAGCACACCCTTAAACGAACATTTTTGAAAAACTATATTCTTCTTCCGTTGTTTCCGTCAAATGATTAGTCCATATACCAAATTTCAAGCCTCTATCAAATTTTAGAGGAGCGTTTTCTCATTTATTCTCTAAATCGAACATTTTGGTGTGCGGCACCCCCTTAAGTAGAAAATATTAGAAATCTGAAATTGCACACTTTCTTCTATTTGAACGATTTATCCATACACCAAATTTGAAGTCTCTACCTCTTCGAGAAGCACGATTTCCTATCATTTCACTTTTCGAAAGTTTTAATGTGCGGCACCCCCTTAAGTAGAAAATATTGGAAATCTGAAATTTCACAATTTCTTCTTATCGAACGATTTATCAATACACCAAATTTAAAGTCTCTATCTCATCGCAAAGCATGCTTTCCTATCTTTTCACTTTTCGAACGTTTTAGTGTGTGGCACCCCCTTAAGTAGAAAATGTTGGAAATCTGAAATTGTACACTTTCTTACTTTCGATTGATTTATCTATACACCAAATTTGAAGTCTCTATCTCATCGCAAAGCATGCTTTCCCATCATTTCACTTTTCGAAAGTTTTGGTGTGGGGGCACCCCACACCTCTAAAGAAAGTTTTCGAAAAATTCGATTTTTCCATGGGGTTTTATCGAACAACCGAGCCGTGTACCAAATTGCAAGTCTCTATCTATTCGGGAAGTACCTAAAAAAGCGTGACAGACAGACAGCCAGACAGACGGATGGAGACATGGCAATTAGTATATACTAGCCGAATACCGTTGAAAATCAACGATCTCGCAATAAGCAATCCCTGAATAATATAAATTGTATAATAATTCGCGTTTCACATTTATTCGACAAATCGAGTATTTTGGTGTGCAGAACCCCCTAAAGAAGAAAATATTGGGAAACTAAATTTGCCATTTCTTCCTCTGTTTGTCTTGTGTTTTTTATCAGATGATTGGCCCATATACCAAATATCAAGCCTCTATCACATTTAAAAGGAAGCGTGCCTCATTTATTCGGAAAATCGAACATATTAGTGTGAGCACCCCTTAAAGTAGCAAATATTGGAAATCTGAAATTTCACACTTTCTTCCTTTCAAACTATCTACCCTTACACCAAATTTGATATCTCTATCTCATTTCGAAGCATGGTTTTTTATCAATTCACTTTTCGAACGTTTCACTCTGGTGCACCCCCTTAAATAAACATTTTTGAAAAAATATTCTTCTTGTGTGTTTCCGTCAAATAATTACCCCGTATACCAAATTTCAAGCCTTTATCAAATTTTAAAGGAGCGTTTACTCATTTATTCTGTAAATCGAACGTTTTGGTGTGCGGCACTCCCTTAAGTAGAAAATATTGGAAATCTGAAATTGCACACTTTCTTTCTTTCAAACGGTTTATCCATACACCAAATTTGAATTCTCTACCTCATCGCAAAGCACGCTTTCCTATCATTTTACTTTTCGAGCGTTTTATTGTGCGGCATCCCCTTAAGTAGAAAATATTGGAAATCTGAAATTGTACACTTTCTTCCTTTCGAATGATTTACCAATACACTAAATTTGAAGTCACTATCTCATCGCAAAGTATGCTTTCCCATCGTTTCACTTTTCGAACGTTTTGGTATGGGGCAACCCCCTCTATAGAACGTTTTCGAAAAATTCGATTTTTTCAGGGGTTTTTATCGAACGACCGAGCGGTGTACCAAATTGCAATTCTCTATCTATTCGGGAAGTGCCTAGAAAAAGCGTGACATACAGACGGACAGACGGACACTTGGCAATTAGAATATATGATAGATTTTACGATTTAACAATATTTTTTATTAAAAATGTAAATATACCGTTTAGAAAATGATGCCATGTTTTTGTAGTCTTGCAGTGTTTAATGCATTATTCACACCGTAAACTGTGTGTAACCATTTAAAGCCTTATATTTAAACACAAACTTTAATTCAAATATTTCGTATATTTACAGTTACATTTTCTAACCCTTTCAAAATACGATTTTTAATACACAGTAACACCCAGTTTTATGAATTGATTAGCATGTTAGATACTTACAGTAAAACTGTATGACAATAAATAAAATCATTACATGTGATATGGATATTAAATATGATTTTAACATCAGAATATGACATTTATGTCCTTGCAAATTCTCAAAACATTATACCATTAAATTTTACTGAAATTTTCTGCAATATTTCACACAGACCTCATCGTTAAATCTCAATAATGCGTTGTAATCGTAGTGGAAATCACTGTAGCGCTGATAAAATTTTCTATTTGGAAATTTTCAAAGCTAATTTAGTTGAAATATTTCACGATTCGTATCTAAGATTGGTTGTCATGGAAAGTACCAGAAACGGGTGTGGTCGCGTTTCCGCCAGCAAATATAAAAGATAGATTTTTAACTTCATTAATTTCAATTTTGAGGTTGACAAACATTTTGATAAGAGTATAAGTGTAAGTGGGTGGGACATTATTAATACACAGACTTACAGATTGATCAGAAAATATACTCGTTGCTCGGGATTAAAACAGGAAAACTATTTCAAAAATCGAGCAGGCTGAGGAAAGAAATGAGTTTGTCTTCACATACAATAAATAGCGCCACCAATCCAATCAGCCAAATTTCGTCGGTTTCTGTAGAAATTCGACACTAGCGTATCTTTTCGTAGTCTCTTAGTTGGAGGTACATTAAAAAATCGAAGTTGATAAAAAATCGAAAGTTAGATAAATAATTCAAAATTGAATTGGTTTTTCAATAAAATACTAATTTAAAATACAAATAATTTACATTTTGTATTATTTTTTAACATTACTGAGTGAAATAAAATATTTTAATATTCATTATGAATTGAATTTCTTTGATAATTTTAATTCACATCTCAATTGATATAACTATTAATATCAACTCAATTAATATCACTATTTAAATAATGCATTGATATAAAATATGTAAATGTGGAATATAGAAAATTATGTCACGTTTATAGTTCTTCAGTGTTCAATTCACACCTTGAACTGTGTTGTTCTTCAGTGTTCAGTTCACACCTTGAACTGTGTTGTTCTTCAGTATTCAATTCACACCTTGAACTGTGTTGTTCTTCAGTGTTCAATTCACACCTTGAACTGGGTTGTTCTTCAGTGTTCAATTCACACCTTGAACTGTGTTGTTTTTCAGTATTCAATTCACACCTTGAACTGTGTTGTTCTTCAGTGTTCAATTCACACCTTGAACTGTGTTGTTCTTCAGTGTTCAATTCACACCTTGAACTGTGTTGTTCTTCAGTATTCAATTCACACCTTGAACTGTGTTGTTCTTCAGTGTTCAATTCACACCTTGAGCTGTGTTGTTCTTCAGTATTCAATTCACACCTTGAACTGTGTTGTTGTTCAGTGTTCAATTCACACATTGAACGGTGTTGAAGACCCAGACCGTCCGACTCATCTAAGGACTTGAGCAACTATTTGGACGGCCGGATCTTGTACGGTGTGTAATATTTTATAGTTTTATGATTAAACACAAATTATACTGCAAATATTTTGCACGCTTCCAGTTACATTTCATTTTCTAATTCTTTTAAAATGCTATTCTTTGATACACAGTAACAAACAGTTTTATAAATTGCTTAGCAAGACAGATATATATAATAAAACTACACCTCAATAAATCCAAACATTACATGTGATATGGACATTAAATATGAGTTGAACTTCAGAGTACGATATTTAAGATATCGAAATTCTTCCAAAAAACATGAAATTAAATTTTATTGAAATGTTTTATTATGTTTCATACACACACCACGTCTTTTAATCTCAATAATGAATTGCCATAGCAGTAGAAATCACTGTGGCGCTGATAAAATTTTCTGTTTGGAAAATTTCAAAGCTAATTTAGCTGAAATATTTCAAGAGTTTTATCTGGGACCGGTTGTCCAGGATGTTCCCAGAAATGGGTGTGGTTGTGATTTCGTTAACATATATATATACAACAAGAAAGATCAATCATGCATAAAGCATTGATTATGAAACACTTTCCAACTGCAATGCAATTTTATTTAAACATCTCTAAAATACGATACATTCAGCGGTAATATTTCTAAAATCATCATAGTACTACATTATTATATTTGAAAACTTTAAACTTCATCGAAAAAAATTAACTTTATTTAAATGACGTCATTGAAGTATAAGTCGCCTGAAATATAAGTCGATCTCTAAAATACGATACATTCAGCGGTAATATTTTAAAAATTATCACAATAATACAATAATTTATTGCATTTGAAAACTTAAAACTTCATCGAAAAAAAATGAACTTTATTCAAATAAAGTCATTGAAATATAAATCGCCTGGCTCTCTATGTAAAAGCTGTAAATATTTCATTCATACACTTTTATTCCATTCCTTTCATTCATCACAGTACTACAATAATTTATTTTATTTAAAAACTTAAAACCATGGAGGTAAACGTAATTTAACTCTATGCTTAAAACTTCATCAAAAAAGTCTGCTACAAAATCGTCTGTCCTCTATATAAAATCAATGAATATTTCATTCATATCAGCTATATTTCAGATTAAAAGAGCTAAATAACTCTGTGTTAAAGAAATTCAGCAGCTCTTATACAACTCATCCTACATCTTTATGTGTTTACATTCTCCATAAGGAAAAATTAGGCTTCGTGGTAGAAATAATCAAAATTTGATGATCATTTAAACTCAAATATATTGCAATTGCGTTGTTTCAGTATGTAGATGCACAGAAATTAAGCAAAAATAAAGCAGTTTTAGGGCGCATACAACACTAAATATAAATTTAGAAGAACTTTAAAAATCACGATTTTGACACAAGATGGATGCCATATTTTATTTCAAAGTGGGTCACGTGATCTCTTCATATAATATGGGTGTAATTATAATTTTCATTTTTATTTCTAAAACTACCAAATATATTTTGCTGATTTTTTTTCATATTTTTTATGGGATAATTTGAATATTTCCTAAAACTTTCGAAGCAATTTATGAATTTTAAATTCGCTTAAAAAATGTTTGAAAAATTAGGTCCCACAGGGTTCAATGTATTTCATTTCTTCAACCCGGGTTCAGTTCAAATCTAATTGGGTGATATTATTCATTTATATTCCCATAGGTCCCACAGACCATCTGAACAACTACTAAAATTTCATTTTGATAAAGTCATTTTTACGGCAGTGATCGTGCGAACGGACAGACAGACAGACAAACAGACAGGCAGAATGAACAAAGTCATAAGCACTTTTCCACTATGTTGTAAATTGTTAAAAAGTGACTTTTAACTCAATATATTAGTTTCTATATTGACAGTGGCAAACACTTTTAAAAATTACAGGTGAAATTGTGATATGACCAGTCTACAAAATTATGGACTAACTAGAAAATGTATACAGCGTTGCAAGTTAGTTATAACCGGGATTGATTGAATTCATGTAAGCAAAACTTCAAAAGGAGACTGAGTCAAGGAAAAATATGAATTTGTTTTAGTTTTAGTAATGTGCAATAGGCGTTACCAATTCAATTGGCCAAATTTCATCCATTTCTGTAGAAATCTGACATCCTGGCGTCTTTTCGTAGCTTCTTGATTCTTCGGCTTCCTTTCCTCCTGAAGAAAATAAAGATATCACAAGTTATGTTTAAAGCAATCAATCACAAGTTAGATAAAGAAATCGAAGTTCTAAGAACGAAGATAGATAGAACGAAGATAGATAGAACGAATTTTATTTATAGACTAAGATAAAGGAATATAACTGTTTAATAATAAAATACTGATTTTGTTTAATAATAAAATGCTGATTCTGTTTATCAATAAAATACTTGGAAAAATTGTTTTACAAATGCAAAAATTGTTTTAAGTTCATTGTTGCTATTGATTTAATTAAAAATACAAAATTTCTGAAATTTGATTGATATATTTGGAGTGGTATCACGCTCTCAATTGAGAACGTATAGTATCTAAAAATGGCTCATGACGAGTATTTAAAAAGTTCCAATTTTTTTAATGTTACAATAATTAGTATGCACTTATTTGATAATGTCGTGTATATTTATTTTTTATGTATTTCCTGGTTTCGATACAAAACAGTTAAATGAAAAACTCCATGTAATATAGCTGTTACAATAACACTTTTCACCATAATTGTATTTTTATAATTTTTATCAAATTTGAAATAAACAATGCTTGATAAATTGAAGCTCTTCATATGAATTAAATCTAATTTTCACTGATATTGAATTATGGGTATAATGGAATATATTGAATTATGGGTATAATGCGATGTTTCCCCATAAATTTTATTGTGTTGCTGTTTTTTACTTCGACTTGTTTGCGATTAAGAGTTTCAATGCTCAAAGAAAATTTTTCTAAAAGTGTTAGGGTTAATTTTGGATTAGATTAAATTTGTTATCACACAAAGACTACGTTCCTTTCTGGTAGGTCGGACGGTCTGGATCTCAACAACAACAACAAAGAATACGTTGGACATATTCTTGACGCTGGCGTGCTGATGGGAGGTTTGAGGCAGGATAGAGCCGACAATTTCTTTTCTGTGGACCATTCGGTCATTTCTCGTATAATGAAACAATTTCAAGCAAGAGAGACACTTATCCAAATACCCATTCAAAGTCATACTATGGCTGCAACATTTTTAACGATCAATACATCACATTACGACCGAAACGCAATCGCCGATTGATCACATAAACTTTCCGAGCAATTGCTACCACAGCAATAGGAAGTCGAAAGTCGATATCCGCCAGTATTGTGAGACGAATGCTGCATTTTAAAGGTCTATATGCTAGGATACTATTTGTTCGTGCCCTTTTAAGCGCTAAGGGCAGAGAGGCAGAATGGAGGTGGAATCATCAGCATTCGACTTGGACAGAAGCGCACTGGTCCAATGTACTCTTCACAGATCAGTCACAATTTGCTATAAATTCAGATGATAAACGGGCAAAGTTTAGGAGAGAACAAGAAATACGTAAAAATTTCCCGAATGTAATATTTTCTTTAATTATACTCTTTATTATAATCATGAATATATTGTTACACATGGATATATAGTTATTGTTACATGGGTGTGCAAGCAGGATACAAGAATGAGTCCCAATTTCTGAATAACTAAACATGTGTATTCAAAAACACAACGTAAACAGAAATAACACAGAATCAAACAGGGGCGCGGTAGCCCATTGGTTAGCGCGCTGGAGTTGCACTCGGTAGGCCCGGGTTCGATTCCAGCCACTGCCAAAACTGCCGCCGTGTTCATGCGGAGTACAATCACGTTAAACATGTGGGTCCGAAAGTCCTTCCGAGAGGTTGGTGGTAGGGGAAGGAGGGTACGGTCCCTGTGGATGCCTCCCCCACTGGGTTCCGGTCTAAATTGGGTGGCACTTCCCGACCGTCAATTGGTTTCAACAATCAACACAATCAAACAGGACTTAAATGCTTCACTAATTTCACAAAATAACTGATATTAATCTCAAAACACTGAGGAAAATAATTTCACAAAACAGCAGCTACTAATCTCAAAACATTGACAAAAATCACAGTCCAATGTAGCTCGTATCTTGTCAATTGAACTCCCGCTGAGTGATGACTCCTTTTTATAGTCTCTCCCTGTAGATACTTCCAGAATTATCTAATATCTCAAAGACTATTAGTTATTTCGTGGTCTTTCTCTAATATTCCGTAAGTCGCCATATGTCACCAAATTGGCTATAAAATGCCAAATATGGCAACCCGCCTCCTAAATTCCGAAAGTGGTCCTTCTGTCTTCGAGAAAGAGAGACAAATGAATGGAGGGGAAATATAGTTTCTGGAAGAAAGGGAATATGATGCGTTTGCAACAATATTACTTAATTGACCATCTTCGTGTGAAATTTGGAGTCAATCAAATATAATTTTCTTCTGAGTTTTGCTAGATTTACTGCCACATGCCTAAATATTATATATATTTATATATATATATATATATATATATATATACGAAATCTGGTTGCGATTCGCCTAGTAGTTTTTCTACACCTTCATTTTAATTTGAATTACCCTGTATGTCAAGATAAATATAAATGTATTATTTTCTGTATAATACTTAAATTATAGCTAAGTAAAAATAATTAAGTTTAGGCCTCAAAGAACGTAAGTGAAATTGTATTACAGTTCAATATATCGGTGTTTGATGAAGAAAAAATACCGCATGTAAAAATAGTCTCTTAAAAGTAATACCCAAAAATCTGCTGGATAGTTTTATGTTTTCATTCCTAATAAAATCGATATATAGTGTAGTAGTTTGGGGATTGTGAGAATTCGTAAAAGGGAAGAGCGTAAAGCATGAAAAAGAATGGAAGGAATTTCGTCATATTTATTGTGGAGAATAAGGAACAAAAATATTCTAGGTGGTAAAAAACAGCATAAAATAAAAGCGCACAAATAAAACCAAACACAAAAAGAGGAAATATTTGGTTTCCATTGAAAGAGATACGCGTTTTCCCCCGAAAATATCTTGAAATGACTAGAATTGTGGGATATGCAATCTAGATATATATATCTCCACAGCAGTTGTAGTCTTTAAATATCACACATATCTTTGTGGTTGCATTTTTTACTTTTCATATAGTGTAATATATACGGTAAGTATTGTGACGGGGTCGAAAGTTCGAATTCGAGTTTTCGATGGAAGAGCACATTTCAAGCATCCCTGAATTCGAACCAAACAGTTTGAGCTGATGTCTGTGTGGATATGTGTGTGTGTATGTGAGAGAGAGTGTCTGTGGAGACGATATTTAATGAGCGAATTGTCTGTCTCTGCAATTTATATATCCACTCTAGTTAAAAAACTAATTGGCCAAATTTCATAAAACATCATAGGTGAATCACTTGTGGGTAGCCTTGGTGCTGATTATATTCATTCGGGAAAAAAACAGTCAATTTTTGCAACATGGCCAGCAAAAATCGTATTTATCCACTGTAGCTGAGAAACTAATTGACCAAATATCACAAAATTTGATAACAAATTCACTTGCAGTTTATTACTGTGATGCTGATTAGATTTTGCATGATTTGGTAAAAAAAATCTGCCTTTGTGAGCAAAATGGTCCGCAAAAATCGTCAACATCTAAAATAAAAGACTACATCTGCTAAAATGTATCAATTAAATAGTTGTTTTATATGTAATTTTTAACCACGAAAAGAATGAAACTAAACTCATAATTCCAGGACTGACTGTTCTCGAAACATTTTTCGCATTTTTGCCACGTCACTTTTGAAAATACGTCCAGTTGCTAAATGAAAACGAAAGTTGAATTAAACTGCAAATTCAGTGGAATTTTAAATAATTATCAGTGTTATTTTGTGCTATTAAACTCAATTTAATGAATTGTTAAAGAAAGAAAGAGAAAATGAACTTGAGTCTGTAGAGAAAGTCATGTGTTGCCCACATCAAATTCACATTTTTTATTATATTTTTGATTGATTTTTAAACGTAACCCTAGTACATTTTTCCCAATTATACCAAAATGTAAACCATTATATGGACAACCAATCAGTGACTATACCGCCAAATTTCATGACATTTGGTCAGATTGTTTTTAAACTACGGCAAATCCATACATTGCCCAGATACATACAGACGTTATGGTAAAAATGCATTTTTGTTATAGAATGCCCAAAACTTGTGAATCCAAATGAAAACTAAGTTCCAATTTCTAAATGGTTGAGAAATTATTAACGCTTAGGGACTGTATTTCTAATAAATGCATTTATATCATAATCGTTTAACACGTTTGTGTCTCTAGACATTCTTGAAGACTAAAAGGTTAAAAAGTGACCTAAATAGCTGCACATTTGCAAAATTACAGCAACTTCCACTGGACAGAATCTAACGGAGCCGAATTTTCGGTGATTTCGTTCCCAGTAGAATAGATGGAGTCCTTCACAATACTAGAAATCCAGTAATCCAGTCCGGTATAACTCTTAATTCAGACCCAGTGAGTAGTTTAACCTAGGTGCAAAACATCTGTCTCTAATTGGCTATTTCTGATTGTCATTCTGCTTATCAGCTGTTAATCACTTTATGCCCACGCCTTCTCCTTCTACGATAATTGATTCCCCGTGTGTCCGCGTTCTATAGGAGGTCAATCCACTTGTCATCAATAAGAGTAATAATGACTTTTATGCTCCTTTAAATGTGCCAGTTTCTTTTGTTCTTAACACTAGCTGATTAGTATTGGCTATTCAAAAGATTTGAATCTTGCCCATCCGTTCAGATCATAAGTGCCGAACCCATTTTCTCCTCTTAATTGTTTCGCCAAAATAGCTGCCATCTATAAAACCCCTACTGCTTATGCCCAACGCACCTAAGAAACTTCCTTGAACCTAAAACTCGAGTTTTATTATCTATCTATTATCTATTCTATTAGGATATTTAGACTTAGAAGCTCGAATATTTTCACACTTATGATTTGAATATTTTCACACTTATGATTGACTACGGAGCAAATCCTAACGAAGCTGGATTTTTAATATTTGTGTGAGGTCCGTATAACCTTAGGTTATTATTGTCCTCACTTTCGTTATAATTATGTGTGACTTTATATTAACAACTTCTGACTGGCCGGGGTAAATAGACCAATCACCGAGCTAAGTAACATCTGCGGACCTGGTTTGACGACAGGATAAGTTTCGGATCGCCGGAGTAGTAATCGAAGCTGCGTAAATCCTGATAGTAGGCTGGTGGATAGTTTGGTTGAAGTGCGGTTTGAAGTGGAAAATCGCTAGGAGTCGAGTCGCTGTGTGAGAAGAAAAGAAAGCGCAAGTCCGTGGAACCGGCACTAGGATGGATACCACTCTGATCAGAAGGGTCTAGTATCCCTGGTTGGCCAAGGCAAGGTTTATATATCCTAGGAAGGAATTGAGTAAGCGTCGACGCTTTATAACTCTTTCACTGATTACTTAAATACATTATATCACCAGGCCCGTAAAGTGCATGAATGATCTGTTGTATTACATAATGGGCATGTGCAATACGGGCTGTTTTGTGTCTGTCTCTATTTAGTTCCGCAGCTAACTGCTGTATATTGAGTGAGGACACAATAAATGTTTAATTTAACTCCTTGCATGTGTGTGTTATTGTTCCTGGCGGCAAGGGTCTTTTTGTATTCAGTACTACCAAAGTTTAGAGTTATGCCACTTTTGCTTGACACATGTATGTAATCACGAAGCAAAAGTCAGTAAGTCCTTTACAATACAGTTCTGACCAAGGCTCATTACTTTACACTGGCACCCGATAAAGGGTCATGGCTTTACAAGGGTGAGCAAAATGAGGGAGATGTTTGAAAAGTCTTTTTAGACCCCCCGTAAGTTCCCGATGGCATAGAAATCTGAAACTTTAAATACTTATGGTATCTGTCGTCGGGCAGAAATTAACGGAGTCGAATTGTCTATGTCTTCTACGTGGGGGGGGGGGGGGGCGGACAGATGGCAGTTTAACCTTTACGTTACGGCTAAAAGTGTCCTCCTTTTTAACGCAAAATAACTGAAAATTCCACCCCTGTAAATAAATACCTCCAAGGACCTTGTCCTTTGTTCGTAACTCGTTCCCCTTTCTGTCAGGAGAAACTTCGAGGAAGGGCTGCAGGCATTCTTCAAAGCCCTCAACTGGGTACAATAGACGCAATAGACGTTCTCCTCCTTTTCCAGAAAAATGGGGGTGAAAAAGACTGGTACAGCAGTTTAACCAGCGCCGTTCTAGGAGAAGAGATTTTCAATGATACAACAGTTGTACCGCCGTAGTTAAAAGATTAAAAGTTTTTCTTGACCCTCCACACCCCCTTGGTGAATTAGAGGGCTGACAGTTTGCACACTTATAATATCGATCACGGGACAGAACCTAGCTGAGCCAGTTTTCCGATATCTCCCCCAGGTGAGAAAACCAAAATGAAAGTCTTTCTAAACCTGTAAACGCCGCTCGTTGATTTCGCTGACTTAGAAGACTGAAATTTTACATGCTTATAGTATTGACCACAGGACAGAAAATAACTGAGCCAAATTTTAAGTAAGACGACTACTTTCGAAGTTGAACAGCATCAATTGTTACAAAATAAAAATTATTTTTTAAAAATTGCAATTTTATTTTTTAAGAGAGTTGGTTCCCCTGTCTTTGTCAGGTTTAGAAAGCAGTAACTAAATTAATTTCAAATCCAGAAAGACGAAACTATAGCTAGCATAATCTATAGCTAGCTTTAATATTGAAAGTTGATTATTTTAACCGAAAAACTATAAATTCTTCTACTACTATACTTCATACTTTAATATTTATAATACACTAAAATTATACAGTACTATGAACCATAACAACTAGATAAAGTATACATTTAAATCTCTATAATTGCAATTAATTCAAAAGAGAAAGCATAGAAATTATGTATTCACCTAACAGATATATCTGCAAACTATGTAATCAATTTGAAAACGCTATCAATAAATACTTGTCATGTTTCTAGATAACTTAATTAAAGATTCATTGTACTCTTTACCACTGCTGCGGAAAATGAGTCAATAATACCTTCTTGGGAAAGAAGAATGTACGTTTAGTAACAAAAATGGCCCCGCAGTAACCGCAAATAAATTTTTGGAGACAGTATAATACCAGAGCTATTTACATTGGGTAAATGAGTATTTGTCTATGATTCCACAGAAGACTCATATAGAAGGGTTTTATTTCTTTTATGTCTTCATAGACGTTATTGTTATTCGCAATTCTGTACTTTCTTACATTGAATATAGAGCCTGTTTTCTGTTTAGTTGCTTAGATGAACTGAGATCCATTAAAAATAATAAGTATTATTCCAGCATTAAAGTTTCAAAAATATTCAGTTTCTTTCTATGTTATTCTCTGGGATAGAAAAAACATATTGTATTTTTCTTTAGAAAGCCGATAATAAAGTGTATTTGATACTAGCAGATATACCCAATGTTGCTTGTAATTTAACATACTATAAGCAAATTCTAGTAATTTTATAAATAGTATTGTCATCTACGTAATTGCTATAAAAATATTTATTCTTCTAATACAAAAATATAAGAAAATATATTCTTGTTATATAAAATTATTTGCACAGGTAAATCCGAAGATTTAAAAATTGTGAACCCGTATAAAAAACAATTTACAAAAAATAAGAAGTTTAGTCATATTATGTCAAACTGACATTGCTCAATGAATTAGATTAGATGCTAATTAATTTGACACCAAAATTAAATAGTTAGGTAGACGATTAATTTTTTGTATTTTATTAATATATCTGTGTATTTTATTTATATAATATACAACCCCTGGCTCTAGAAACTCGAAACATTGCATAGAACCTTGCTCCCCAACCGGGAATCGAACCCTGGATCTTCGCACTGGCCAGCCAACGCTCTACCTTTGAGCTATTGGGACGAAATTGCAACCTCTTATCGTCGAAGTGGACTCTGCATTCTCCATCCTCTAATGTCAGATTGGCAGGCAACTGACAATCTAACTGTACACTGCCTGCTATTTTCTACCTCAGGTTAGCCTCCTGCTACTATTATTTTTACCCAGGTTAGTATCCTGTGTGGTCGTTATCTTCTGAATTTGAAACCGGAGCTCAGTCTTCCAGAATCCGCCGAATCCGTACTAGTCGTGATAGGGTCACTTTCAGACCTCCGAATCTTTGCACTAACCTGCAGGGTTAATATGTCCGGGCGCTATTGTAAAGAACCTTGCTGCCTCAATCGTGAATCGAATCCTGGACTTTGGAACTCGCGAGCCGACGCTCTTCCTATGAGCTACAGGCACGAAATTGCAAGCTCTCATCGTCGAAGTGGACTCTGCAACATTAACGGGGTTAAGTACAGAAAGTACAGAATGTTCTATACCGCAGAAAAGTACAGAAAATAACCATATTAAAACTGTGAAAATTGTACGAGATAAATAATAATAAATAAATATGAAATGATAATAAATAATTTGAAGTAATGATAAATTGTGAGAAGACGTCAATTGGGGTAAAATAAATAAGTATAGCAACGATGTCAAAGTACGATATCAACTGAGCAAAAAGTGTAAACAAAATAATATATTTAAAATTTCTTTGTTGTAATGCATATAAATTGTATGCTTAAGTAGATGTAAATACGACAAAATATCGTAATAAATAAATATCTGAATTGGTTTCAGGAAGGTTATGTAAATAATAAAAATGATATGGTTGTAATAAATGCCATGAGTAACAAGATATAAATAAGTAGACGAGCAAATAATACTATGGTTGAGGAACTGTAACAGATAAAAGGTATGTTAGCCGCAGTTACTAAAATACCGAGATAATAAATAATTATATAATATGTTATGTAAAAATGATGAGATTCAACCACACGCTATAGAGTTGTCAAAATGTACAAGTATAAATTTTTTTTAAATAATAAAATAAATAAATAACTCTTATAAATGTTGTAGGTAAGATTGAGTAAATAAATTCGAGAGTTAAAAATAAAAATGTTTCAAAATCGTAGGATATTCAAATAATAAAATAGGTAAATAAATATATCCATGTCGCCAAGTTTGTTTACAAACAGTGTGAGTCAAGGAATGTTGCCAGGTGAAGGAACGAGTCACGCAATTCAACTCTACGATACGCAAAAAGTAGAAATAAATAAATGTGAGATACAGGAGAGTGACTACTCAATTCGTTAGTGTACATTGAAAAGGTAAACAAATTACTTAGCGAAAAGTTGCAATGAAAGTGACGTTTTAAATTCAAGGATGTTAGACCAAATAAAATTTTAAATATGTGAATTGCTGCAAGGAACTAATTTTAATGATGCAATTAATGTTGCAAGGAATTAATTTTAATGATGTAGGTAATGATGCAAGGAATTAAGTTAAAAAAATTTAGACATGAATTAAATTCCCAAAATTGTTAAATTAAATTAAAAAATTTTAATTTATTTAAGTTTTAATGAAGGAGTTTAATAATATAGGAGATAGTTGAAGTTTGAGAAATTTTTAATTTAAATTGAAGTATGTTAAGATGGGAAGTTGTTACAAAAAACTGCACCATATAAGCGTGAAAGAATGATTGTAAAATTGAATACGTGATATAATTTACGCATAATAAGCAATAGTAGGTATGACAGCTGTATGAAAGTTATGCATTTTAATAATGATAAAAAGGAAATGATCTCAAAATGGAAACTTGAGAAGTTAATTAAAATTAAAAAAAATACAAGAAGATAGTTTAAAACAATCGGTAATTTGTGAAAAAAAAAGGTTATATGCTGTTTCATATCAAGATTTTAATTGATAAGTAAAGCACCTAAAGATAACTTTGATATTTAATGCAATTTAGCTATAGGCACCCCACTAATTAAAATTTAAATAATAAGGGATTATAATTATACAAATTCTTTTAAATATAAAATTCAGGAAGAAGTTGAAAAATGAAAGTTGGAAGAATACGTTAAGCACATAGATACAATAACATGAGTCACAATAGGGAGCGCGTGTATCAGTATGTAATAATAGGATAAAGGATTTTATGCAACAATAATAGGGGGTATAGAAGTAAAGAGGGTACGTGTTAATTCCACATTCTTGACATGCTGAATGGGATAGAAAATGATTTTACGATGCGTCAAATTCGTCAAATCATTTTGCGAGCTCAAATACTGCAAGTCATTTTCACTTCGGAGTAGAGGTGCTTCTCTCGTTATTCTTCGATTAGTATAAAATGAGTTAGAAAATATTCGATTAGGGTTTAGTGATAGGAGAAAGAAGTCTCTCCCGCGTCAAGAAGTGGGGGTGTATCAGTCTTATAATTAAGAGATCGATCAGATGTCTGCCCTCGACGGAAGCGAAGTTCGTCGAAGGGGGTTGTTTCTTGTTTGTCTTCTTTTTATATTTAAAGGGATGTGCTTTAAAAAGGGCACTGTCAGAGCATGCTGTCAATGCGGCAAAGGTGTTTGAAGTGATTTAAAGATGTCTGATGTTTAAGAAAAATAAGTTAATAGTTATGTACTGTGATGTTAAAAGCTAAACAAATATGATGTGTTTTATGAAAATATATTAAATCAATGAATGATGACTTATGTATAAAAAATAACATGGAAACAATACTGTTGTGTATTTTGTTAAAAGTTGATTATTATGTAAAAAGTATTAAGTATATATAAATGTGTAAATATTAGGCGAGTGACTGTGCATATATAAACATAATAAATTTAAATTTTGCTTGATTTGAAAGCTCGATCAGATATAATGTTAATTAGTACGTATAACTGATATATATGGTATACTATGTAAATAACTTTTGCGTTTACAACAATACTTTGCTTTAAACGTACAGCAGTTATCCGTGACAAACTTTCATTAAGGAAAAAATGACAATTATAGAGTTGCCAAAGACACAAATTTCATTGGTGTTTCTTTTTTGTTTACTTGTGTCAGGAGGAGATATGTGAGACCAGGATACACGTAGACAGGTTTATATGATTATTTATGATATCTAACAGACCCGACAAAGGGCCCAGACTGGTTGACGCCAATTTACATCAGCTCTGACCTGAGAGGTCAGGAAAGCCATAAATAAGGAGGCTTCAAGTACAGATGCGGTCGTGCCAGAGCAGTTACTGGAGGCTAAAGGAAAAACCATGCTATTGGTTAGAGATTTAACAAATGAGGAAATGTTGCCGCGTCGCCCTGAGGTTAACCAATGATCGCCAATGAGGCGTATCAGACCCCAGGAAAAAAGAGATGGCAATTGGTAGTAGGTTCTACAGACAGATCAGTAATAGTTGAGAATTAAGATGTGAGAGAAGCATAGAGATAATGAAACAGCTTAGACGCGCATTGAAATATTCATGAAGTTACTCGTACGCAGTGATGATGAGTTAGTTCAGACGAGAGTCAGTAGTGTGCCGTCATAAAATTGAGGCAATGATTGTCGAAAAGGCAATGTGCAATAGCAAGTTTTGCCAGTGCCTATAATAAAAGACAACAAACTGTGTGTCAATGTCCAAAGATAAGAAAAATTATGTATTTATTAACATATATAAGAGGTCATTATCCTGTTTGAATAAAATACCTGGTCTCACATACCCAATCTCCTCCTTAATTATATGTGATAATTGTTATAATTAATTTAATAATGAATAGAATGTTCTTAATAAATAATGTTATTTTAAAGTTAAAAGGGGTGCAGTATTATGTTGAAATACTCTTCCAAGAACTCGCACTAAAGATAATATGGTGGGTTTTAATATGCGACACAATGCAATGCTTACGACTTACAATCAACGGCCATATTTAATATGTTTAATTTTAAATATGCTTTGCTTATAATTAGGCTTTTTGTTATGTGCATCACAAAAATAAAAAAATCCACTAAAATATATGGATTTTTGTATTCGGCAGAGATAAATTGATTTTCAACACTATATATATATATATATATATATATATATAATTTACACTCATGTCCAAAAGTTAAGTATAGTTGCTGTTTATTTGAAAATTTCAGGAAATCTACATCGGAATGGAAGGTAACACGGTATGCAGATGTAATAGGGTTGCAGAAGAAGAAAACAATGCAAAACAAGAATAATAATGACTTTTATTGTCCTAAGAAAAGAGTTGAAAGAAAAAGGGCCACATTACGAGTGTCAACGTCAGTGAAACAGAATGATTAAAACGATGTAATGCTGCAGTGTATTACAGTGTGTGGGAACCTCGAATAGCCACGCATACTGCGGAATGATTTCCCATACTTTTGATGAGGGTTTGCATAAGTTGTGTGCTCAAAGAGTTCCAAGCCTCACGAAGAGATGTTTTCAATCCCGGAACGGATCTTAGTGGGGAGCGGAGGGCTGCAAGATGTCTCCCGATCATATCCCACACATGCTCTATTGGATTCCGATCAGGAGAGTTGGCAGGCCACTGCATGTGCTGGATATCTTCAGTATGAAGGAATTCGTCAACCAAGGCCGCACGGTGAGGAGGAGTGTTATAATCCATGAATATGAAATCAGGACCAATAGCACCTCGAAACAATCGAACAAGGACTTCGTCTCTGTATTTTTGACCGGTAACCGACCCCGTGTCAAAGATGTGGAGGTCTGTGCGGCCGTCCATCATGATGCCTGCCAAAACAATGACTCCCCCAAACAGAAAACGATGTATTTACGTGATGTTTTCCGGGTGAAGACGCTTTCCACGTTTTCTCCAGATCGTGGTACGACTAGAATCACGACGCGTAGTACAACGACGAGAAGTACGACGTGTTTTCACCTGAGAAACATCACGGAAAGACATCGTTTTCCGTTTGGGGAGTCATGGTCTGGGTAGGCATCATGACGGCCTCACAGACCTCCATATCGTTGACACGGGGTCGGTTACCGGTCAAAGATACAGAGACGAAGTCTTTGAGCCTGCATTTGGATTGTTTTGAGGTGCTGTTGGTCCTGATTTTATATTCATGGATGATAGCTCGTCTCCTCACCATGTGGCCTTGGTCGACGACTTCCTTCAAACTGAAGATATCCAACAAATGAAGTAGCCAGCCAAATCTCCTGATCTGAATCCAATAGAGCATGTGTGAGATATGCTCGGGAGACAACTTGCAGCCCGCCTCTACCCCACCAAGCTCCGTTTCCGGATTAAAAACTGTTCTCCGTGAGACTTGGAACTTTTTGAGCACACAACTCATCCAAACCCTCATCGAAAGTATGGAAATCGTTGTGCAGCATCTATCCGAGATTCCCACACACTGTAATAAACTGCAGCACCACATTGTTTTAATCATTGTGTTTCACTGAGGTTGACACTCGTATTGTGACCCTTTTCATTTAAACCCTTTTCTTTGGATAATAAAAGTCGTTATTATCCTTGTTTTGCATTGTTTTATTCTTCTATAACCATATTACACCTGCATGTCGCTTTTCCTTCCATTCCATGCAGATTTCCTGAAATTTTCACATAAACAGCAACTATGCTTAACTTTTGGACATGAGTGTATATATATATACATATATAATTGCGGAACATTTTGTTTCGATGGATCTACACGTTTCGCGCACTTTAGAACCTGAAAATCTATTTTTAACATAACGCCTGAGCGAATGTCTGTCCATTTGTGTGTCTGTCTGTGTGCGTATCTACTATCTCTAAAATTTTTGTATCTACTCTAACTGAAAACCTAATTGACAAAATTTCACAACATTTTTCACATAAGTCACTTATGGGTTACCCTGGTGATGATTAGATTTTGGTACGATCCGGAATAAAAACCCTACTTCTTCTTGCAAATTGTCCCGCAAAATTCGTCAAAAAATAAAATACTACATATGATCAAACGTATCGATTCAATGCTTGTATTATACGTAACTTTACGACAAAAAGAATAAGACCAACTCTATATATCTATGGCTAATCATTGTCGAGATGAGTTACTTTTTTCGCATTTTTTCAAAGTCGCCTTTGAAAATACGCCCAGTCGCCAAATAAAAACGAAATTGAATTATAAATCAAATTCAGTGTAATCACAATTAAAAGTCAGGTATTGGCCACATCATATTTTTGTACCTGGCGTTGCCTGAGATTTTAGATGATAGCCTCTGATTAAAGTTACCCCGAACATACAATGAATTTTCGAAAAACAAATAACTAACGATACGCATGTTTCGAAAGAAAAATCAATATCTTGCTTCGGGTGCGTACTAAGTCCTAAATGAAAGTGCAAGGCTTCAATCCATCTGCATGCAAGACGTATAGTATTACAAACTAAGTATTACAATAATCAGATGCTGAAATATATTCAAATTAGTAGTAAAATACTTAAATAAGTGTGGAGTGGATTCGAAAATCTTAAAATTAATCTGCTCTCAAAACTCCATAGTTCGAAGAAACAGAACAAAATAATGAATAATAATAAGTAATAATAAATAAATAATAAGTAATAATAAGTAAATAAGTAATAAAACTACGTTTAAGTAATCAGCATTTCTCAACCTGAATTTAAATAATCGCGTAGAAATTCACAGGAGAAGTATTTTGATTCGAAAAATACTTTGCCGATTCTATAAATACATCATTGGACTATATACTAACGGGTACTCCCAGGTTATGACGTCATGAAGCATGCATGAAGCAAGGGAAATCAGTTCCAATTTATCTGGAAATAAAAAACGCCAACTTTTATAATTTCACTTAAAAATTCGTAGAAATTTCAAAAATATAATAATGAAAAAATATATATTAGTCTGCGAAGTTATCAATCCATATCCATACCAAAGATTAGAATTAATCTCCATTTCTCAAATACAACGAAATAAATATCAGATAATCTTAAACATGTTTATTTAAATATATTTAAAGATAAATAAATTAATGTGAAGGAATTATTTTACGGATTTTGCTCAAAGATCATCGAATGAACGTTCTTTGATCTCTTAGATGATGCCAAGTTGGAAACTCTTGTAAAAATATTTTCGATCGCTAAGGAACGGTTTGCGAGAAAATCTCTCTAAATTGTGCTTCAACGTAAAATGCTAAAAAGAAAAGTAATTTGAATTTAAAAAAATCTCGCTGAAATCCATCATCCCGAGAGTAAAGTTAAAGTGTACCGAATTTTTCGGCTGTAATAAACTCGATTTTTACTACGCGCGATACACACACAGATACATTTTTTTATCATGTAAGGTACGTATAAAACAGCCATTTAATTTCTGTATCTAATTCACACATTCTGGCATTTTTAGATTTTGAGCTATAGTGGATACATACATTCCACGGACAAACACACTACTATAGTCATCTATTGTATACTATACAATAATTGATTATCAAAGGTGGTCAAAAACTTCGATATCTACTGAAAACACGAATTGCAATTTTCGATCCCGTTGTATGCTTACCTTATACATTATGTGCATTGGGGAAGGACTATATTTGCAAAATTGTTACAGCATATTTATTTGAAAAGTGGGGACAACACATACAAGTAAATATTTGAGATTTTGAATAACTGAGCATGTCTATTGCTCTAATGAATTATTAAACAACATAAGTTCGATGTGAGTAATTTACGCACATTATTATCATTTGCAGAATGGCAACAAACATAGGTCCATGTTTTACTTAAAAAATACAATGATCTTCCCGTTAATATTAAATCTGTCCTTTTTCGTACTTCTTATCAACTTCCTAAAATTTTTTCTCAAATAAAACTTCACAAATTAAACCATCCTATGCATCCTATAGTTTCCAAATGTAGTGGTCCCACTTATTTCTTAGAGAAATCTCTGGCCGGTTTTTTAAAACCTTTTTTTTAACAATCATCCTTTTTCTATTAGTTCTACGGAAAATTTTATTGAAATCTTATTTAAAAATAGCTGTAATCCTAATAGCACCCTCCATAGTTTTGATGTAGTTCCTTTATTTCCCAGTATCTCTATTGGCATTCCTATTAAAATTATTGCTAAAAAACTTCACGATTATATTTTTAAAATTCCCACTATCGACGCTGTCACCTGTGCTTTGAATATTGTCGCGAAGACTAATTATTTCGGATTCCGTGACACTATTTATATGCAGAAGTCGGACGCTCTTATGGGTAGCCCATTATCCGGTATTGTGGCTGAGGCTGTCTTGCAGGAGCTTGAGAGTGAGATTTTGTCATTTTTAAAGTTTAAAACCTAGTCTGTGGTGCCATTGCGTGGACAATGTCTTTGTTATTTGGGATAATGACTTATATGACCTCAGTAGCCTTTTAGATAAATTTAACGATTTTTATCCCTCTATTAATTTTAATGTCGAACATGAGTCCATTGGTTCTTTGCCTTTTCTTGATGTTCCTATTACTTGTTCCCCCTCTGTTTTTCAAACTTCGGTTTTCCGTAAACGTACTTTTACTAATTCCTGTATTCCCGCTAATTTTTTCATCCGATTTCTTCTAAAAAAGCTTCTTTTAATACCATTTTAATCGTGCTTTTAATATTTGCTCTTCCATTCCCATTTTAAAAGATTAAATTAATTTTATTTTTAATCTTGGCTGTGAGGCTGCTTATACCTTTGAGTTTATTTATAGAATTTTTGCTCATATCCGCCTTAAATTTACCCGTTTTGATGCCAATCTGGTTGCTATTAAAAATTCTTTGGCCTATAAATCTAGTTTTCCTTACCATCCTATGATTTTTCGTCCTTTTATCCAGTTTTGTCACGAATTTGGTTTTAAACCTGCTCATTCTAATATCACTACTCTCTTTAATCGTATTCGTTCTGATAAACTTGGGAATATTCATGATTTTAAAAATCCCGCTGGATGTATGTTGTCCCCTTTTTGTCTCCTGATGGTAATTATAATTCTTACATTGACAGTACTAAACGTACTATTGGCATCCGTTTCGCTGAACACGCCCGGGATGTCAAGAACGGCAAACGTTCCACTGCTCTTGCTCAGTATGTCGCAAATGATAATTTTCTGCCTGTTTTTGAAAAAACTTTTTTTTAATCCTTTGCAATAACCCTCGTAATATTCTACTTTACGAATCCCTTTTCGTTTATATTTACAATGCCTCGATTTGTAATTTTGATCCCGTTTGGACTTTAAGTTTTGCCTGGCGACTCAATCTCGACTTTATGCAATTTGAGCCTCTTCCCAGTTAGCTTTGACTTCTTCAAAAAATTTTGCATTTTCGGGCTTGCAGTTTTGTCACATTTTTTGTTTGCTTATAATTGGCCTGCTTTACATAATCGGTGCATGTTTGTTCATTTGGATTTTAGAGATTTATTATTAATTAATAGCCTTGTACATTACCATTTTATTTA
The DNA here is from genome assembly GCA_951213105.1 of Amaurobius ferox. Classification (NCBI taxonomy): domain Eukaryota; kingdom Metazoa; phylum Arthropoda; class Arachnida; order Araneae; family Amaurobiidae; genus Amaurobius; species Amaurobius ferox. Next base: position 60,332,289 of record OX578142.1, on the reverse strand, counting down.
TGCAAATTTTGCAGTGTTTCTGGTCGCTATATATGAACGATTGAATGTTTTAGATCTTATGTTGCCACTGATGAAGGCGTTTATTCACTTGAAAGAGATTTGGCTTTTGTAACTATTTTGTGCGTATTTTAGGAAGTTCAATAAATGACCTTCAAGTTTTAATTTGTGTTGTGTCTTTGTGTCTTATTCATACTTCACATGTATCAGTGAATAAAAATTTTAACCTGATTTTTAACGGGTACTCACTGGTAAAATATATATTTATAACTATGTATTAACTATTATTCATAACTGGTTCATCAGAACAAACGTGTTGTTGTTGTGTCGTTATGAAGATTTACTAAAAATTTGTCAAAACATGAAACATTTAACAAATAATTGTGATAACTGTTGTGTTCCTAACATATTCATTGTTCCACGAGAATTTTTTTTTCGCTGAACTGGAAGCTGAGTCGGAACGACTGAGACCAGAATCCAGATTCTAGCTATAGTGTATAGTGAATGGGTGATGTAGTATGGTATTCAATAACTTTACTACAGCACTCTCTCAGTCAGTCAGTCAATCGGTTCGTGCACATGTTCAACGAGATACAGTAGAGCCTGCTTATAGCAAAGACCCAAAAGACAGGACGAAATGTTCATTATAATCGATATTCGCAATAACCGATAAAAAGTTCAGTTATAAGAAGAACAATGGGAATGACTTGTCTACTTGCATATTGTGAGCCAAGCAATTATTATAATAAGGTTGAAATTTGTTGCTTCTTTATTTACGATGAAAAAATCTCTACACTTATTAACACTTTGCAACAAAGTTGAAAAGTGTTTATGACTTTGTTCATTCATTCTGTCTGTCTGTATGCCCGTTACCACGATAACTGCAGTAAAAATGACTTTATCAAAATGAAATTTTAGTATGTTATGCAGACGGTCTGTGGGACCTATGGGAATATAAATGAATAATATCACCCAATTAGTTTTGGATTGAACTCGGGTTGAAAAAATGAAATATATTGAACCCCATGAGACCTAATTTTTCAAACATTTTTTAAGCGGATTTAAAATTCACAAATTGCTTCGAAAGTTTTATGACATATTCAAATTATCCTATAAAATATAGAAAAAAATTTCAGCAAAATATATTTAGTAGTTTTTTAAATAAAAATTAAAATAATGATTACCTCCTTTATATGAAGAGATCACATGACCAGTATATGAAGAGATCACGTGACCCACTTCAAAATAAAATATGCATCCATCTTGTGTCAAAATCGTGATTTTTAAAGTTCTTTTTAATTCGTATTTAGTGTTGTATCCTTCGTAAAATCGCTTTATTTTTGCTTAAATTCTGTGCATCTACATACTGAAACAACGCAATTTCGATATATTTGAATTTAAATGAGCATCCAACTTTGATTATTTCTACAACGAAGCCAATTTTTCACTTATGGGAAATGTAAACAGTAAAATATGTAGAATAAATTGTATAAGAATTGCTGCATTTCTTTAACGCAAAATTATGGAGTCCTGGAGTCTGCAATATAGCTGATATGAAGTATTCATTGATTTTACAGAGAGAAGGGCGATTTTTTCGATGAAGTTATAAGCATAGAGTTTAATTACGTGTACCTCCATGGTCTTAAGTTTTTAAATAAAATAAGTTATTATAGTATTGTGATAAAAGAAATGAATGGAAAAATGCTATGAATGAAATGCTGTTTTTATAGAGAGCCAGGCGTGTTATATTTCGATAACGTCATTTGAATAAATTTCTCTTGTTTTCGATGAAGTTTACAAATATAATAAATTATTGTATTTTCATAATAATTATAAAAATATTACCGAGGAATGTATCGCATTTTAGAGATGTTTAAACCAGGCAATTTATATTTCAATGCCGTCATTTGAATGAAGTTTATTTTTTTCGATGAAATTTTAAGTTTTCAAATATAATAAATCAATGTAGTATTGTGATAATTTTTAAAATATTACCGAGGAATGTATCGCATTTTAGAGATGTTTAAATGAAATTGCATTGCAGTTGGAAAGTATTTCATAATCAATGCTTTATGCATGATTGATCTTTCTTGTTTTCATTTGAATTTAAAATATATTTGCATATCAATTTTCCATTGCATTTAAGTTGCCACTACAGTTATTGCAGTGGGCTTCGAAATAGTCACCCCAGTTTTGAAGGATTCCAACCGTATTTTTTTATGTTATATTTCCGCTTAAAATCGGCTTCTTTGGATTTAAATTCCTCAGACGTATTATCAGCAACTGTAGCAATAATGGTATTATCGACATTACATTGGGTGGAAAATGACACAATGAGGAAAAATCAGAATAAGAACACTATGAATGGAAGTAAGGAGATAATGGGGATAATGACCATCGGGTGCTATATTTTAACATGAGATACATTCAAGTGCTATAATTTGTCATATTATAATCTAGGGGTACTCGTCGGAGAGGGGCGGAATCATGTCACGTGATTTTCCATGAAGTGAGTTTTATCAGTCAGATAAGAACAAGGAGCGCTATTTTTAATCAGTGAGTAAACATGAATAATATTCAGGATGTTTTAATAGCGGTAAATTAACATATATTTCATTCCGTTTCACATAACTTGAACGTTTATATCCAATGTATATTTTTTATACGTTTCAGATCCATAGATATGTTTGCCATGTTAGTGTATTTTTACAGAAGGCTTGTTAGTATACATATAAAAAGTAGTGTACTTTTAAAACTTTCGTATTTATTTTTATTAGAATTCATGATGTCCTGGAGATACAAATGTTCTTAAGAGTGACAGCAAGAGGGTATAGAAACTTTTGTTTTAAATGGCACTGTCCAGAAGACTTAGTACATCCATATTCACTCTTAGTAGATATGTTTGTAAAAGGTCGAAACAGTAAACTAACTCTTTATATCCCATAGGGTAGAAACGTGTTAAAATAAGCATTTCACAGGAGATAGAATAGATATATCCCCTCTGGACAACACTGGTCTTACAAAAGAACTTATTTTCTGAATGTTGTTTTTAGCATGCACAGGTATAACGCTATAGGGTAAAAACAGTCTAAAAATTGCATTCAAGAAACTTTAAAGTTTTACGATCAGTTTCTAAATGTATGAACACTTATTTCAATAGTTAAAGCAACACCCTCTAGTGCCAAGTGTCAAATTACAGAACCAGTAAATTTATTCCGAACCTATCATCACTAAAATTATCGCATGATCCCAGAATTTCTATTATGTCTTTTAACTCGCTCTTGTACTTTTACTTTTTGGTTTCCTTCCAGTATATTCATAAACCTTATACGATTTCTTAAGACTTTATGATTAGACGGAATATTTATTAATATTCCTTTTTAACTTCATATTCATAGAATATCTACAAATTTTTCTTAAAAATGCCATCCTTTCCAATATTTAGTTCGATTATAGATAGAAAATTACTCAATTTTCACACATATCTTAATACATATCTCATACATCACTACATATTTGATAGAGGATAGCAACATACAAATTATTCAAACTATTTAGAATAGCGGAAATTTCTTGGATATGCTATGAACTCACACATATAGAGTATATAGGTACATATCGTTACTCAATTCTACATATATTTATAGGGTACAATTATATGGTAAATAGGTGGGAAATGGTTTTCAGTCATGTGTTCTAGTTCACTTGTAACCGCGAATTGATGTTAACCTGCGAATACATGCCTTAGATATCTATTAAAATATAGGATTTATACCCGTTTTGCATAATATTCCGATTTCTATACTGTCAGACACACTAAAATATTTCTATTGAAAACAATCCCTTGCACATCCGAATAGTTTTTCACAGTAATTTTAAATTAATTTTATACATACACTTAATTAATTCATGTAAATTATTCAATTATTTTACGTAAATAATTTTACATGATGTAGATTTATTTTTTAGTAAAGAGGTGTATTACAGAGAATACCCCCCAATTTCATATATATTTCGATAGAAATGTTTACGTTTACATTTGAGTTTTGAATTATTATTCTGAAATAATATACACCATAGTTTTCACACGATGCTCTTTCACGTACGAGAAATTCTTTAAAAAATAACAAAGTTGTGTTTTATACCTTCAAAAATGAACAAAAATATTTTTTACCTTCAAACATTAACAAAATTATTTTTTACCCTCAAAAGATAACAAAGTTGTTTTATTACCTTCAAAAAATATCATAGCAATTATTTAGCCTTCTAAATATAACAAGAAAGATCAATCATGCATAAGCATTGATTATGAAACACTTTCCAACTGAAATGCAATTTCATTTAAAAATCTCTAAAATGTGATACATTCAGTGGTGATATCTTTTACATTATCACAGTACTACAGTAATTTACTATACTTAAATATTTAAAACTGTATCGAAATATAAATCATTTGATTCTCTGCAAAATCAATGAATATTTCATTCATATAACTTGCATTCCAGACTCCAGAGCTAAATAATTTTGTGCGAAAAAAATTCAGCAATTCTTATGTAACTCACTTTACAATCGCTTGAGATATTTGCATTCTGCATAAGTTGAAATTAGGCTTCGTTGAAGAAATAATAAAAGTTTAAGGATCATTTAAAATCACAACTATTGCAATTGCGTAGGCACGGAATTTAGATACACAGATAATACACAGATACACAGATAATATATGTGTGTGCGTGTGTATGTATTCAAACTATTGCAATCGTGCCGAAGATCAGAACTTGAATTTTCGAAGGATCTACACGTTTTGGGACTTCCAGAACACGAAAAAACTATTTTTAGGAAGACGTGTGTGTGTGTAAGGGTGCATCTGTGTGTGTTTCTGTGTGTCTGTGAGGATATTGTATCCACTGTAACAGAAAAACAAATGGACCGAATTTAATAAAATTTGGTAGGTACGTTTTTTGTGGGAAACCCTGATGTTCATTAGATTATAGTGCGATTCGTAATAAAAGAATCTGCCTTCTTTGCGAAATGGCCGGTAGAAATTGACTTTATCCACTCTAGCTAAAAACTAATGGACCAAATTTAACACAATTTGGTGTATAATATTTCAATAGCCTACAAGTGATATATATAACAAATTTAACAAAATTTGTTATATAAATTACTTGTAGGTTATTCTAGTACGATTCGGGAAAAGGAACGGGCTGTTTTTGCGTAATGGCCAGCAAAAATCGTTAAATATAAAAATAAAAGACTACGTGTGCTCAATTATATCAATTAAATTCCTATTTCATACGTGATTTTTGACAACAAAAGGAATAAGACTAACCTCATTACTCTAGGACTAGCCGTTCTTGAGATATTTTAGTTTTTTTTGCGTTTCGCTACGCCACTTTTGACAATAAGTCCATCTATCAAATGAGAACCAAATTTAATTCTAAGGTGCAAATTCAATGTCATTTAAAATACTTATGGATGTTATTTTGTGCAGAAAAACTCAAATTATTATTGAAGAAATAAAGAGAACGTGAATATGAGTCTGCAGCGAAAGACATGTCCTGTCCACATCAGAATTTTTAACAATATTACAATAATGATTTATAGAAGTGAACGGGGATTATTTGCAGGCCATTTCGTAAAAAATGTAGGATCTATATTTAAAGATCCACCACATTGTTGTAGAATAAAATGATCTACAAATTTAAGCTGTATACCAAATTTTAACTCTCTAGGACGTAGGAATGTGCGTTAAAAACGCCGTCAAATAAGTATATCATGAAAAGTTATGTAAAATTAAAAAAAAATTGAAAAATTGTTATCTACTAAATTTATTTTAAAATGTGAAGCCTCTCTCATATACAAATTATTTAAACTCTTGGAAAGATATTTATTATATAATATATTTATTTTTTCTTTCTGGAGGATATCGCAAATGTCAGAATTTAATTGAATTCGTTTTTCTCCCTATACTAAATAATTTTTAATTAAAAAAACTACCTAACATATTTTACTGAATTTTTTTTTATATATTTTATGGGATAATGTGAATACTTCCTAAAAATTTTGAAGCTATTTGTGAATTTTAAATGTACTTAAAAAATGTTTGAAAAATTAGGTCCCATAGGGTTCAATGTATTTCATTTTTTCAACCCGGGTTCAATAAAAAACTAATTAGGTGATATTATTTATTCATATTCCTATGAGTCCCACAGACCGTCTGAACAACATACTAAAATTTCATTTTGATAAAGTCATTTTTACGGCAGTTATCGTGCTAACGGACAGTCAGACAGACAGACAGAATGAACAAAGTCATAAACACTTTTCAACTATGCTGTAAAGTGTTAAAATAGTGATTTTTCTTTCTTTTAAAAAATAATAAAGTGGTTTTTTTATCTTCAAAAAGTAACAAAATGGTTTGTAGCACTTTACAGCACAGTTGAAAAGTATATATGACTTTGATCATTCTGTCTGACTGTCTGTCTGTCCGTTAGCGCGATAACTGCCGTGAAAATGACTTTATCAAAATGAAATTTCAGTATATAGTTCAGACAGTCTGTGGGACCTATGGGAATATAAATGAATAATATTACCCAATTAGTATTGGACTGAACCCTGGTTGAAGAAATGGAATACATTGAAACCTATGGGGCCTAATTTTTCAAACATTTTTAAGCGAATTTAAAATGCACAAATTGCTCCGAAAGTTTTAGAAAATATTCAAATTATTCCATAAAATATATAAAAATGTTTTCAACAAAATATGATGGGTAATTTAAAAAAAAAAATTAAAATAATAATTACACCTATATTATATGAGGCGATCACGTGACCCACTTCCAAATAAAATGGACATCCATGTTTTCCCAAGTGTAAAACTCGTGACTTTTTAAGTTCTTTTTAATTTATACTAGCCGCCTTCAGCGACCAGGCTGTTCGCTACCCTTGAAAATTCTGACCGTGGCAAATTCGCTGGCGCCATAACCCCGTGGAGTTGTTGTTGAGACCCAGACTATCCGACCTACCAGAAAGATGTAAGGTAACTATTTGGACGGCCAGGAAGTGCCACTCAATTTAGACCGGAACCCAGTGGGGGAGGCATCCACAGGGACGGTACCCTCCTTCCCCTACCATCAACCTCTCGGAAGGACTTACGGACACAGATGTTTAACGTGATCGTACTTCGCGTGAACACGGCGGCAGTTTTGGCAGAGGTGGGAATCGAACCCGGGCCTACCGAGTGCAATTCCCGCGCGATAACCACTGGGCTACCGCGCCTTCAACCCCGTAGAGTTAACAAAGTTTGGTTTAGTTTAATGACGTTAAAACTAATAATGAAATTTTAAGATGAAAAATAATGTTTTAGTGAGGGTTCTTGAAAATTGATTTGTAAAGTGAATTTATTCTAATATTTATGAACTGTGAGATGCTGAGTTCGATGCTGCTTTAACGATGCTGCTCACGAAAAAAAGTTTTTTAAAGATTGTCCCCACCACCACCCGATGCATAAATGCACCGCAACAATCTCCATAACTTTCTTTTTATTTCTTTAGTGTTTAAGTTTTTTCATTGTGGTCCCAACCACCACCAGATGTAAACAATACATCGCCACAATTCAATCCAGCATAATGAGCCAAAAACCTTATAAAAAGCAAACACTAATTCGGTTTTTAATTGTCCCTAGGCCAAAAACCGTACAAAAAGTAATCACTGATGACATTTGCAAATATAATTTAAAACCCATGCGAATATCTTCATCAGGATATTCGCAAGGGTATCAAGAGCATGGCCCAAATATATCAGCCAGATACCACCAAACATTAATTCGGTTTTTAATTGTCCCTAGTCCAAAAACCGTCGCCATAGCAACACCGTGCGTCTGCGCGCGCATGTGGGTGGAAAATCGAACTACTTTCGCCGTTTCGCCAAGAAATTGAAAATCATGACTTCATTAAAATCCGGATCCTGCATGTATCTTTTATTGTTTCTTGACCAAATTGGGCTTGTAAGAATGCCTGATCTTTAAGCTTTCTAAAAATGTAAATTATTAGTCGAAATTGTCGGTACTTTTCCCGACGCGAGGGTTTAAAAGCGAAAGTTCGTTTTTTTTTAGCCGAAAGTGACTTCTGTTTTAAAATCTTTAAAAAATAGCAAAATTTGTCCCTGAGATTTGAAATTGATATATTTTTACTCGCAATTGTCTGCTCTTTCCGGTCGTGTGATTTGTTTTTTTTTGTCAACGTCTGGATGGTGGAGAAAAAGGGGAAAAAGAGCAAAAAACGGTCGAAATCGCATAAAACATAAAATAACAAAAAAATAATTCAAATTTTAAAAATCGGTTTTCACGTGTTCCCCCCCCCCCGGGTCTCCGATTGCCAAATTTCGTAGCTCGCCTATAGTGTATAAGACAGACACACAGACATACATTGCCTTTTATTATTTTAAATTTAGTGTTGCATCTGTCCTGAAACCGCTTTAATGTTGCGTAATTTCTGTGCATCTATATACTGTGTCAACGCAATTACAATATTTTTTAGTTTAAATGATCATCAAATTTTGGTTATTTCTACAACGAAGACTAATTTTAACGTATGCAGAATGTAAACACATCAAACTGTAAAATGAGTTGTATAAGAATTACTGAAATTTTTAGCGCAAAATTATTTAGCTCTGGAGTCGGGAATATAACTGATATGAATGAAACATTCATTGATTTTACATGGAGAAGCAGACGATTTTATAGTATTACCTGTTTCGATGAAGTTTTAAGCATGGAGTCAGAAAGTAGTTTTACCTTCATGGTTTTAAATTCTTAAGTAAAATAAATTATTGAAGTATTGTAATACTTTTAAAAATATAACCACCGAATGAAAGAAATGAAATAAAAGTTTATGAATGAAGTGTTCACTGATTTTATATAGAGAGCCAGGCGATTTATATTTCGATGACGTCATTTGAATGAAGTTCATTTTTTTCCGAAATTTTAAGTTTTCAAATATAATAAATTATCTTAGTATTGTGATAATTTTGAAAATATCACCGCTGAATGTATCGCATTTTAGAGATGTTTAATTAAATTTGCACTGTAGTTGGAAAGTGTTTTATAATCAATGCTTTATGTATGATTGATATTTCTTGTTTAGTTCTGTAAGAGGGTCACGAGGTAAATGGGCTACTATTTAATGATATACCAGATACGAATACAATATGAATCATTTACCACATTAAGAACATGCATTAGATTCGACATGAGCTTTTTACGACTATTTGATTGAGTGTATACTTTATCCATTTCAGACATTCATAGTAGTTAGACATTCATAGACATTCATAGTAGTATTTAGTGGAAGCTGCTTCAAAATGCAGTTTGACATGCCCACTTAAATTTCTTGCCCGGTTAAAATTCTTTCTTGACGTGTAGGTTTAAATTTCTTATCGGGCTAAAAACCATGCCACACACTCCTTAAATGAAGTATATTACTTTTACATGAATCATAAGATGTTGAATTGGAGAGTGTGGCGTAAATTATGTATCCCTTCTCCATACTGCACAAAATCTCACGTGTCCTCATCACGTACTTGTACAGATTCTTATTCACACGACCGACTATATCTCTGACATAATGTATTGAATGGAATGGAATGAATATTTCATCTGTTGCATTGGGTTATCTGCGAGCTCCCCCCTACAGCCGATTGGCTCTCATGCATCTGTCTGCGCATTGGATCACAGGCATCGGGAAGGAGCCTGTTCCGGACTTCTATTGAAGAGTCTGTTATATAGCCCGCCGAGTTGACTGAGTTAGCGAACCTCATGTGCAGTGATGTCATCACTTATTTACCGTGATCATAAATTAATGTCCACTCATATACTGCAATTTAGCGTCTTCTTGTCTGAGTCTTGTTCCATTTTGCCGTTTATTTATTTATTAACAACCTTCAAACACTTTTTAAAACTCTGTATCACAGAGAACAATTCTAAGCATAGACTTAACCACAGGTAGGACTCACATTACAAATTCAATACTTTAGTCTATGCAAAATATTAAATTAAATTAAAAATTTTATTACGTAACTCTACTTTTTTCAAGACTTAAGAGAAATAATCTTCAAATACTAATCATCATGTTTAGTAATATCCATAAAATGATAAAAACACCAAGTGAAGGAAATTCATAGCTACTAAATAATTTCTCAGCCTTTCTCCCCTTTATAATACAATAGGGAATTACACCTAAGTGCTAATAAGTAATTATGTCCCATATTAGTTCAATAGCATACCCTTATTTACTACTATAACACAAATATTCAATAGTCCGTTTATCTCATATGAAGGATATATTTTAAGTTATTTTATCCCATTCTATCATTGAAACCACGAAGTTTTGTAATTTTCTTATTTAGTAAACCTTAACAGAAGTATTTAATACTAAAATTAAAATTACAAGCTGCATACATTTAGAATATAATTGTTCGATATTTGAGCCTTCATATACTTGACTATGTTGATTTATTTTATAAAGTCCTTTCCACATATTTCACAATCGAAGATTTTTTTTCTTTATTACAATGTATCTTCAAATATCAATATAGCCTTCTGTTTTGTGTAAGGTTTTTCAAGCATGTAAGACACATCTGAGAATAATGGAATTTTATACTTAACTGTAAACAGAGCATAAAATTACTTTAATAATGTATTACATAACACAACATTTCTCAAGATTTAAGTAAAATATTCTTCAAATCCTATTCATTCTGGTACGAAATGTTTCCGAAACTACAATTTCTTTAAGCATGTTTTTTCACTTGCAATAACTTCATAATTTATTACAATGCATCTTCAAATATCAATATAGCCTTCTGTTTTGTGTAAGGTTTTTCAAGCATGTAAGACACATCTGAGAATGATGGAATTTTATACTTTACTATAAACAGAGCATAAAATCACTTTAATAATGTATTACATAACACTACATTTCTCAAGATTTAAGTAAAATATTCTTCAAAGCCTATGCATTCTGCTAGGAAATGCTTCCGAAACTACAATTTCTTTAAGCATGTTTTTTCAGTTGCAATAACTTCATACTTTTAAACTTGTAGAATATGTACATTTAAATAACAGATTGAAACACGTACTTATATGTCTACTCCTATTTGACGGTATAACATCAGGCATATTTCTATCAGTAACGTAAGGTGTGGGTTCATCGATATTATTATTAATACTAGAAGACATCGATTGTTGAGAATGAGGAAGAACGATCTAGAGCAAAACACGCTCCTAAGGAAACATTCATACACTCGAGCAGCGCCCTCTAGTGGCGAACATGCCAAGCTATAACGAAAGCCACCCTCTAGCGGCTACCATACGAAGTTCTCAAGAATTTTCCCACCAATATCATAATATTCAATGTCAAAGTATTCGTTAATATTATTGATGGAAATTATCATAAGTTCAAAGAACATACTATCAAAGTATTAACATATAAAATATACTATCAAAGTATTAAAATATAAAATATACTATCAAAGTATTAAAATATACTATTCAAAGTATATAATATACTATTCAAAGCATTAAAATATACTATCTCCACTAACTTAACATAGTGAAATTCCATGGAAATACTTTATAGATAATTTTAATTTATACATAAAATATATTCTCATAAATAAAACACCCTTTAAAATCACTAATAACTCCTTTACAAGTAAAAACTACCTTTCAATCCATTAAAGCAACTTCCTTTAGGGAAAAAATGTCTTAGAATACTTTATCATCAGAGAAGAAAATCCCTTTGCATCTTATAAACCAAACACTATATCAAGTAAATCATTCATTAGAATCGCCTACCCAACCACCATCACAAACACACAGATGTTTTAAAATGACCAAGAAACTGCATAGCTTGAACATCGCGTAGAACTGGTCGAAATGAAATATTTGATATTAACACATTTTGTTAAAATAATAAGATTATTTTACTCCTATTTAACACATAATTTTAAACCATGCTCCAAACATGATTTTTCAGTTGTTTTCAAATTTGCTTAATTAAAGAAAACATCGCTGAAGTTTTCCAGCAAAAATTTGCGTCAAAAATGATATTTAGACTTAGATATAATTCATTTGAAACTATAACTAGTCAAATAATGAAATAAGTTCAAATTAATAATCGGTAGCAGAGAAAACCGACGACTTAGAATGTATTCTTTCTAAGTTTCATCGCAATCTCTTTATTAATGAGTTTGCTTGAGGCTGCGTATCACAGATAACAATGTTATGCAATTACCTTCTAAACGATATGAAAGAAATTCAGTAACTACTTTTTATCTCTAAGCCATGTTTCTTCGTAATTTTACTTGATTTACAAATTTCATTTCAAGAAGTCACAGAATAATATTTAAATTGAAATGGCTTATTAACATTTCAATTTTTTAATAAAATGTGCATTCATGTCCGAGTAAATGTGATATATTTAACGTTATTTAATTTAATTACTTGAAGTTTAGAAACCAAATGCAATTTCACACAATTATGAAATATTTTTTTAACGTGAACGTGGTTATGTTTTAGAAATTTATGATTTATTTGGATAAGTTATGTTTCAAAGAAAGATAAAACCGTTAATTGCTTTGAAAATAAAGTAATAAAAACATACGATTGTTTTGATAATACATTTGTTTATTTTAAGATTTCTTCTATTATATGCACTTCTTTTTAATTTCTTCCATTAAGAAACTATTATGTACTATTGAGAAACTCACTAATTTGAGCATTTACCAAACTCTTTATCACTGTAGACCATCTGTATCGGTCAAACTAAACGTGCTTTAAAGTATGTATCACAATGAAATTAAAAACCAGTAAATTAATAAATATTACACAGACAATCGCTGCATGAAGAATAGTGATCAGCTTGATGTATATTCTGCCTCCATAAAAAAAGTGCAAATTAACTTTAGTTGTGGTTCTCTTTGAAACGTTTCATATCAGTAAAAATTCCAACAATCTGGTTAATGATGAGACTATATTTCTATGAGATATGTCATTATTATATTTTTAATTTTCTTCTCAGTCTCATTACTTTTATGCACTTCACTTCACTTCTCATTTTATATTTATGGGTTTACTTATCTTTTGCAACATTAGGTGGCTACTCCAAACAAGGCGTTGTTTAACATTTTGGCTGACACGGTCGTGAGTTTTCATTTGACGTACAATTCTATGCTAAATCGCACTGTGTATTTCCAAGTATTTCCGGAACGATCATTTGTTTTCCTATTTTGTGTGCGAAGAAATTTACGTTGTGTTTGCTTTATTTATTATTAGTGCGTAATATCGTAATTCGTACCTATGTTGAAATAACGTTATTTATAGCACGCAGAAATATTAAGAGAAGGACTCAACCTAACGTTTTGATTATCAAACTGACGTTTTGCGGATAGATAAATCTGGAGTCATAAGAGAACCCCACGTTCTCAGCCTTCTTGTTGAGAGTCTGAAAAACATGGCATGAACGAAGTTATGCTTTTATCATTTCTACATTCTTCTTCCTTTTTCGAAAACTAGGGTTTAAAATAGTATTCAGCGTGTCAGTATTAAATCATGTAGGGGGAATGGCTAGAAGCCATGACCACTACATTGATAGACCCACAACTTCATTAACTGAGCTACTACGGCTTCGGAAAGAACCTCAATGTCATATATAATTGTTTTCGTCTTTCCTCGAAGAGCCACTGGTGATTCAAAAGGTTGAATATTTGCCCACTTTTAGCCCCAATCATCGGACAAAACCTAACGTAATCGGATTTTCAACTCACCCCTTTGGGCGGAGATTCTGAGATTTTTCTAAAGACATTCCGGTCCCTCAATCAGCTCTTCGGTGGCTTAGAAAGCTGAATATCTGCACACTTATAATATCGACAACTGCCCGGTCGTGCAACTAGTTACTCTAAACCCACAAGTTGAGTTGCACGATATAGGATCTTCAATTAAATTAGGAAATTATTTTCAACGGTAAGCACCATATATTCTTAAACAAAATAAAAATTATTATAATAATTGCAACACAATTTCATAAGTATGCTAGTTTCTCTGTCTTTGATAAGTTTAAATGCAAGTAATTTAATAATATTTTCACTTATCAGTTCTGGTAGCAGCTTTTAATTTTTATACAATATAAAATTGAAACATACAGTTTCATTTTTTTCTTAAAACAGCAGATAAATTCAATCACTTGAATACTTTAATTATCTAACTTTATATTAAAAGTTAAACACAATGTTTTAATTTCAACGACTGTACTTCAGTGTGGAGAAAAAAATTGCAAAATTAGAAGATTTCCGTATTAAATATGTGGTAATAATAATTGTATTTAATTAAACACATTTAATTTTCCATATGCATGACTAAGTTTCAGATGAGTTGCCATTAAGAAAAACAAACACAATAACTTACGTTCCAAATTTCTAGATGTTTACAGTTGCTACCTCAAAAACGTTATTTTTGGAGTCCTGAATAAATATAATTATTCTTCATAAAATACTTTTTACTTTCAAACATCTTCAAATTTACTAATCATTACTAAAATTACGAAATTAAAAAAATACCATTTTACAGTATTTATTAACTTCAAGATTTAGGAAAGGAGGATGTAATGACACTGATATGAAATTCATTACCCTGTTATACACTCGTCAAAAGTTAAGTTGCAACACCATGAAGGAATAAACGTAGAAATATGCAAATCACAGTACCTGTAGAAGAGAGAGTCATATGCAAATGATTAAGTTTTCATACGTATCGGGTAACGTGATACCCAATTTCGGTTGATAAAGACCAGCAGACGGCTGTCGACGTAAAAGCTATCAGCAACGATTTGCTGCAGCCGAACTTTCGAAAAAGTGAGGAAGCGATGTCTCGAAGACGTCAACGAGCTGCATACCAGCAGTTAACGGCTGGGGGACGAGACTTTATCCTGGAGCTGCGTGATGTAGGTTTGTCGATGAGTGCAATTGCCAGGTATGTTGGGCACGAGATGAGTACCATCCAGCGATGTGTGTCACGATGGACGCAGGAACATCAGAGAACACGCTGAAGAGGCGCACGACAGAGCGCACAGACCAGTAGATTCGCCAAACGGCTCATCGAGATCCGTCCGCAACAGCAAGTGACTTCCGAAACAGCCTGCCACCATCAACGGTTGTACCTGCGTGCACCCAAACTATTCGCAACAGGTTGCATGGGGTACCATGGGATTGCATGGTGTGCACGTCGGCCAGACACTGGTGTGCCATTAAGCGCTCGACACAGGCATGCATGTCTGGCGTGGTGTCGTCGTCATCGCAACTGGACCAATGAATGACTTCGGGTATTGTTTACGGATGAATCTTGCTTCTGCCTGTGGAGGAATGACAGCCATGGACGGGTGTATCGGCTTCCCGGGGAACGCATCTTACCAGCCCGTATCACCGATCGTCACATCGTTCCCACACCGGGCATCATGTTTTGGGGCTGTATCATGCTCGATCAGCGGACAGCATTGGTGAACATTGCAAGTAATCTGATAGCGGATCGGTACGCCACACATGTTATGATGCCTGTGGTTCGGTCACTGGTAGCAGGCCGTCCCTGGCAAGGTGTTCCAGTAAGACAATGCCACGTCGCACATCACACGGCGAACTCTCAACAGCATGGACGGAATTCATACCATTTCCTGGCCGGCAGCCTCACCGGATCTCTCTCTCCCATTGAGTACGTTCTGGCCCTCATCGTACATCAGGTGCACCGGGGACCACCGGTATATACCGTAGACAAACTGCGAGCCGCAGTGTAAGCTACTTGGTAAGGATTACCTCAGGCAACCATTAATAGCCTCATCGATAGTTAGCGGCCTGTATAGCTGCCCGTGGGGGCCACATTCTTTTCTGAATAAACAGGTTTCTTTTGCATATCTTTGTTTGTTCCTTTTATCATTTGCATATGACTCTCCCTTCTACCGGTACTATGATTTCCATATGATTACGCACATTCCTTCATGGTGTTTAAATTTCACTTTTGACGAGTGTAGATCTCAATTTATTCCTCATCGTAATCAATAAAATATACAAGTTGTTACAAAAACAGCGAATAACTGCAGATTTATTTTTTAATCGTTGGTTGTTTACACATACTTCAAATTGCAAAAAAATTTTGAATTATGCAGGAAGTTATGAAATAGTAATTTATATGAGGTGGAATATTTTTGTAACAAATTGCAAAAATAACTTTTTATATAGCCCCTCTGACGAAAGAAGTCAAATTACTATAATTTGAACTATACCGAATTTAGCAAAACTGACAAAAATTTGGCTGTAATACGATTCAATTTGACATAGTTAGTGCTCCAGGATCTAACTCGCATGACTCACCCGAGGGTTTAGTCTATTTTGATGTGCGGGCGAAAAAAAGAGCCCATCATCATAAAGGGGCCTAGCAGGCCAACTACTACCTTAGAAAGGTTCCAGAATTACAGAGTTCAACCCAAGCCAGGAGAGGAGGTTCAACAAGTTCAGCCAGCGCGGGGATTGCACTCGAACGACACGAGTTCTACTCCCGCCTTTGTTCAAACTGTCCGCGTGTTCACGCGGAGTATGAGAACGTTACATATGTGGATCCGTAAGTCCTTCCGAGAGGTTTGTGGTAGGAGATGGAGAGTACAGTCCCTATGGATGCCGACCTCACTGGGGTTGGTTACATTGAGAGGCACTGTGCAGAGTCCACTTCGACGATAAGAACTTGCAATTTTGTCCAAGTAGCTCAACGGTAGAGCGTCGGCTGGACAGTTCGGATATCCAGGGTCCGATTCCCGGTTGGGACAGCAAGGTTCTTTACAATAGCGCCTGAACAAATCAACCCTGCAGGCTAGTGCAAAGATATCGGAGGTCTGAAGACCCCAGACCGTGCGACTCACATAGTGGGCTTAGAGTAGCTAGCTGCACGGCCGGGAAAGGATACCTCCTGCACTCAGGGGGCACTCAAGGTCTACCATCCCGCCAAACGAACGTTTATTTAGGTCTAAAATGATAACAATTGATGAAAAATATTGTGGTTAAAACTTTGTGGTAAAAAATATTGTGGTTAAAATTTTTCAAAAATGGGAAAAAGGTTATTGCGAATATAGATAAAACGATCATTGAAAAATAAAATTTAGAGTGAGGTATATTAACATAATGGAAAATAGATTAAAATTAAAGAAAATAATAAAATTTTGAAAGTAAAATTTAGAAAATGTATAAAAAGAAAATATATGAAAAGGAAAAAAAAAATTAGGCACATGAAAGACAAAACCAGAAATTTAGAATAAAATTTAGAAAAGAAAAATTAGAAAAAATACAAATAAAAAGGGTCAAAAGAAAAAGAAAGAACCGAGAAAATAAGAACAGTTAACATAGTTTTTTTTTAAACAGAAAATATGGAGGAAACACAATAAGTTTATATAAGTTTATAAGAATGAAATAAAGGGATTCATTGAACAAAATTAATTGAGAGCAGAATCTACTCATAAGCTTACATTAAATGTCGGAGATTTGAAGACCCCAGACCGTGCTACTCACATAGTGGGTTTAGAGTAGATAGCTGCACGGCAGGGAAAGGATACCTTCTGCAGATGTCGGAGGTCTGAAAGTGACCCTAGTACGACTAGCACGGATTCAGTGGACTCTAGAAGATTGAGCGCCGATTTTAAATTGAGAGGATAACGACCACGCAGGATAATAATCTGGGTAAAAATAGTAGTAGCAGAAGTCTAACCTGAGGTAAAAGTAGCAGGTGGTGGCCAGTCAGATATTCAGTTGCCTGCCAATCTGACATTAGCAGGTGAAGAATGCAGAGTCCACTTCGACGATAAGAGCTTGCAATTTTGTCCCAGTCGCTCAACTATAGAGGGTCGGCTGGCCAGTTCGGAGATCCAGAGTTCGATTCCCGGTTGGGGTGGCAAGGATCTTGACAACTGTCCCGGTCGTTCAAACTGATGTCTTGCACATTCGGGTAGGTCGGACGGTCTGGGTCGCAGAAGAAGACTCTCATACTCGACTGTAAATCCCTTCTCGGAACAAGACGCATGACTGACACTCATAAACAAGTTAAGTTATTTAAGTATATGCATTCTGGAAAGAATTTAATAAATTTTGGACTTTAAAGAATGACTAAAACTTTCCTTTAAAAATATTACACAACGATCAGTGTTGATAAAATTACTAATAATAACAATTGCTCATAAAACTTGTTATACTAGTTTAGGTCGTTAGAGATTTCATTAGCAATTTAAATACATTTTTTGTTATAAAATAAATTGACGGTGAATTTGCAAGAACTCTAAAAACCGCAAGGCTCGTCGGTGTTCATACGAAGATGTGGACAAATGTAAGTTTATTGCAGAAGGGCAATAAAAAGGACAATGTTCCACATCACCGACCATGTTACATTTACAGTTAGAGGAAGTTTTGATTTTTAATCTATAAAGTTAGCTCATGGGGGAATTTATAAAGCTAGATCAGAAGGTCCATGGCCTGTGAGGAAATAAATTGAATATTTATCAGTAATCTGAGAATTATGATAAACTCTCGGAATGAACTGCCGGACCCTGTCACCCTGTGAACTCGGGATTGGGAATTCACACTTCGTAAATATATTACGAAAGGAGATAGTTCATTTAGTGTAAAAATTTCATAGTAAAGTCCGGATAAATGTATCACATCAATGTATAGTGTTAATACATACAAACTACAGGTGTGCCTTCCCTGATATTGAGCGCCAGAACTTAATAATGGCTGGATGCAAATAAATAAATGGCAAGGAGACAAATACATGAATTAATTACCATCTTGAAGTTAAAATAAATCTTCAATTCTTGCGTGGAGATATAAGAACATTACAATTTCCATAAGACACATATTATTGACAAATCATTCGTTTCAAATACTATGTTAAGTATAATTAAATTAATTGCAGTGCATGACATATTTAACATACATAAATTTACTCTTAAACACTTGACTCAAATTAAGATTTCGCCAGAATAAACTAAACAGTCCTCAGACTAAATTTCAAGAATTCTGTCGTACGGCATGCACGACATTTCGTAATTCAAATTACGGATGCCAACCTAGTTAATGAGCTATTTAAATGCTGCAGAGGGAGCCAATGGCAATACTAACATAAATAAGCAGCGCATCCCCTTCTTCACGTCAACGAATCAACAACGACACTACAATGTGAAAAGAAAAAAGGTTTGAGAGAATGTTCTAGAACTTTCCAACAGATGCGATTTCGACAGCGTCCTAGACGCACCTGAAGTTTTTGGTAGTCGTCTTAAAACCTCGAACGAGTCAGCATCATGTTTTTGGTTTTGGTGAAAAAATGTCTGTAGATTGTGAGCGAATGACTGGTAGCCTGCGCAAGTACGCGAAGTGCAACGATTTTCCCACATCAGTGAGATGGCACGAATATGCACGTAACAAAGAGTAGAGGTAACCGATTTCAATTGTCACTATTAGCACGGAAGGCACACCTTTAACGAGTATTAAGATAATTAACTACCAGTTCGTATGAGTAGATCATATGAACGAGTGTATAAATATTGAACTATAAGAATTATTCCTTATAGATTGTTTAAAGCAAACTGTTATTTAAGAAATTGAAGCCAATGTTTTTTACGTGTGTAAATATATATTAATGTAATATTGTTAGTATTATGTGTCTTTAAATAATTGATTTAATCATAATATAATTACTCCAGATTATAGTGGATATATATTAAGTAAAATATTAAAATAAATTGAGCAGTAAGCAATGAGTATTTCTTTATGTTTTGTGCGTTCCTCTCCGCAGCTTGTGAACCTGGGGCTACATGCTCCACCCCTAGCGACGGCATCATAGGTAAGTCCTACACTGGTAAATTTTGATAAGGACAAATTTACCTTATGACATGATGTCGCCGCGCGAATTGGTGCCGTATGTGGTCAAGCTCGGAGAGAATTAATTTTCATAAGACGAAGTAAAAAAAATATAAGTAAAAGGCAAAATTAAATTTAATAATAAGTTTGAATATAATATTGAATTTAATAATGAGTTTGAATATAATATTAAATTTAATAATGAGTTTGAATATAAAAGTGAATTTAATAATAAGTGGAATGTAATATTGAATTTAACAATCAATTTAATAATGAGATATAACTCAGTAGAACGATAAGAATATGCATGAAAATGATAATTTTAATATGTATTATATTATTGTGTATATATGTGTGTATTAGTGTAGATATTTAATATAGAGTCAGAATTGTATAACAGTGTATTAAATCATGGCGCCGAATAAAACTAGGCAAACAAATAAAAGAGCGAGGCAAAATCCGCCGATTAATGTAAATAGCAGTATAACAGATAGTTCGGCAAATAACGCGATCCAGATACAGATGCCCGCAAAGCAAGCGCAGCAAAATACATCGTTGCCAATTATGCAGATGTTACCATCATTTGATGGACAAAAAGAAAATAATGTCAATTTCTTTATCATACAATTTAAGGAAATAGCGGAGTTAACATCATGGTCCGAACAAGAGAAAATTATAATTGTCAAATCAAGATTAAAGGGAAAGGCTCAGCAATTTCTAGCAGAAAATATTGCCCTGCAAAAGGAAAAATCATATGAAAAATTCATGGAGTTATTAAAAAACAAATTTGAAAGGAAACAAACATTAGTGCAAAAACACAACAATTTTAACAATCTGAAACATTTACCAAATATGACAATTAAGGAACTTGCACAAGAAATCGAAAACCAGGCGATAATTTTTCTAGAAGTAGATGAAACAATGGACGCAAATGTAAAAAAAATTACAGAGAAAATTAAACTCACCAAATTTTTACAGATAGTCAGAGAAGATTTAAGAACAGAAATAAAAAAAAATGACCCGAAAACCTTTGACGAAGCAGTGAAAATAGCTGAGGTGATAGAATCCGCATTGGAGGAAGATAGTGATTGTATAAATAGTATTGAAATAGAAAATAAAATAAGTGAGAATCTGGAAATAAATCATGTAAAAACGGAAAATACTGCAGAAAACCCGCCACAGAAATTCTGTATAGCGTGTGGTCGTAACAATCACTGGATGTCCGAATGCTATATGCTTAATAAAGTACAAGACAATTTAAAAAGGGCGATGACAAATGGAAATAACATTCAGGAAACTACCAATTTTCAACAAAGACCCACTAATCAAAATAATCATGCACACTATAGTAGGGCGAATTTCAGAAGAGGCAATTTCATAAATAACCGGGGTATACGGCGTCGTGCAGGAAATAACAGACAATTTCAAAGTAATAACAGAAGATCATATCAGAATAATGGACCACATTATGAAAGCAATCATAGGCAATATCAGAATAATGAATATTTAAACTAAGAAAGGGACCTCGAAATAAAAGACAAACAGAAAGTTATAAGGCATCAAATAAGGATTCGAGATCCCATAAAATTGCAAGTAAAATTAATAAGGATGCACAAAATTTAAATGAACATCTACTGAATTCAACATATGGACAGAGTGACGCATTGCCAATGATTAACATTAATTTAGAAAATATAAAAACAGTGGCTCTCATAGATAGTGGCGCAAGTGTCACGTTATTATCAGATAACATTTTTCAAAAAATCAAAAATAAAATTAAAATTAACTATTTATCTAGACAAGTAAAAATACAGACTATGACCAAAGAAAACATTCAATTTTCAAAATGCATCAGCTTTAGCTTTAAAATTGAAAACAAAAGATGCAAAAATGCTTTTTTCATAACTAAACAATTAAACAACACACCCTATGAAATAATCTTAGGATTTGATTTTCTCAAAAATCATCATGCCATAATTGACACAAATAAATTAATATTAAAGTTTGTCAAAGAATCCATATCTATACCATTTCAAGACAAAAATCAGAAAAAAGCACAGGAACCAGAAAATAATTATACAAGAGTTGAACATATTCAATGCTTAAATGCAAGCTTAGCGCATAAAATTAAATTACTCCCTCAAGAAACAAAATCAATAAAATTAAAATTAAATGAAAACTATTTTGAGGATAAGGAGGTATTGTTAAATATTACAAATTCATTAAAAGATTTACACGCTGAGCATTCTTTACATTATGTAAATAATAGAAAATTTATTTCTACTCTTTTAACAAACAAAACAGAAGAAGAGATTCATCTAAATAAAAATATGATATTTGGTACTGTAACACCGCAGTTTGAAATGTATGAAGAGAAACATGATACTGATAAAATTTTACAGATTAACAATATCGAAAGCTTAAATGATCCACAAAAAATGGACATTTCAGCGTTACGAAAAGCGGAATTAACACCGCAAGATTTTAAACTAGATCACTTACAAGAAAATGAAAAACATATATTGCTAAAATTACTGTTACAAAATTATGATGTATTTTCGAAATCATACAAAACGCTGGGAATGACGGAAGAAATAGTACCGCAATTTAATTTACTACACCAATACCCAATTCAATGTAAACCTTATCCCTTGCCAAAAATGTTAAAACCTGTACTCGAAAGTGAGATAAAACAATTGTGTGAAGCTGGAATTATACAAAAATCTACAAGTAATTATGCGTTCCCATGCTTATTGATAAAGAAGAAAGCCAGTATTAATAGTAATAATGCCAATAAAGAACAAAAATATCGTTTAGCCGTAGATTACAGGCTACTTAATCAAATTACTGAATTACTGCCCGTAAATATTGGTAAAATTAGCGACATTCTGCACAACATCGCAGGCCACAAATTATATACTGTAATTGATTTAAAAGCCGCGTTTTTTCAGATAAAAATCAAACCTGAATATGGGTCGATACTCACATTCGTAACGAAGGAAGCCGCCTATAGCCCTAATAGAATGCCTTTTGGCGCAAAAAACTCATCAGCCTATTTCTCATTACTAATGATGAAATGCTTAGGAGATTTAAAAGATCAGAAAATTGAATTTTATTTAGATGACATTGTAATTGCCGCAAATTCATTCGAGAAAATGTTGGAGAAATTAAAAACGGTATTTTCGAGATTAGCTAAATTTGGTTTAACCATTGACCCTTCAAAATTACAAATGTGTAAAGAGAACATTAAATTTCTAGGATTTAAAATAAGTAAGGAAGGCATAACACCTTCAGATGATAATGTACAAAAAATAACGAATTTCCCTGTGCCAACGACAGTAAAAAAAGTAAAATCATTTTTAGGTTTATGTAATTATTTTAGGCAGATCATACCAAATTTTTCTGAACTATGCAATCCATTAATTGAATTAACAAAGAAAGATAAAAAATTTATATGGACGGGGAAATGCGAAGAAGCGTTTGTAACATTGCAAAACGCGATTTTATCGAAACCGGTAGTCAAGGCAGCTGATATGTCAAAGCCGTTCTTCTTGTCGACTGATTGTTCAAAAGTAGCCGCGTCAGGAATTTTACTTCAATCAGTGAACGGAAATTTTCATCCTATCGAGTATTATAGCAGGAAACTTTCAGACAGTGAAAAGAAATATCCGAGCATGAAACTAGAATTGTTAGCAATTCACGACGCTATAATACATTTCAAAGATTTTTTATATGGTACGCATTTTACGGTATTTACGGATTCGAAAGCGTTAACGCACTTTATTAATTTGGAAAATCAAAATTCTGATTTAATCGCAAGATGGTTATTAAATTTACAACAATATTCATTTGACATCAAATACATTAAAGGACAAGATAATCCCAGTGATTTTATGTCGCGCCAAATTTTTTCTGAACAAACTAAGACTAAATTAATAAATAACATTATTGCTAATGACAGCGCTATAACAATAGCCAAAATTTTAGAAGAGCAAGCAAAAGATAGAGAGATAAAGAAAATTATTAACGGACTGAATGCAAAATCTAAGCAGCCAAAATATGTAAATAAATACTATAAAGATGTAAATACGGGATTAATTATGATAAAGACTGCTAGATATATCAGAAATCCTATGCAAAAGGACAGAATTCTAACACCTCACAGTTTAAAATTTGCAGTTATTGAGTTAGCTCATACACCACATTTTGGAGTAGAAAAAACCTATCAAATTCTGAATAGAAAATATTACTGGAAAGGGGCATACAGTGATGTAAAGAATTTTTGCGCATCATGTGATGCATGTTTATGTTACAAAAATAAGGCTATAAGACCTATGCCATTACAACATGTGCCACGTCCATGTCAACAAAATCACACGGTGGCATTAGACATTGTAGGGAAGCTACCGAGAAGTAACGGACAACATGAATACATCATAACGATGATAGACCATTACTCGAGATTCTTGGAGGCAGTACCCGTGAGAAATATTACAACTGCGAGTGTATTACAGGTAGTAACAAATTGGATAGCTTCAAACGGAGTACCAAATTGGATTTTATGTGATAACGGGAGACAACTGAAAAGCGAGGAATTTAAAAAATTCGCAGAGCAACATGGTATAAAATTGAAATATACTTCAATTTACAAACCCAGCTCAAATGCAATTTTAGAAAGAAGCCACTTAGGAATAAAAAATTCTTTGGCAGCAATGGCTGACCAAACATTTAATTGGCACAAAGTCTTGCCATATGTAAAATTATTTCATAATGCAACACCCAGCGCAAATATAGACCACAGTCCCGCTATTTTGTTTCTTACCAGAGATTTGAAATTACCCGGCGAAAATAATCTGGAAATAGCGGACCCTGATGACAGTCCGATTTTAACTCAAACTGAATATGATAATGACGTCAGTGAAGCACTTACTTTAGCGGAAAAAATTAATAGATATACAAAACGAAAACAAATTCAAGCCCAAAGTCGCCAAGAAAGAATTTTTAAAAGAGTTAGACAGCAGAAATTAGTAAAAGGACAAATTGTATATTTAAAAAACCTCAGACCCACCACAGCATTACAAAAAAAATTTCAAGGACCATTTCGCATCGTAAAGGTGATCCGTAACAATAATTACGCTATCACACCTATGAACGATCCAAATAAAAAATGGATAGTTGTTCACGCGAATAAATTATATAAAGCAGAACCGCGTAAAAAGTATTTACAAAGTAAACAAACACGGCGAACTGTTGACAGAAGTCAATCGCATGTAAACAAAGAATATAACGCCAATAATCCAAATGATGGGAGTACTAGACGTTATAATCTGAGGACACACAAAAAATAGTATTGGAAAGCATTCTACAAGATGTGTAGCAGTCTATAATGAATTTTAAATTAAATTAGATGGTATTATAAAATATATTAGTTTCCTACAATATTTTGAAATTAAATTGGAAAGCATTTTGAAATAATTTTGGTAGTCTACAGTAAATGTAAAAATTAAGTTGGAAGGTAGTCTACAAATAGATATTTTTGATTAATGTAAAGAAAATGAATATAATTATAATAATAGAAAATTTATGTAGATAAAGCAACTTTCAAAATTAAGTGATAAATAAGTAAATAGACAACAAGTGTGTTACAAATAGCATAGTGCCACAATATGTGCAAAACATAGGGCAGCAAAAGTATATGGTTATTTTAGTATGTATTGTGTATTGTATATTATGTATGGTATATTGTGAAAAATGTAGTGTTGAGGAAAACTGTGTAGTAGTGAAGACTTAGTGTGAGGATAGGCATGATAGTTATCCAAAATGCACGGTAGTCAACAAAATCGCAAAATTAAATAAAACTTCAAAAAAAAATTGTTTGGGGGAAGGCAAGTCCAGCGGATAGGAATTTTTAAATCATGGATTTTTCTGCAACAACAGCAACAAAAAAAAAAGAACAGTAGGAAAGTTTATCAGCGGGTTGACTGGTTAGCAGTAATGTTGTCAATAAGTATCAACGTGTACAACGTAAAAGTATTAGCGCCAGCCCATTTTATTAAAATTATCAGCGTTTCATCAAGTAGCAGTACAGCAAAATTAAAAAGTTGTAGATTCTCGTCCCTTTTATGCAAGTAGATATTAAATAAATGAACGGACAATGATAAAAGATAAATAATTTATATGAAAATATAAGTAAAATAAATAAATTTAATCTTAGAAAATATAAGTAAAGTAAATAATTCAGTGGACGTAAAAAAAAAAAAATAAAAAAAAATAAAATAAAAATAAAAGATATCTGAAGTATAAATAATATGTAATACAATAATGATTTCAGGAAATTAAAATGTTTGAAAAAAAAAAAAAAAAAAAAAAACGGAGACTCGGAAAATTTTGAAGTGAAAGAAAATAGTAAATAAATGTTTTTTCCCTTCCAAACAAAATAAAAATTAGTCTACGTTATAAAAATGGACATTGTCAAATACTATGTAAGTGGGGATAAGAGCAGGGAGATTCATTTTGTAAAATAAATATGAGGATTTTGTAAATATGAGGATAAAACAAAAATATAGGTAATAAATAAACATTTATGTATAGATACATAACTTATATAGAGCAATAAACATCAGAAAAAATATGTAGAAGTGATAAATAATACATACAATACCCCTCAATGTTCTAAAAATAAATAAACTAACATGTGTTGTAAGAAAGAGAGAGAGAGAAATAAATAAATTTTACTTACTTTCAATTTGTATTACTTGTACGGTGACTGATGAATTAAGGGTAGGAGTGTCGTAATAGGGAGTTGACAATTCAAGAATCTTGATGGTCATGTGTCTTTATTGATAACAAATGATGAATGGCTGTAGAGGTCAACGAGGAAGTGGCAAATTTTGGTTCCAATGGTAACATGCTGATGAAGTATATGCACTGTTTCATTTTTCTTGTACGGGTCTTGAAAAAATTGTATAACATAATTAATAAAATGCAAAATAAAGTCATGGAACATGGTAAATGCAAGTATATAATATTCAAAATCATAAAAGTATTAATTAAATACCTCATAAAAAGCTGACAGAATAAAAGCAAAATCATAAATAAATAAATAAATAAAAGTGTGAAGTCAAAATAAACACTCACAGATGATGTAAATAATAATTAGTAAATTAATAAATATATATTGCATAAATAGTGTATACAGACCTTTTACAAAAACACGCAATCTGGAAAACAAAATAAAAATTAATTACATAAGTGGATTAATAAACTTGAAGAAATAGGATTAATGTCCCATCCTTCACAGTCAGCGTAACAGCTCCATATATGGCCATTGTACGGCGAAAGCTATTCACCTTCAAAATAAATAGACAGGCAAAAAAAAAAAAAAAAAAAATAAATAAAATAAAATAAAAAATAAACATCGGAGAAAATCTCCCATGCATAGTACGAGAATAATACAAAAAAAAAAGTTCTATTGTAAGCATACAATCAAGGTATCAAAATTTAAAATTATAATTGCAGGCAATTATAGTTATTTAAAAATACCGGCCGGTATATAAAAAATAAAATACATTAGGAAAACACATTGATTTGTATGTAAATGATAAATGATTGAGTATTAGTAATAAATTACTACATTAATTAAGCATCACTGGAAATAAAAAGAAATAACAGATAAAATTAAATATAAAATAATTATATTGAAATAAATAAATATGTAAATTTATGCTGAAATGGGAACATAAAGTCAATTATATCAGTAACATAACAAAATCATGGTATATTCATAATACTACACATAAAATAATATATCACGCGTTGTTGCAGCAAGGGATAAATAAATCCAATAAATTAGAAGTACATGAAATCAAACTTATAATTCAACAGTCAGATCTGT
Source organism: Amaurobius ferox (assembly GCA_951213105.1). Lineage (NCBI taxonomy): Eukaryota > Metazoa > Arthropoda > Arachnida > Araneae > Amaurobiidae > Amaurobius > Amaurobius ferox. The sequence continues at coordinate 60,304,460 of OX578142.1, read as the reverse complement.
GTTAAGGTTATAAGATAATAATAATAAAAAATATATATATATATCAAATTAAATAGAATTATTAACAAGATAAGTAGAATAAATATAAGTAAGAATACAAAAAAAAGAACTTGAAAGAAAAAGTGTAAATGAATTCCTTAAAAGATACAGCCAGAAAATCCCACGTCAATGAGAGCGTACAATCACCACCGGACACTCTAAAGCCCGCGCTTTGTAGATAGGATACCGCCAAAAAGCAAACGATTACGATTATGTGGGCAGAACAGGGAATTGAAAGTTAGCAATCTTATGTAACGTTACGTGCTTCGGGGGGTCGAGGCGCAGAAAATCGCCATGCATGACCGATTGTCGCAGTTGTCATAGAAACGCGTTGAGAAGAAAAGAGGAAAGCTACGGGTCAAGCAAATTTTTTCTTTTTTTTTTCTTTTCTCCCCCTTTCTCCCGCTCAGTTTTGTTTCGCACGAAAGGGCAGCCGAAGAGGAAATTTAAAGTGCATACTTGTTATTGTGGAGATGCATTGTATTTTAGAGTAGCGAAATGAGTATATATATATTTGATATTTTAAATGCCGAGACGTAATATGATATAATTATGATGTGCAAAATACCCATGATTGATACACGCTTAAACAGTTATATAACATGTATGTGTATTACAAATAAGAAATATATACAGCTAAAAAATTGTCGAAAAATTATTTACGTCTGTGAAATGAGAAATCAAGGTAATGAATTGTGTATAGTTTAATGTAATGTTGTGAAATTGTATATAAATAGAAATGCAAATAACAATTATGATATAGTCTTCATTTGAAGTGTACAATAGACTGTACGAAGCAACATAATGAAAATATAAATATTGAAGTACCGGAACTTTGAAAGTTAAGTCACAGGATGGTGACTCATTCTTCCATGCTCATGATAATTCAATGTGACAATAAGGTGTCTTCCGTGCTCATGATAATTACATGTGACAATAAGGTGTCTTCCGTGCTCATGATAATTCAATGTGACAATAAGGTGTCTTCCGTGCTCATGATAATTACATGTGACAATAAGGTGTCTTCCGTGCTCATGATAATTCAATGTGACAATAAGGTGTCTTCCGTGCTCATGATAATTCCAGGTGACAATTATGTGTCTTCCGTGCTGGTAAGATACTTCCAATGTGACAATATTGTGTTTCTGTACGGTGATAAACATTTTAGTGACAGATATCTTTGCAGTGTATCAGACAAGGGTACCTCAATATGTTTCTAGTGCCTCAGTACAACAGTGCATCAAGTTCTTATAGATGTATCAGTGGGACACGATACTAGTGACTTCCTGTGACAATTTTTCTCAGTGCATATGCTTTGTACCGTATTCTAGTTTTAATCTCATGCAGAGGGGGATAAATGTCGTACGGCATGCACGACATTTCGTAATTCAAATTACGGATGCCAACCTAGTTAATGAGCTATTTAAATGCTGCAGAGGGAGCCAATGGCAATACTAACATAAATAAGCAGCGCATCCCCTTCTTCACGTCAACGAATCAACAACGACACTACAATGTGAAAAGAAAAAAGGTTTGAGAGAATGTTCTAGAACTTTCCAACAGATGCGATTTCGACAGCGTCCTAGACGCACCTGAAGTTTTTGGTAGTCGTCTTAAAACCTCGAACGAGTCAGCATCATGTTTTTGGTTTTGGTGAAAAAATGTCTGTAGATTGTGAGCGAATGACTGGTAGCCTGCGCAAGTACGCGAAGTGCAACGATTTTCCCACATCAGTGAGATGGCACGAATATGCACGTAACAAAGAGTAGAGGTAACCGATTTCAATTGTCACTATTAGCACGGAAGGCACACCTTTAACGAGTATTAAGATAATTAACTACCAGTTCGTATGAGTAGATCATATGAACGAGTGTATAAATATTGAACTATAAGAATTATTCCTTATAGATTGTTTAAAGCAAACTGTTATTTAAGAAATTGAAGCCAATGTTTTTTACGTGTGTAAATATATATTAATGTAATATTGTTAGTATTATGTGTCTTTAAATAATTGATTTAATCATAATATAATTACTCCAGATTATAGTGGATATATATTAAGTAAAATATTAAAATAAATTGAGCAGTAAGCAATGAGTATTTCTTTATGTTTTGTGCGTTCCTCTCCGCAGCTTGTGAACCTGGGGCTACATGCTCCACCCCTAGCGACGGCATCATAGGTAAGTCCTACACTGGTAAATTTTGATAAGGACAAATTTACCTTATGACAAATTCCATATTTAAAAACATTTCTTGGCGAACGATCATACAATTATGTAAAGATATTACTAATCATTTACGCTTGGCAATCTAAGATTTAGACGTTTAATAAAAAGATGAATTATAGCCAAGCTCATGGATTCCAAAAATCCTTCTTCATTTTAAAGGAAAATATTTACAGTTCCTTGGTGGATTCTAGCCAACCTGACGGTCAATACAATTAATATGAGATGGGGATTTTATGCTTAATCCTAAATTTAGTCATTGTTACAAATAAGGAGAGAATTCTTACATGACCGCCAGATTTCATTTCATTGTTCCATCTCCCTAAAAGTAGCGTCTCTCAACCTCTACTCAGAAAACTCTGACGTCACAACTACATATACATACATATCAAGCACTTGCATTTACTGGAGCGCCGAAGGAAAGAATGAATTAAACAAGCAAAAGCAATACCTCTATTTCCAACGTACTTTCAAAGCGGAAGTCTCAGGCGCAAAAATAACATAGTTGCGGTTTTCCGCAGACGAAATTTAACACAGAATATTACACTTACATTGAACTTGAAAAAGGCATTTAAAATAGGAAAAATAAGAACTCGCAAAATACCGATATAACAACCCCCAACAGAGGAGTTCCAGTTTTCCTACAATTAGATTGCTGTACAACTTTGTAATTTGCATTTTTTGTGTATCTCGCTTTTTGCTGGGTTAGTTATCCTCACGTTTTGTATACTTCGCCACGGACGCTGCAATCACTTCTATTTGATCAGGCATGGACACTTTACAATAATGTGACTTAATGTGTACACTCATGAACATTTTATTACAAAGTTACTTGAGTGCTTAAGGATTTTTCTGGGAACCAGCTGTATAGCACTATTCTAGCTACTAAATTGGCTACTAAAATGGCAGTTAACGTGTTAAGGATTGTTCTGGGAACCATCGGTATAGCACTATTCTAGCTACTATATTGGCTCCTATAATAACAGTTCACGTGTTAAGGACTTTTCTGGGAACCATCTGTATAGAACTATTCTAGCTACTATACTGGGTAATATAATGACCGTTCACGTGTTAAGGACTTTTCTGGGAACCATCTGTATTGCACTATTCTAGCTACTATATTGACTACTATAATGACAGTTCACGTGTTAAAGACTTTTCTGGGAACAATCTGTAAAGCACTAGTTTAGCTACTTAATTGGCTACTATAATGACAGTTCACGTGTTAAGGACTTTTCTGGGAACCAGCTGTATAGCACTATTCTAGCTACTATATTGGCTACTATAATGACAGTTCACATGTTATGGACTTATCTGGGAACCAGCTGTGTAGCACTATTCTAGCTACTATATTGGCTACTATAATGCCAATTCATGTGTTAAGAACATTTCTGGGAACCAGCCGTATAGCACTTTTCTAGCTACTATAATAATAGCTCACGTGTTAAGGACTTTTCTGGAAACCATCTGTATAGCACTATTTTAGCTACTATATTGACTTCTGCAATGACAGTTCATGTGTTATGGACTTTTCGGGAACCAGCTGTATAGCACTATTCTAGCTACTTTATTGGCTACTATAATGACTCACGTGTTAAGGACTTTTCCGGGAACCAGCTGTATAGCACTATTCTATATACTGTAATGGCTACTATAATGACAGTTCAAGTGTTAAGGACTTTTCTGGGAACTAACTCTATAGTACTGTTCTAGCTAATATATTGTCTACTATAATGAGAGTTCAAGTGTTATTCTCAAAATAAAATCCCATTATTATTTCTTTCACTTTTTATAGATGAAAGAATCAAAATGCCAATATAGTCAACATAGTTGTGGCAACGGTAAATATGCTTAGACTTCAACAATTGAAATATATTTTATTATTGAAATTTATTTTTCTTTTACTTTTTAAATTCTGATTTATGACACATTTAAAGGATTCTTCTAAACATATTCTATAAAGAAAGTGCACTATTTTTATTTCATACTCTCAGAAGTCGAAACGTGAACAGAATAAAATACAAATTTGACATCCATAACTTCCTGACAACTGTTATATTGGTTTACACATTGCTGTCACCATCTATATCACGTACATGGTGTTTGCACTATATGAATGCAAACTCATATTTAGCACCAACGTAGAAAATATTAGATGTGGCATTAAAAAAGCTGATTTTTTTTAATATCATTATTTTTTTCTATCTTATGATTACTTAGAGAAACAAGTATTTTTTTAATTTTAGCAAACTAATTATAGATACAAATTTGACTGCTCAAAATTTTTATTAAAATAAATATTATTCGGAACGATTTCGACAACCATGGTATTATTCTGATTACAAAAATGCATAGCCTAATGGCTAATCAAAGTTAAAATGTGATAAAAATGCTTCTAAAATGCAAATATAGCATAACATTTAGGATATGGTGACAAATGACATTCACACAGTTTTGATGAAACTATGAAGCACTTTTATACCCCTTTGCATACTTATTCCTTACAGTCACACGAATTTCCGGAAATTCCAGGTGACATCTCCACAACCGGAGAAGTATATCCTTAGTGAAACTCTAACCCACTTTATAATTCGATGTTGAATCCAAATCAATCATCATCTGAGCTATATCGATAACTAATTTTGAGTAATAGATGTTTCAAGGGGAAATTTTGAGCTAGAAAAGGGAAAATTGCAAGTGGAAATCTTATTTAAGCACTCTCCACCTTTGGAATTTGATTCTGAATCCATATCAGTTGTCATCTAAGCTCTATTTACAGCCAATGCAGATATGCCTGAGAACTAGCTATTTCAAGCAAAATGTAAATTTTTGAATTGGAAGGGAAAATTCTTGGTGAATCTCCTAACCCTCACAGAGATGTGATGTTGAATTTATGTTAGTCATTCAGTCTCTATTCATTGTCAATACTAAGAAATATATATATATATATATATATATATATATATATATATATATATATATATATATATATATATATATATATATATATAAATGTATATATATATATATATATATATATATATGTATATAATATATATATTTCAAGAAAATGTTTTTAAACTGGACGTAGAAAATAAACCGGAAGTGAAAATACTTTGTGAACCAACACCTAACCTCCTCCAGAATCCCATGCTGAATCTAATATATATATATATATATATATTTACAGGGTGTCCCAAAAACAGTGTGTGATCTCGGCTTTTATTCCTTAAATATTGATCTTAGACTTATATAATAAATTGCAAAGTTGCGTAAAGAAAAGTACATAATTTTATGAAATCGATTAAAATTTTCAAGGGAATTAAATTTTAAGAAATACAAAATTTAAATTTTTATACGGTCCCCGTACAAACACATATGAGCAAAATGTGCCCCATACGCTAATAAGGTGATGTACAAAATGTCAGCATTTTATCATAAAAAGTCACAGAGATATCAAAACACAAAAATGCTGACTTAAACCACTTTTCGATGCATCGACTTGGGTTCTCAGAGGGGAACAGTCACGTCGGAAGATCGTGTTTGCGGGGTCATATACAAATTACGAAAGAAGACAAATATGAATAAATTATAATTTAGCCATTTATTGGTACAAAAATATCTACACTGTGTAGAAATAATAACTTTACATAAAGATTTCAAAGCTTGTTCAAAATGTTTTCCATCCATGCCAAAGATCCATTAAAGATAAGAGGCAGATATTATTTGCCTATGATGCATTTCTGTGTTGCGTCATTTGCACTCTTGCTGTAAACATTTACATATTAATTTGTGATTAATCCCTCACCAACTTTGATTAAACATATATCTGGGACTTTTTATGATAAAACGCTGAAATTTATACATTACCTTATTAGTGTATGGGGCACATTTTCCTCATTGCAAATGTTTTTACGGGGGCCGTATAAAAATTTAAATTTTGTATTTCTTCGAATTTAAGACCCTGAAATTTTTTATCGATTTCAAAAAATGTTGTTCCTTTTTTTCGCAACTTTATAATTTATTATATATGTCTAAGATCAATATTTAAGGAATAAAAGCCGAAGTTAATGTTTTTGGGACACCCTGTATATATATTTCTAGTAGCAATTCAATATTGGCCAAATATTGGCATCCAATATTGGAAATATTGGGCCAATATAAAGAAGAAAGATTAATCATGTATAAAGCATTGATTATGAAACACTTCCAACTGAAATGCAATTTTATTTAAACATCTCTAAAATGCGATACAATCAGCGGTGATATTTTTAAAATAATCACAATACTACAACAATTTATTTTATTTGGAAACTGAAAACCAAGGAGGTAAAATATGGACTTAGGACTTCATATTTAGAAAACACCAATATCCCTTGAGACAATAAATCATGTGTTGTTGGGATAAGATAAGTAGCCCTGCATTGTATGCTTTTCTATGGAGAAAGGTCTAAAATATTTATTTAAACAGCCAATTTTGTAAAATTAATTATGAGCGTAATGCAAAGTAGAACTGAAACAATAAAGAATATTCCTACGTATTCACATTTATTTTATCTTTCAATTTTCTTTTATCTCCATATATTCTGTATCCTACCTTAAAACTATGAAAACATACTGGTTAATTATACTCATAATAAGAGAACCTATAATTAAAAAATAATCAAAATACATATACTAAATACTATTCCTTTCTGTTGTGTCAACTAGCAATAACAGCTACTTTACTAACACTAGCGACAACTAGATGTAATTCTCAAAGCATTATAGCATTTTCAAACTTTACATCCATAGGAGTTTTATCTCCTTCTTTCTAACTCCATGCTTCCAACTTCATCAAAAAAGGCAATACAATAAAATCTTCTGCTTCCTTACATAAAATCAATGAATATTTCATTCATATCACTTATTTTCCAGACTTCGGTGAAAAATAATTTTGCATTAATAAAATCAGCAATTATTGTTCAACTCATCTTACAGCCTGATTTGTTTACATTCTGCATACGTTAAAATTAGGCTTCGCTGTAGAAATAATCAAAGTTTAGTGACCATTTAAAATAAAAAATATTGTAATTGCTTAGGCACAGAATTTAGATACGCAGATAATATGCAAAAATACAAGGTTTTAGGACGGATGCAACACTATATATAAATATAAGCGTTCCTTAATAATCACGATTTTCACTAAGCGAAAAAAAAAATGGATTCCATATTTCATGCTACAAGGAGTCATGTGATCTCTTCATATGATATGGGTGTCGAAAACCCAGACCACTCCACTGACCCGAGGGCTTACAGTAGCAGTTTGAGTGGCCGGGAAGGATATTATATAATATGGGTGTAATTATAATTTCAATTTTTATTTAAAAAACTACTTAACATATTTTGATGAAATTTTTTTTGCACATTTTAAGTTATAATTTTAATATTTCCTAAAATTTTGGATGCAATTTGTGAATTTAACGTCGCTTAGAAAATGTTTCAAAAATTAAGTCGCGTAGGGTTCAATGTACTTCAGTATTTCAACCCGGATTAAATCTAAAACTAATTGGGTGCTATTATTCTTTTACATTCCCATATGTCCCACAGACTGTCTCATCAACATAATAAAATTTTATTTTGATAAAGTCGTATTTACGACAGTTATCGTGCGAACGGACAGACAGACAGACAAACAGGCAGAATGAACAAAGTCATAAACACTTTACAACTATGTCCAAGAGTGTTAAAAGGTGGACATTTTGACGGAATTGGCCCAATATTGGCTTAAAATATTGGGACAATTTTACGCCAATATTGGCGTTTCATTGGAAATATTTCCATTGTAACACCAATATTAGCGTATTATTGTAATTAAAATATTTAGTTTATATTGGAGGTCAATCTGGCCCCCCATTATTTGCCAAATATTGGGATTACATTGGAAATATTTCCAATGTAATGACAAAATATACAATATTAGACCAATATTAAATGCTATTATTTAATATTTGTCAATATATATATATATACAAACATTGGACTTCACCTTTTATCCTCCCAACTTGTCTTTAACAGAAACAACACATAATCAAGATCAAAGCATTAATTTCCTCGATTTGACCTTATACCCAAAATCAAATGGTTCTGTAGGATTCAGACTGTATGATAAGAGAAAAGACTTTACATTAAAAATCAATTACATTATACACTGGAATACATGTCTACATCGTAATGTATTCCGAAATATAGTATTAAACTATTTGATAAGAAGTAAAAGATTATACAGCTGTGAAAAAAATCAATATGAATGCGATCATAGTTTCCTGAATGAGGCTATTGCAAAAGGCTTCCCTAAACGTTTTCTTTGTGACGTCATAAGCAAGTTTTACAGTATAACCGTAACGGAATGTTACAGTCTGTATTTATATAAAAGCACACATGAAGTTTGAATAGATAGAAAACTATGGCATTGTCATGGACGTATTGGAAATGAAGAGACCGGGTGTTTTTATACAAAAAGGTAAGAGAAGACGCTTGGTTAATACATACGATTTTTTTTAAATACTTGGTTAATACTTACGTTTAGGTTTTGAAGTATGTACAGGGTCGGTTTGTGTTGTTATCTGTTAGTTGTTTGAAGTATTGGTATACGTGTAGCATTTTTTTGGTTGTAATAGGAATTTTGTAATTTCTGTACTGTTTTGCTCTTTTATTTTGTGTTTTAAGTATAGAATACTTGGTTTTCGGCAGTGTATCAGCTTCCGGGAGTGTCGTAATGACATTAAGCTGGCTTAAACGGGAAGTGGGAGTCACAATCCCCCCCCCCCCCGGCTACTTTTGATACATTGCTGTTCTTATCTTTTATATTTTATTTATATAAATATACTTGGTTGAGCTGCTTCGCGCCTATGGGTATATTTTTTCTGTTTTCAGTTGTAGTTAAGTATGTAAAAATATGGTTATATATATATATATATATATATATATATATATATATATATAGTATTTCTATCTAAAATATATTTTTAAATCCTCTAAAGAGATTTGTTTTCTTTAAATGCATAGAATTCTCTTTAATTCATGCTCAAAACTTCTATTTTTTTAAAAAATTCCAGGTACACATACATGATTTGGTTTTATAAGTTTTAAACCTTCATCAATTTTAAAACATTTCTATTACAGTCCAGAAATTATTACTAAATAAATCAAGAATTTAACGACTTTTCTTTGAACTCGAAACTAAAACCCCTAAAGTTATTTGAAAGAGGAAATAGAAAGAAAATACTTTGAAGTTTAGTAATCAATAGCTTTCTCCACATTTTGTAGATGTCAAGAAAAAAAAATGCAAGAGAAAAATACGCTGAAATTCAATCAGCCTCTTCGACAAGTAAAACACAATGCATTAAATAGACCCAAGTAAAACAAAAAAAAAACGAAAAAAGTGATTTAAAGAAATGCTCCTTTCTTTCTCTATGATATATAGCATATGTAGAAAGAAAGTGGGATTAACTTTTCAATTTTAAAATTTTGAGGAATCAACAAATTTTTGGCATAATTGAATACAGATCAACCATTTTCAATGACATCTATGAACCTATCAACGAGTTATCTATTTTGTTTTCTATTTTGTTTTCTATCTATTTTGTTTGAGTCTTTCTCGTATATCAGAAATTTCACATTTCGCACACGTAGTACACAGGGGTGCTGAGAAAATTCTCTAGGGCCCCAATAACTTTGCAAGGAAAGGTCCATGATTGCGAGCATTCGATTTATAAAGAGTAAAACCGTGGCCGATGGAATAAAAGTGATTGCAGCAACCGTGACGGAGAATTTAAAGAGTTAGGATATTGAACTCGGCAACAGAACGAGATAGGGTAAAATATCTAAATTTCAAAGTAGTAGAGTATTAAGGAATTCGTACAGCCTGTTCAAAATGCCCTCCGTTAGCGACAATTTATAGTTGAATTCGAGAAAGAATATGACCACGGGGGGGGGGAGTACTTTGACACGTCGATTTCTATTTATTAGATAATTCTCTACTAATCAATAAGTAGAATACACTTTGAACTAAGGATGAGGAAAACTAAAGCAACGTAAATAAGCACAAATACAACAATAATGCAGGTGTTCGAGAATATGCTAGATCTCCCTCGTCAGTGCAATCGAATCAACAAACTCGAAAACCTAAAGAGGAATGGGCCATAATGTGTCCAAATGGATCTTTTGAACTTTGGGTTTGTTGGTTCTCTTTCACTGATAAGGAGGATCTGGAGTATTCTCGAAACATCTGTATGATACATTATTGTTTTGTGTTTATTTACGTTGCTATAGTTTTCCTTACCCTTCGCACAAAGTACAGTGTACTTATTGAATAGTAGATAATTATTTAATAAATGGAAATTGACATCAATAACTCAAGATGCGAGTATATGGAAGGCAATAAATACCTGTCTAAAAACCGTCTTATCCAGGCCACGGTGGCGCCTATAATGCGTATCAAAGTACGCCTTGTTGTCATATTTTTTCTTGAATTCAACTGTGCATTGTTGCTAACGGAGGGTATTTTGAGCAGGCTTTTCGTTTGATTCACGTGTGTGTAAGTGTTGTTTAACATTCCTGAATATGACAGAAATCCGCCAATAACCATATTCTGTGAAATAAATGCCATCTGAAACATTTTTATTGTTGATTCGTACTCATTGGATAATGGTCGACAACTATGTAATTGACTTTTTTTTTCTATCCCTCTTTGTGTCCGAGTGCGTTATTTTTATTTTTTAATTCTCCGTTAGAGGCGCTGCCAGCACTTTTATTCGATTGTGCACAGTCTCTTTACGATAGATAATGAGACTGTGGGTAGTTAAAGGTGTTATTGGGGGTATTTAAGGACTTTTATAGGAACCTTGCATAGTGTACATAACAGTCATATCCAGAAATTTCCTTTAAATATGTCATGCTTATGTTAATAGTTAACAACGATAAGCATATTAATGTACAGCTAGATTGAGTCGTATAAAAGCGGTGATTTTTGTTATACCGATTATCGATGTTTTCTATTTTGTAGGTAATGTCATGTACTGGATATATTCATACAATGTCATGTACTGGATACTTTGCCTTTTCTGCAACATTTATCACGTCTAAAGAAAAAATGTTATTGGGTGCAAATCCGACAAACGTAATTTGATGGATTTAGCTGATTACGAATGAACCATTTTTGTACAATATTTATGTATCGGACTATAAATGCATCGGACTGTAAGTCTGTTGTAGTGATAATTCAAACAGAAAAACTAAATCAATGGAATGAAATGTGGGCAAATTATTTCAATTACTGCACGTCTCATGTCAATTGAGTTTCATCTGTTTCTCGTTGGCCTAAAACCTTCAACTTTTCGTACACTTTTTCTAAAGTCAAAAAGAAAGTATGAAATAAATTATGTTTAATATTACAACAAGAATAAAATTTTGATACGTATTTTTATTGAAAAACAAATGACATCACTCGCAGAACGTTAGCATGCGACGTTCTTGATACATGCGTAGGTGGTTCAAAAAGTAAGGTAACAAGAGCTCTCACGGGTGCAAAAATTCGGCGTACGAATTAAATATTCCATGTCTAGATAAGGTGTTGTGTTGTTGCGCGATAACGCCCGACAGCATACGGCCTCGGTTACACGTAATTTGGTACAGCGTTTACGACGGAATATGCTGAAACACCCACCCTACAGTCCGGATTTCGCACCAAGCGATTTTCATCTCTTCGAACCGTTGAAGAAGCACCTGGCAGGTCGCCATTTCACGACAGATGCCGAAGTTCAGGAAGCCGTCGTTGAACTGCTCCGCGACCTGGATTCTGATTTCTTCTATACCGATTTCGATAGATTGGTTTACCGATGGAACAAATGCTTCGACAACCATGGTGACTGTGGAAAAATAATATGTACCAGTTCCTTGCTAACTCTGTGTATCTCTTTGATTTCGTGAATAAACCTTTTCTCTCACAGGACTTGTTACCTTACTTTTTGAACCACCCTCGTATCACTATTAATAGGATAGAATATGATCTGAAATTGAAAAAGTCATAAGAAAAACTATCGGGATTTGCTCGCTAGTGGTCACTAAGTATATAGCAACCAGATTTTGTAGCAATTTATTTTTAGTTATTTCTGCGCCAGAGCAGCGGTCGCAAATGCCCCGCCCTCTCTGACAGCTCCATTTTGCTGCCCCCTTTAATCGTCTTGCGGGTCGCAAGGCAGCGAAATTGGGTCAAAACGTAGTGTGAGCAGGTCAAATGTAGTGTGAGCAGGTCGAATGTAGTATGAGCAGGTCGAATGTAGTGTGAGCAGGTCGAATGCAGTGTGAGTATGTCAAGTGAGTTCATTACAAAGTCGAAAATGCAACATGAAAATTGCATCCAAATAGGAGCAAAAGAAAAGTGTTACACCATTTATTAAAAGACCTTGAGAAGAGCGAAATTTGAATCTATCTTTAACAGCCAATGTTCACGTGAAAATTTAAAATTTAAACAAGAATGAGCAATCGTGCATACAGCATTGATTATGAAACACTTTCCAACTGCAATGAAATTTTATTTAAACGTCTCTAAAATACGATACATTCATCAGTAATATTTCTAAAATTATCACAATACTCACATTAATTTATTGTATTTGAAAACTTAAAACTTCATCGAAAAAAATTAACTTTATTGAAATGATGTCATTCAAATATAAAGCGCCTGGATTAAACATCTCCAAAATGCGATACATTCAGCGGTGATATTTTTAAAATTATCACAATACTACAATAATTTATTATATTTTAAAACTTAAAACTTTATCAAAAAACTGAACTTTATTCAAATGACGTCATTGAAATATAAATCACCTGGTTCCCTATGTAAAAGCTGTAAAAATTTCATTCATGCACTTTTATTCCATTCCTTTCATTCATTACAATACTGCAATAATTTATTTTGTTTTAAAATTTAAAACCATGGAGGTACAAGTAATTTAACTCTATGCGTAAAACGCCATCGAAAAAATCGTCTGCTTCTCTATGTAAAGTAAATGGATGTTTCATTCATATCAGCTATATTTTGCAGACTCTAGAGCTAAATAATTTTGCATTAAAGAAATTCGACAATTCGTATACAACTCGTCCTACATCTTTATTTGTTTACGTTCTCCATAAGTGAAAATTAGGCTTCGTTTTAGAAATAATCAAAGTGTGATGATCATTTAAACTCACATATATTGTATTTGAGTTGTTTCAGAATGTAGATGCACAAAATTTAAGCAAAAATAAAGCTGTTTTAGGACAGATACAACCCTAAGTGTCAATTAAAGAGAACATTTAAAATCACTATTTTGACATAAGATGGATGGCTTTGATCATTTAAACTCAAATATACTCTAATTGCGTTATTTCAAAACATAGATGCACAGAAATTTAGCAAAAATAAAGCGTTTTGACGACGGATACAACACTAAATATAAATTAAAAAGAACTTTAAGAATCACGATTTTGACACAAGACGGATAAAATATTTTATTTTGAAGTGGGTCACGTGATCTCTTCATATAATATGGGTGTAATTATTTATCAAATATATTTTGCTGAAATTTTTTTCATATTTTTTATGGGATAATTTGAATACTTCCTTAAAATTTCGAAGCAATTTGTGAATTTTAACTTCGTTTAAAAATGTTTGAAAAATTAGGTCCCATAGGGCTCAATGTATTTCATTTTTCCAACCCGGGTTCAGTGCAAAGCTAATTAGGCGATATTATTCATTTATATTTCCATAGGTCCCACAGACCGTCTGAACAACATACTAAAATTTCCTTTTGATAAAGTCATTTTACGGCAGTTATCGTGCTAACGGACAGACAGACAGACAGAATGAACAAAATCAGAAACTCTTTTCAACTATGTTATAAAGTGTTAAAAATCGTCTGTACTGAAAGCTGTTATTTTTGGTATTGCCACATCCTAAAATCTTAAGTACTGGCCATCGTAATTACACTTTATCACAATATACTAGAAATTCTAACATGCATTTAAGATAAAATAACAAATAAATCGGTGTTTTTGCATTTTTATGCCAAATAAAGGATACCAAGTCTCTTTAAAAGTCATAGAAATGCGTGGATTGTTATTAAACTTTTTTCAGAAATACCAATTATGTCAAAATTCTATTCCTTGGGAAATTCAGCGAATTTTACTGACAGCAGCACAACAAACAATAATTTCACAAAATATATACGACATTCTCCCTGATAGCGAAATAAAAAGACTTTGCCTACAAAATGCTAGAGAAAATACGAAAATAATAGCTTCTGCCGTAGTAAAAATATGCGTTTGCTTTTGCACATGCCCGTCTTAACCAACAATAAATATATTTCTGGCGCCTTAGCTGGCAAAATCGTTTGTGTTAGAAAAACTTGTTCATTCTCAAGAATCCACAAAAGGGTCGTAAAAGCAAGTATATAAAATCTTGCATTCCAAGATCTGTTATATAAAAATACCTACATTATTTTTGTTACACAAGATTAATTTTGATAAATCAATGTGGGATTCAAATGTATAGATCTATAGCATATTTATTGACACATCAACTTAAAAACATCGCTAGAATACGGATAGATACTGGATTGAATAGTAAGTTTAGGAACCGGTTGTTTGCTACGATCATGGAGGTACAGGTAAGGAGTTGAAACTCCATACCGAGAAAATGAACTTGTGACAATAATTCAGGTGGAGGTAAAGATAAGTGTGCAACCATGAGGTAACTTAAGCAGTTTTGAAGTTTACGGCAAAATAAAGCGCAAACTTTTAATCACCGTTTTATGCCACATAAAACGGTGGCTAAAAAATCTGTGCTTTGTTTTGTCGTAAACATCAAAACTGCAAAATTTTCCGCCTGGTCTCACAGTAATGAGTTAAAACTCCATACCGAGAAAATGCCAACTGAAGACAATAATTCAAGGTTAAAAGTTTAACCGTTGTTGTTGTTGTTACTCAGACCGTCCGACCTACCAGAAAGGTGTAAGAAAAGTTTAACCGTGTAAAGGTGTAAATAACTAGCTTTAAAGATGCAGATAACTATCCTTAAAGATGTGAATAACTAACTGTTAAACAACGCATACCAGATTTTATATCACTCTATTCTTTTTCAAGAGATATCATGCTTTCCGTGTGTAAAAGAAAAATTGGAATGTCTTGAAAATACATCGCAATAACTCCTTAACCATGTTGTAGATTCTTTTCAAGTAAAATTATTTTCAGGTATCAAGCATTCACTGACTTCATGACTGTAAGCATATTTGATTTTTCAATATTTTATTAAATTTAGATCAGTATGCAATACTTGGAAACAGATCATTGTTCTATAAGTAACTGTGGTGCACATTTAAAGATGAACTTAAAGTTAGATTTTAGAATCATTAAATTACTCATAATTGACGTGGTCGTTGCTCGTATAGTCGTATAACATTGCATTGTGCCGCTAATAACCCACTATATAATCTTCAGTACGAGTTCCTGAAATAAAATCTATTAACATAATACTACTTACAATTAACTGCACCCATTTTAATTTTAAATTAACATTATTTATTAAGAGCATTCTGTTCATTACTAAATTAATTACAACAATTACCACATATAGTTAAGGAGAAGATTGGACATGTGAGACCAGGTAAGTTATTATTATTAAAATGGTTATGACTATTTATAAGCTGACTTGCACATACCTCCTGGTTGTCTTTGGATATTGACACCCAACTTGGTATTGCGCATTGCCTCTTCGGCAACCTTTGTCTCCATTTTATGACAGCACGCTACTGACTCTCGTCTGAACGCTGACACACCATCACTGCTTCATTTCTCTCTCTGTTCTGAAAGTCGTCTCTACATTACTCTGAATACAACTGAATCTGATCTCATCTCTGCTTCATCACTTTACCGTAATTTTTGCATTTTTAACTACATTATTCTGATTGATCTACTGAATCTGTAAAACCTTTTAGAGAGTTGCCACCCCTTTTTGTCTGAGATCTGATACGCCTTTTCGGCTATCATTGGTTGACCTAAGGGAAATGCGACAAGGCACCTTCCATATATTGGTTTAACTTTGAACCAATCCAATGGTTTTTCCTTCAGCCTCCAGTAACTGCTCTGGTTCGATCCAACCTGTACTTGAAGACCCCTTATTTTTGACACTTGCAGACCTCTCGGGTCAGGGCTGCAATACATTAGCGTCTTGCAGTCTGATACTTTTGTGTGGTCTGTTAGATATCATAAATCCACATATAAAACTGTCTATGTGATTCCTGTTTTCACATAATACTTATAGATTGACTATTTCTTTAAATGTGTACATAATTACTTAATACATTTAGGATTTTTTGTTTTCGATTTTCTAAAAAATTCGATTTATTGAGTGTCATCACCTTGTCCAATCAACGTAAAATCAATCGATTCCTTACTTGTTCCAGATCAGACTCGAACTAAATTTTGCTTGAATTGTTCAATTTGCTCCACAACATTCCAGCCGACTAGCAAACATCATCAGCAAATAGCTGACTCGTATTAAAAATTATCAACACCTGTAAATCCATTAAAATCCTATAAATGTTTTTCATTTCTGTCACAAATTTTAATGTTTACGTACACTATACATTGTAGGAGGATAACAATTATTACTTTCCCTGCAATACCCAGTAATGTATAGGAAAAGTATTGGAATCGCAACTAAGTTATCGACTGATCTATACGTTTTGACTCTTTTAGAATACGAAAAAAACCTTTTAGCGTGACGTCTGTGTCTGTGTGTCTGTGCAATTTATGTATCCACTCTAACAAAAAACTAATTGGCAGAATTTCATTCAAGTCGCTTGTGGGTTACCCTGGTTCTGATTAGATTTTGGTAGGATTTGAGAAAAAATAACCTGCCTTTTTTTGCGAAATAGCCCGCAATAATCGTCAAAATCTAAAATAAAAGACTGCGTAAGCTCAAATATATCAATTAAATCCTTTTTTTTATACGTAATGTTTGACGATGAAAATAATAAGGCCAACTCCATTAAACTAGGACTAGCCAATCTTGAGATATTTTAGTTTTCTTGCATTTTCACTACGCCACCTTTAAAGATAAGCCCAGTTACCAAATGAGAACGAAAATTGTATTAAAAGTGCAAATTCAGAGTAATTTAAAATAATTATGGGTGTTATTTTGAGCAATTAAACTCAATTTAATGAATTATTGAAGAAATAAAGAAAATGTTTTCATGATTCTGCAGGGAAAGTCACGTGATGCCCACATCAGATTTTTTAAATATTGGCAATATTAAAAACTTTTATTTGCAATATTAAGAACTTTTATTTGCAATAACTAACTATTATTATTACGAAAATAATTTCATGTAATGATTACTTACACTTTTTTAATACGTTATAATTCTTGGAAAGAGAAGATTTCTACTTAGATGCTTAATTTTTTTCCAACTCTAATCTCAAAAATGCACTTTTATCCCACGAGACTAATTAAGAATGCAGACGACGTGAACATCAGCGAATTGCATATGTCGCTGGAGGATATGGCTGTCACCTCTCTTGGAAATCTGCTTTTACATTTCCTTATTTCGGTAATTCATAGAGCGGTATGAAGATAATAAAGCAATTAGGTGTCTTTGGAGGTACTTCGTTAGAATGCATTACGCAGAAATAATACTTTTTCTATTAGGTATAAAGTTGTAAAGGATTAAGTTTAAAAAAATTAGACACATCATTCTTTCATGATTATCAAAAAGGATTAAATTGTGACATATTACGTATAATTTAAATAAATTGCAGCATAATTTTACAGACTGCAACGCAAATATAATTGCGTTTAGAATTGCGCTGTCACTGTAGAAAACAACATAAATTGACCAGTATCGGGCCAATTCTGCACTCGTCAGCATGGAAAAGCCGATATATTCTTTGAGAGCATGAAAACTTGCCATATGACTAAGATAAATGTATTTCTCAGAAGATTAACCTATCAAAAGCAATAACAACTTTCGCTAAAATGAAAGCAAGAAAATGAAATTAACTTGAAATTATAGAAAGTTTGTGTAAACGTGTTGAATATCAATAAAATGTTTCAATCTGTTTGTTATCCAAAGTTGTTTCCAGAACGGCGTTGGGCTTTGATATAGGGCGTTAAAATTCACTTTAGACCATGGACGAAATATTACCGAAATTTGTCCCATCCCGCCATCCTTCAACCATTATTTTGGCACCATTGTTACCAGTTTAGCCATTTTTACTTTCCCTGCAATACATGGTGATGTATAGGGAAAGTATTGGAATCATGTCGAAAATCGCAACTCGAGTTTTCGACGAATTTACACGTTTCGAGACCTCTAGAATACGAAAAAACTATTTTTAGCGTGACGTCTGTGTGTGTGTCTGACTGTGTGTCTGTCTGTCTGTGTGTCCGTATGTCTGTGCAATGTATGTATCCACTCTAACTCAAAAACTTATGGACCGAATTTCATAAAATTTGGTAGGTAAGTCACATGGGTATGACTCTGGGGCTGATTAGTTTATGGTACGATTCGTGAAAACAGAACCCGCCTTTTTTTGCGAAAAGGCCCGTAAAAATTTCATGCATCCACTCTAGCTAAAATACTAATTGACCAAATTTCACAAAATTTGGTAGATAAGTTACTTGTACAATACTCTGGTACTGATTAGATTTTGGTATTAATCGGAAAAGAACAGGCTGCCTTTTTTACGAATTGGCCCGCAAAAATAGCATGTATCCATTGTAGCTAAAATACTAATTAACCAAATTTCACAAAATTTGGTAGATAAGATACTTGTGGGATACTCTGGTGCTGATTAGATTTTGGTATTATTCGGAAAAGAACAACCTGCCTTTTCTTTCGAAATGGCTCTCAAAAATCGCCAAAATCTGAAAAAAAAGCTACGTATGTTCAAATATATCTATTAAATGCTTGTTTTATGCGTAATTTTTGATGTGAAAAAGAATAAGAATAACTCTAGGACTAACCGTTCTCGAGATATTTGAGATTTTTCGCATTTAGTTATGCCACTTTTGGAAAAATGTCCAATTACCAAATAAAAACAAAAATTGAATTAAAAATGCAAATTTAGTGTTATTTGGTTCAATTAAACTCAATCTAATGAATTATTAAAGAAATAAAGAACATATGAATTTGAGTCTGCAGGGAAAGTCATGTGCTGCCTACATCAGATTCTTAGCTTCCCCACAATACACGGTAATGTATAAGGAATCGTGTCAAAAATCGCAACTCGAGCTTTTCGAAGGATCTGCACGTTTTGAGACATCTAGAACACGAAAAAACAATTTTTAGCGTGACGTCTGTGTGTGTGTGTTCTGTCTGTGCAATGTATGTATCCACTCTAACTCAAAAACTATAACGGACCAAATTTAATAAAATTTCATAGATAGTCACTTGTGGGTTATCATGGTGCTAATTTGATTTTGGTACGATTTTGGATAAAAAAAACCCTTCCATTTCTTGCGAAATGGCCCGCAAAAATCGTCAAAATCTGAAATAAAACTAAGTATGCTCAAATGCATTAATTATATGTTTAATTTATTCGTAATTTTCAATTTTAGTTTTTTTGCAATTTTGTTAGGCCGCTTTTTAAAATACGCCCAGTTATAAAATGAAAATGAAAATTTAATTGAAAGTGTACATTCAGTGTAATTTCAAATAATTATGAGTGTTATTTTGTGCAACTCAATTCAATGAATTATGAAAGAAATGAAGAGAACATGAATTTGAGTCTGTAGGGAAAGTCATGTTCTGCCCACATCAGATTTTAAAAGATATTTAGCCATATAAATTCATGCTTAGCCACCTTACAAAACAAAGGACGATATCTGTGTGCCTATGCAGTCTGTAGCGGGAAATTCTAGCATCGTACGGTCATGAAATTTGGTACACAAGTACTTCAGTACCGGAATAGGTGCAGCTCGGCAATATTTTTTTAATTTTAGAATCCGTTCTTAAATTATGTTATGTTTTAATCCAATTTACAACGATGTTGGGAGATATTCACACAAATCGATTTCTAAGCGACTTGAAATGTTATCAGAGAGTTTCTCTCTTGACACCATTGGAAATATCGAATAATTCTCTTTAAAATAAATTTCGATTATCTATTCATCTATTAATCCATTCGATTAATAGATGGATTTTCATGAATTTTTAAAAAAAGTGTTTACTTTTCGTGCGTTTTAAACCTCCCCGATTTTTATATTACGATATAAAAAAATGAAGTTCAATTCTACGTTTGTAATTTAACAGCAGCTCTTTAAAATAACAATGACTGTTTCAGAATAAAATAAACCCGGGTTCAATCCGAAACTAATTGGATGATATTCATTTATATTCTCATAGGTCCCACAAACCGTCTGAACAACATACTAAAATTTCATTTTGATAAAGTCATTTTTACGGCAGTTATCGTACCGACAGACAGACTGACAGAATGAACAAAGTCATAAACACTTTTCAACTATGTTGTAAAGTGTTAAAAAGGGATGTATAAGATCTATGAGGCCATTCTTTTAATGTTGAATTGCACATTTGACGCCTTTTTGGATGACAACATATAAAACTATTCCGATGTACCCAATTAACTTATATTTCGTGCAATTCTAAATTGAAAACTAACAATATTAATAGCATTCGAAATGAGCCATATAGTCCATATATTAAAATACTTTAACAATTAATCTACCAATTGGGAGAAAATCTTAAGTTTGTTGATAATAAGCACATATATTGACCGGAAATTTAATGTTTGAGTAATAATAATTTAAATACTTTTGTGTATGCGATTTCTTTTATTCGAAAAATAAATATAAAACATATCTAAGTAAAGTAAATATTTTTGCAAAATTATGTACCAATACCTCTGAGAGAGGTCTTTTCGATTTAGTACATTAGACCAGGATCCGCTATTCTTGGGAAACCCACACGGGATTAGATCTTTTGTTCTTGACATGAATCTTCCGCTCTCTCGATATGCAACTGGAAATTTTCGATAGTTTTACCTTTTATATGCTATCAAAGGTAACGGTTCTAAAGGATATGTTCTGGAAATATTTCTTTATATACTCTTTTTTGACATTTTTCTTTTAAACTTTTATTTCGTATTGTAGAAAAAGAATTCTAGTCTTTAAAGTTTACACTTTAAAAGTGTAAGGATTTTATTGCATATTTAATTATTATCCCTATTAGTTAAATAATAATTGGCATACAATCCGAATGAAGAAAAAATAACTGTACCAGAAAGTATCGTTTATTTGCAAGCAACAAAGTCATTACAATTCTAATGCAACTTACAGCAGGAATTCAAGAATTTTTGGTTTTTCGGTAACTTGTTTATAATTTTATCTAAGTTCACCTGTAGTTCTCTGTGAATGGAAAACATTGCTAATCCATTCAGCCTGTATTACGATGTTGCGTTTCGGAGACTTAAGTCTTAATGTAGAGAATGATCTTTTGTCAGAATACTACATGGATTATTATAATTAGTTAAAAGAAATGTTTCATCTGTTGCGAACTCGCAATATTCTCTTTGGCGCCTCCTCATTGGTCTGCCTCGTTGGCTAGGAGAAGAAAACACAATGCATGACGTCAGCATGACGTGATGATCACTTGAGACCAGGGATTCCAGGATCTCCCAGTTGCAAGAAGGGTTGCTAGATTTGGCGATTTAACACCAATTTGGAGACGTTTGGTGACTTCCGGAATGTTCCAGAAACTTCACGAAATAACGATTATTCTTTGAAATATAGTGATTTCCAGAAGTTTCTGCAGAGGCTATAAATATCCCTCCGTTGCAGGAGAGTTGACAAATTGATAATATTCGAGCTACAGTGAGCTGTGACGTTTGTCAATGTTTTGATAATGGTAGCTGTTGTGTCGAAAGCCCAGGCCATCCGACTCGTCCGAAGACATAGAGGGTAGCTGTTGTGTGAAATTATTTTCGCCAGAATATTAAGAGTATTAGCTCTTATTTTGTGTAATTAGTTGAGAATAAATGTGCTGTTTGATTGTATATTGTTCCTGTGTACTTTGTGCTTGTGAATAAACGTGACTTATCCAGAAACTTGGACTCGTTCTTATATCCTGCGTATGCACCCACTATTCTAGAGGATACTTTCGTAACATATCGAAAACCGGGGTAAAGTTATCATTAATAACAATTTGGGATAAAGCAGTGGAGAGATTATTATTTCAGCATCACACGCGCGTTCGGATAATCTAATGCCAACAGAAAATTTAGTACTGTCAATATATAAAATTTATAATTATTTTCAGAAGAAAGGCGGTGGACAACATACAGCCCGACCTGAGTTAAGATATTACTTTTAAACTTATCGGTACGAATACGACTAAACATAGGAGTAACAGTAGACAGTAGGACTAGCATATGAGTAACAGTAGACAGTAGGAGTAGTATAAGAGTAACGGTAGACAATAGGAGTAGCGTAGGAGTAACATTAGAGAGTACGAGTAGCATAGGATAAACAAGTGTTACAGACAAACGGAGAGAAGACCTGGTTCCTCCAAACGAAAAGGTTGGAAATCGTTTGTTTAAAACGTAAAAGTGAAATAAAATTTTATCACTGAGTTTGAAGTTTATTGAGCTAATTAGTCCCTTTCTGAAAACATGAGTTATTTGAAGCAGGAATTTAAATAGAAAATCTATCACCATGGTTTATTTCTCACAAGATTTTACACAATGAAAAATATTAAGAAATCAAAATGGTTATTTAATTATTAGCATTTTATGAGGAAAGTTCTATCTCATATCATGTTTCTCGGCCAGGAAATTAAATAAAATGTGTTTGCTAATGTTTATTATTATTTTTTCGATTTGAGTAATAAATAAAATGATATAAAAATATATTTTAGAAAAGAACGGTTTGATTTTTCTTTTAATTATATCAATTGCGGACTGTGTATATCACTTTCGTTTATTTTGGCAAATCATTTTTAAGCTTATATATTGTCTTTATCTAATAAACTCATATATTGTGTTTAGCCAACAAATTCATTTAGCCGATTGTTGAAATAGTAAAAGAGTAGAACGGGAATATCTTCTAATACAATTTTAGTGTTTTCATTTAGTATATACAAACAGGATCAGGATATTTTATTCAGATCTGCAAATTCAGAGCTACGAATTTGGCAGGATATCGCTAACTTGGCAAATCTTCTTAAACGCTGCCAAATTGACGGAAATATCGCCAAATTATTAAAAACGACGCAAATCAATGAAATTTATTTTGTTTTGTTAGAAGAGAGTATTGAAATGATGTTTCGTTAGCATTTGTCTGTCAGTCCACCCGGCCTACTTAGTAACATATTTAGCGAATTTTTAAAATGTCACCAAATTAATAAACATGTTTGTAAATCCATAAAAATATCTTGAATTTGATAAAATTGAGCTAAATAAGTAAAATGAATGGTGATTTGTTAGGGGATGGTATTGTGATGATGTATCGTCAATTTGTCGCCAAGTGGGAGTGTCAGTTCTATAGTACCACTTGGCGATAAAATTAGCGAATTTTTAAAATGTCGCTAAATTGACGAAAATATCGCCAAAACTTCCGTAGAAATATAATTAATCAGACGATATTTTTTCCACCAATTTATTTGAAGGAAATAATATCATGTCGCTTAGCAACGGATTTAAATCCAATGTGTTTATGCGGTAGACGATTTTTATTAAATCTTTTCCGATTTACATAATGCAGATATGCATATAAAGTAAATTTCATTGCCATTGCATTTTTAACTGGATAATATCTATTACGGTCTTCAGGTTTAAACATTATTATTATTGATATTTTCGGGGATTATTGATTCAGAGATTATCGATATTTTCAAGATATTATGCCATTGTTTTATTGAGGCAAAAATTGTTGAAACTCATATAATGTACGTTGTACGAGTAATCTTTTACAAATGCACGGGTATTAATCTACGAAAATATAAGTAGTACAGGTATATTGGCATGCATTTTGCCTTATATTGGCATATATTAGAATCTAGTACGGCCTTCTGTTATAAAGATTAAGGGGATTATTGATATTTTCAATTTATTACTTCATCTGTTTTATTTTGGCAAAGATTTTTGAGACTCATATTGCAATACGGGTAATCTTCTACTAACACTAGGACATGTTTTTTAATCTACGACATTATAAGTAGTAAGGGTATATCTTTTCATATAATTTTAGCACGTTCATTTCGGAATATATTGGAATCAGTTACTGCCTTCAGGTTTAAAGATTACGGGTTTATTGATATTTTCAATTTATACATGTAATCGACTAATACAGGTTATATCTTCTAATATTCGCGTCTATAAGTAGTACTGGTCCCATACAATTCTAACGCATTTATTTTGCATATATTGATTCAATTCCATATGTTTTGTATATTTGCTTGCAAAAGGGACCAGGATGTTTTATTCCTCGGATCTGCCCGTGAAGATAATTTTGTATAGCAAGAACAGAGGATCTTAAACATCATTTTAGGAGCATTAAATTAAATATTTTAACAGAATATTTTGATTAAAAATTTCATTTAGTATACTATAGGAATTGGGGATGTATTTGCACATGATTGGGAATTTTAAGTTTCTTTATATTTTATACTCTGTACGAAGAAAGGGTATGCTGCTAATCCTCAATAAGCGACATAGTTCATATATTAAAATATTTAAATAAATAATTCATCAGTTAGACGTAATTTTCATTAACTTAGCGTCATTTTTGCTACTTTGATGATATTTTCGCAATCTGGGGTGAAATATCGCCATATTGGCGATACATCGCCAAGTTCGCCAAACCCAATAGCAACTGTTACTGGCAAACGGAGCCGAAAGCATTCCTTACATACAAGAAGGTATGCCCATCATATGACGGAAATCAGAGTTTACCGTACATTACTTCCCATTTGGCGTCATTTTTATAAATTTGGCGACATTTTGTCACTTTGACACATTTAAAAAAGTCGCCAAGTTGGAGAAATCCTGCTAAATGTCTCGCCAAGTGTTACAAACGGACTGAAAAATAGGTTATTCTTATAGTATTCTTTTATGTTCGTTCCAAGATATTGAACTTTCATCAATTAGTCGTCATTTCATTGATTTAGCGTCGGTTTCATCAATTTCGCGAATTTTTATCAATTGGATGATATTTTCGCCAATTTGGCAACATTTAATAGGTCAACAAGTTGGAGATATTCCGACAAATTCGTCACCAAAATTTTGCCAAACGTTACGCACGGAAAAATAGATTATTCTTATAGTAGATACTTATTACTTATATTCTATCCGAGATATTGAATTTTCGTTAATTAGTCGTAATTTTCATTGATTCAGCGTCATTTTTATCAATTTGGCGACATTTTCGTTAATTTGACATTTCGCCAAATTCGTCGCTGAAATCTCGCTAAGCGTTATGGAAAGGGGCGCGGCAGCCCAGTGGTTAGCGCGCGAAAATTGCATTCGAACGGCCCGGGTTCGAATCCCGCCACTACCAAAACAGTCGCCGTGTACAAGCGGTGTAAGATCATGTTAAATATGTAGGTCCGTAAGTCCTTTCGAGAAGTTGGTGGTAGGGGAAGGAGGTTACAGTTCCTGTGGATGCCTCCCCCACTGGGTTCCGGTCTAAATTGGGGGGCACTTCCCGGCCATCCAAACAGATACCTTATACCTTTTTGGTAGGTCGAACGGTCTGGGTCGCCGAAGAAGAAGCGTTGTGGACGGAGAAACAAGTTATTCTTATAGCAGATAAATAGATATTGGCGTTCAAATACAAAAGTATTACCCACAATGTATTTTCTTATGAATGGAATGAGATAGATCCACGAGAACGATGTCAGCAAATATATTGCATGATATTACATAAAAAAAATGTACATATTTCACGATAGTTAATATTTTTTTTTATTTTATGTGACTTTTTGATACATTTATTTGAAAAAAATGCAATATCTCGAGAAAGTTTCATGCCAGTGTTCTAAAATTTATGTCAATCGTTTTCGAAGGAAAAACTGCATAAGAAAGAACTCTTTAGTTAACTGTATTAAAGGTTTTGAATTCTTGATGACTTTCAAAATTTTACTCGAAAATTTAGGGGTTCTGAACTTTCGATTGCGTTTAAAAACAATAGGCTTCCAGTATTCCCGGATTGTATTTTTTTACCAAATTTCATTCGAATCGCTCCATTAGTTCGTCAGATATCGTCTACACTTTCTCACTGACAAACACAGACATCACCTCAAAAACGTTTGATTCGTATTGAAGATGCTTGGAACGTGCTCTCCCGTCAAAATCTCGAATTTGAGTTTTTGACCCTGTCTCAATACTTTCCTTCTTTCCTTAAACATTATACTATGTAATAGTATACTGTATAAGGAATCTTAATTTAAACTTTTCCTATACATTATACTATGTAATAGTATAATGTATCAGGAAAGTATTGTGACGGTGTCGAATCAAATGGTTTTGGGGTGATGTCTCCGTGTGTGTGTGCGTTTGTGCATGTGAATTTGGTATACAAATTACAATCCGTGGATACTGGAAGCCTCTTGTCTTTAAACGCAAACGAATGTTCAGAACCCCCCAAATTTTCGAGTGAAAGATTGAAAAAATCATCAAAAAATCAAAACTTTTATTAAAGTTATGTAAATAGTCATTTTTATGCAATTTTTCCTTAGAAAACAATTGACATAAATTTTAGAAATCTAGCATGAACCGCTCTCGAGATATTGCGCATTTTTCAAATAAATGTATAAAAAAATCGCATAAAATAAAATAAATATCAACTATTGAGAAATATGTTCAATTTTCATATATACTATCATGCGATAAATTTGGTGACATCATTCTCGGGGATCGAGCTAGTTCCATTCATAAGAAAATATACTTTGGGTTATACTTTTGTATTTGAACGCCAATAGCCATGTATCTGCTGTAAGAATAACTTATTTCTCCGTCCGTTGGCGATATTTTAGCGACGCATTTGGCAAAATGTCGCCAACTTGGCGACTTTTTAATTGTTGCCAAATTAACGAAAATATCGCCAAATTAAAAAAAATTACGTTAAATCAATGAAAATTACGACTAATTGACGAAAATTCAATATTTTGCAAAAAATATAGGTATCTACTATAAGAATAACCATTCTTCCGTCCGTAACGTTTGGCAAAATTTTGGTGACTAACAAATTTCTCCAACTTGCTGATTTTTAACACTTTACAACAAAGTTGAAAAGTGTTTATGACTTTGTTCATTCTGTCTGTCTGTCTGTCTGTCTGTCTGTCTGTCTGTCTGTCCGTTAGCACGATAACTGCCGTAAAAATGAGTTTATCAAAATGAAATTTTAGTATGTTGTTCAGACGGTCTGTAGGACCTATGGGAATATAAATAAATAATATCACCCAATTAGTTTTTTATTGAACCCGGGTTGAAAAAATGAAATACATTGAACCCTATGGGACCTAATTTTTCAAACATTTTTTAAGTAAATTTAAAATTCCCGAATTGCTTCGAAATTTTTAGGAAATATTCACATTATCCCATAGAATATATAAAAAAAAATTCAGTAAAATATGTTAAGTAGTTTTTTAATTAAAAAAATTATTTAATATAGGGAAAAAAACAAATTCAATTAAATTCTGACTTTGGGATATCTTCCAGAAAGAAAAGAGAGAGATATTATATAATAAATATCTCTCCATTTGTTAAAACGTTTTGCATATGGGAGTGGCTTCATATTTTAAAATAATTTGGTAGATAAGAATTTTTCATTTTTTTAAAATTTTATATAACTCTTCATGATAAATTTAATTGATGGCATTTTAAATGCACTTTCCTACGTCCTAGAGAGTTAAAATTTGGTACACAGCTTAAATTTGTAGAACATTTTATTCTACAGCAATTTGGTGGATCTTTAAATATAGATCATACATTTTTTTCGAAATGACCCGCAATTAATCCCCGTTCACTTTTATAAATCATTGTTGTAATATTGTTAAAAATTCTGATGTGGACAGCACATGTCTTTCCCTGCAGACTCATATTCGTTCTCTTTATTTATTCAATGATAATTTGAGTTTATCTGCACAACATAAGTATTTTAAATGACATTGAATTTACACGTTAAACTTAAATTTGGTTCTCATTTGATAACTGGACTTATTGTCAAAGGTGGCGTAGCGAAAACGCGAAAAAACTAGAATATCTCAAGAACGGCTAGTCCTAGAGTAATGGGGTTAGTCTTATTCTTTTTGTTGTCAAAAATCACATATAAAATAGGAATTTAATTGATATAATTGAGCACACGTAGTCTTTTATTTTTATATATAACGATTTTTGCTGGCCATTTCGCAAAAAAAGCCCGTTCCTTTTTCCCGAATCGTAGTAGAATAACCTACAAATGATTTATATACAAAATTTTGTTAAATTTGGTATATAAATCACTTGTAGGTTATTGAAATATTATACTCCAAATTTTGTTAAATTTGGTTCATTAGTTTTTAGCTAGAGTGGATAAAGGCAATTTCTGCGGCCATTTCGCAAAGAAGGCAGATTCTTTTATTACTAATCGTACTATAATCTAATGAACATCAGGATTTCCCACAAAAAACATACCTACCAAATTGTATGAAATTCGGTCCATTAGTTTTTCAATTAGAGTGGATGTAATATCCACACAGACACACAGAAACATACACAGATACACCCTTACACACACAGACGTCTTCCTAAAAGTAGTTTTTTCGTGTTCTAGAAGTCCCAAAACGTGTAGATACTTTGAAAATTCGAGTTCCGATCTTTGGCACGATTCCAATACTTTGAGTGCATACACATACACATATATATTATCTGTGTATTATCTGTGTATCTAAATTCCGTGCCTATGCAATTACAATAGTTGTGATTTTAAATGATCCCTAAACTTTTATTATTTCTTCAAGGAAGCCTAATTTTAACATATGCAGAATGCAAATATCTCAAGCGATTGTAAGATGAATTACATAAGAATTGCTGAATTTTTTTCACACAAAATTATTTAGCTCTGGAGTCTGGAATACAAGTTATATGAATGAAATATTCATTGATTTTGCATAAAGAATCAGATGATTTATATTTCGATACAGTTTTAAATATTTAAGTATAATAAATTACTGTAGTACTGTGATAATGTAAAAGATATTACCACTGAATGAATCACATTTTAGAAATTTTTAAATGAAATTACATTTCAGTTGGAAAGTGTTTCATAATCAATGCTTATGCATGATTGATATTTCTTGTTTAAATGTTGCCAAATTGAAAAAAATGTCTCCGAATTGATAAAAATTTACTAAATTGATGAAACCGACGATAAATGAATGCAATGACGATTAATTGAAATCAATATCTTGGAAAGAACATAAGAGTAGACTATAAGAATAACCCATTTCTCCGTTCGTAAAGCTTGGTGAGAAATTCAGCGGGATTTCGCCAACTTGGCGACTTCTGATAAAAAGGCTAAATTGATAAAAGGGACGCCAAATTGGAAGTAATGTTTCTCAAATTCTGATTTCCGTCATATGACGGGCATACCTTCTAGTATATAGGATATGCTTTTCTCTCAGTTTGTCTGTAACACTTTCTGATTCATTTTGCGAATAATCTACCGACGTATCGCTAATTTGGCGATATTTCACCCTAAATTGATGAAAATATCGTCAAAATTGCAAAAATGACGTTAAATTAATAAAAATGAAGCCAAATTGATGAATTAATTACTAAAATATTTCAATATATGAACTATGTCGCTTATTGAGAATGAAAATCAATATTGATAATTATTTATTTAGAAATGAGCGAAAGATAAGTTAATTGGGTACTTTGAAATAGTTTTACATGCTGTGATCCGGAAAATCGCCAAATGCACAATTCAACGTACGTGGATTCACAGTACCGTGGATTTTATACATTATTATTTTTCTTATATACGGGGTTGGACAAAATAATATGAACACCTGTGTAATAACAATACTCGAGGGAAACCTGTCGTACACTCCCGCCCTCTGGTGTTGAAGCGTGCCACCTAGCAGGCTAGAATGTACACACATCAGTCTGTGAATAGCAGTGATAACGGTCGGATGCAAAATATATTGCGCCGTTAAATCTTCGTTATGGCTGACCTCTCAGATTTCAAAAGAGGAATGATTGTTGGAGCCCGTCTTGCCGGAGCCTCAGTAACGAAAACGGCCACCCTTGTTGCTGTCGGGAAAAGTACCGTGTCGACTGTAATGACAACCTATATCAAACAGGGAAAGACATTATCTGCCAACCACAACAGTGGCCGACGGTCGAAGCTGACTGATAGAGACAGAAGGGCTTTGAAGCGGATTGTGGACAGAAAACACAAGACAACAGCACCCCAGATAACATCTGGTTGTGAGAGGAACACACATCGACAGGAAGCTGTATCATTAAAAACTATCCAGCGTGAACCGCATGCTGCAAACATTCACGGTAGAGCGGCTATTTCAAAACCATTGGTTACACCATGCAATGCCTTGAAACGACGAAAATGGTGTCGCGAGCCTAAATATTGGACACAACAACAATGGGAGAATGTCACCTATTCAGACGAATCGTCGTTCACATCATTCCAGACCAACGGACGTGTTTACGTTTGGTGAGCGCCAGCAGAATCTTATCATGTTGACTGTCTTCGTCCTACTGTTCAGCATGGAGGAGGATCGGTGATGCTGTGTGGCGCACTGTGGTCTCGACCCACTTGTTGTCCTGCATGGGCGGGTTACAGGACGGGATTATGCCAGCATTCTGACCGACCATCTTCATTCAATGGTGCAAAGTTTGTTCCCTGATGAACGACCTGTGTACCAAGACGATAATGCTCCCAATCACACTGCTGGAATTGTCCGAGACTGGTTTAATGAACACGATGATGAAGTACAACACCTCGTGTGGTCCCCTCAGTCCCCTGATTTTAATATAATTGAGCCTTTGTGGGATATTTTGGAGGGCAAGCTGCGCAGTCAGTCCCCACATCCAAGGACACTTTCTGACTTAGCGAACTTTATGCAGGAGGAGTGTCTACGAGTCCCTTTCGCTCTTGTGCATGACTTGTATTTGTCCATCCCACGTCGTATACAAACTGCAATTTATGCAAACGGAGGGCCATCAGCCTATTAATAAAGATTATATCTCTTTTCACAGGTGTTCATATTATTTTGTCCACCCCTGTACATATAATGTATAAGGAAATTATTGTGATGGGGTTGAAAACTGGAATTCGAGTTTTCGACGGGAGAGCCCGTTCCAAGCATCCTTGAACACGAATAAAACTTTTTTGAGATGATGTCTGTATGTGTCAGTGAGTCTGTTGATACTATATATCAAGAACGAATGAAGCGATTCGAATGAAATTTGGTACAAAAATTACAATCTGTGAATACCGGAAGCCTGTTGCTTTCATACGCAATCGAATGATCAGACACCCTCTAAATTTTCGAGTGAACTTTTGAAAAATCATTAAAAATCAAAACCTTTAATAAAGTTACGTAAATAGTAATTTCTAATGTAATTTTTCAAAACGATTGACACAAATTTTAGATCGCTAGCATGAACCGTTCTCTAGATATTGCACATTTTTCAAAAAAATTATCAAGAAATCATATAAAATAAAAAAAAAACATTAACTATTGTGAAATATATTCACTTTTCCTAAGTTACGTCATGCGATAAACTTATTGACACCACTCTTGTGGATCTAGCTCATTTCATTCATGGGAAAAGATACTTTGGGTAATACTTTTGTATTTGGGCGCCAATAGTCATTTATGTGCTATAAGAATAACTTATTTCTCCATCCATAACGCTTAGCGAGATTTTGGCTGAATGTTGCCAACTTGGCGACTTTTTAAATGTTGCCAAATTAACGAAAATGTCGCCAAATTGATAAAAATGACGCTAAATCAATGAAAATGACGACTAGATAATGTACGTTCAATATCTTCGAAAGAACATTCGAAAGAGTAGACTATGAGAATAACCCATTTATCCGTCCGTCCACTATAACGCTGGGCGAGAAATTTAGCAGGACGTCGTAAACTTGGCGACTATTTTAAATGTTGCCAAAGTGACAAAAATGTCCCCTTATTGCATAAAATGTCTCCAAATGGGAAGTAATGCTTCACAAATACTTCTTTCCGTTATATGACGGGCATACCTTCTAGTATATAACAAATGCTTTTCTCTCTGTTTGTCTGTAACACTTGATGATGCATTTCGTAAAATTGATGAATAATTTAGCAAAGTATCGCCAACTTGGCGATATTTCGCCCCAGATTGACAAAAATATCGTCAAAATTGCAAAAATGACTTTAAATGATGTCTAATTGAAATGAAAATGACGTCTAATTGATGAATTAATTATAAAAGTGTTTTAATATATGAACAATATCATTATTGAGGACGATTTCAATTTTGATGATCGTTTATTATGAGTTCCGCGAAATATAAGTTAATTGGGTATTTTGAAGTAGTTTTACATGTTGTCATTCGGAAAATCGCCAAATGTACAATTCAACGATCAAAACACAGTACCGCGTATCTTATACATTATTTTCTGACTGTAAAATTAGTAAATTCATTGCATTATATAAGAAAAGTCATATGCTGTCCACATCAGAATTTTACTTTTCTTATATACATAGTATAATGTATAAGGGAAGTATTGTGCCGGGTCGAAAATTCGAATTCGAGTTTTCGACGGGAGAACAATTCCAAGCATCCCTGAACACTAATAAAACGTTTTTGAGATGATGTGTGTGTGTATCAGTGAGTCTTTGGATACGATATATCAAGGACGAATGGAGCGATTCGAAGAATATTTGGTGCAAAAATTACAATATGTGAATCCTGGAAGCCTATTGTTTTTATACGCAATCGAATGTTCAGAAACCCCCTAAATTTTCGAGTGAACTTTTGAAAATATCATCAAAAATCAAAACCTTTAATATAGTTACGCAAAAATTCATTTTTTATGTAATTTTTCAAAACGATTGACACAAATTTTAGAACGCTAGCATAGCACATCTCTAGATATAGCACATTTTTCAAAAAAATTATCAAAAAATCATATAAAATAAAAAATTAATATTAACTATTGCAAAATATATTCACTGTTTATAAGTAATATCATGTGATAAGTTTGGTGACATCATTCTCGTAAATCTAGCTCGTTCCATTCATAAGAAATGTTACTTTGGGTAATACTTTTTGTATTTGGTTGCTAATTGGCATTTATCTGCTATAAGAATAACTTATTTCTCCGCCCATAACGCTTGGCGAGGTTTTGGCGGAAGGTCGTCAATTTGGTGACTTTTTGAAATGTTGTCAAATTAAAGAAAATGTCGCCAACTTGGCGACTTCTTTAACTGTTGTCAAATTAATAAAAACGCCCCCAACTTGGTGACTTTTTTAAATATGGTGACTTTTTTAAATACTGCCAAATTAACGAAAATATCGCCAACTTGGTGACTTTTTTAAATGTTTTCAAATTAACGAAAAGTCGGCAAATTGGTCAAAATTACTCTAAATCAATGAAAATGTCGATTAATTGGTGAAAGTTCAATATTTTAGAAAGCACATAAGAGTTCAAAGATAAGAATAACCCATTTCTACGTCCGTCCGTCCTTAACGCTCGCCGATAAATTTAGCGGGACGTCGCCAACTTGACGATTATTTCAAATGCTGCTCATGTGACAAAAATGTCGCCAAATTGATAAAAATAACACCATCTGAGTTTAAGGTCGGTGTAAAAAGTTAGATTTCGTATTTCTCATGCAAAGATGTCTGTATATTTAAAATCGCTATAAGATAAATTGTAAACTTATTTGAAACATATTTTGTAATTGGAAGTATGTATCCACGATTAACGGTTTAAGAAATAAAGGTTGTTCCCGAACTTGCCGGAACATGCTACATATATTTAAAATAACTCTTAATATTTTATATACTCTGAAATATTTTCATACCAATAATTTTTTTAAATACAGCGATTTTCAGCGTAAGCTGTATGATAAATTAATTCATTTTGAGTAAAGTAATATTTTATGAGAGAGAACACTTAAACATAGTTTAATTTCTGTTTTATTAACAATATATTAACGTATTTTATACCCAAGTCAAACGATGGTTTTTGATGAAATTTCATTACGATATCAATGACAGATATTACAAAGGACGTTGCTTAAAATTATTTACGTTTTAAAAAATTTAAGAGAAAAAACGAAACAAATATCTCTGCTGAAATTTTACCCAATCTAAAAGAAGTTAAAAAGTGTAACTGTTAAAATTTTGATAAGAAAAATTTGATGTAGAGAATATAAAAATTTAAAGCGTTTTTTCCATTAATTAATATGGAAGAAAAGATCAGATTTATAATTCTATCCGCGAGCTACGATGTTTAATATTCATGACATCAAGGAACAATAGCTTCATAAAAATGAAATTTAAAGATATATTTAGATTTTTTAGATACCCATAACAGTACTCTTTTTTAGTTACACTATAAAAAAAAAGGAAACGCATTTTACATTGCAGAAACAACAAGAGTAGCAGGAAAGAACAAAAATATGTTAAGCATATTTTATGCATAATAATGTCCTTTAGTTAAAAAAAATCTATCTTCGTTAAGCGCACCTAATTAAGTATAAGAATCACGAGTTTTTCAAAGGAAATTGTTACTCCCAAACACAGCAGTATTTCATATTTATTTAAGAAATCTATAATTCATAACTATAACTTTATGTTTTCTTAATTTTATTGAATATCTCAATTACATCATGAAAACAAGTTACATTTTTGAACGCCACATTTTCTGAATATGTATTGTAAAAGTTATATTGTTACAAGGGTTAAAGATACATAAATTTTGAGAAAAATAATTAAATATAATTTGCGTACAAAACACAGAACTGACCGACAAATAGCCAGACTTTCAATTGTCTATCTATATAATCTGCAATAAACTAACAGGGTGAGTCAGTGAAGGAGCGATGTATCAAAATAATCGAGTACTTCCACTATAGTAAGAATTTGGGTTTTGGTGTCATTCGATCCGTCTCAGATTCAAGACTAAGGGAAAAGTCTAAAATATCGATAATTCGAATTAGGGGTGCACGTGCAATGATATAATCAAAACACGCGAAATCACTTTGTTTAATTATCAAGAAATTTTATTCTAGCTAGAATTATGATTTTGATCTCATTCGATCTGTTTTAGATACCGGGAGAACATAAATAATAATAATAATAATAATAATAATAATAATAATAATAATAACAATAATAACCCTAATATTTTGAAAATTCGAATTAGGAGGTTACTGATATAAAGGGATTTAAAAAAAACTTGCACCATTTTCTCTCTCAAAAGTTATAAGTACGAAATTTTACATCCTTTCATTTCTAGTAAAAAAAATGAAACAATTAAATAATTTTGTCACACATAGAAATAAGATTCAATATATTTTCCAATTTAATATGCTAAGGAAAAATGTGAGTCATTTTGGTTTTATGCTTAAATTTCAAACGGTTTTTGATATTCAGGAATTTTATTAAGTACACAGGTGTTATATTTAGTAATCGCTGTTAGTAAAAACGCGCAAAGCGCATGTAAAATGACTTGTATAGAGATACTAATAAACATCGCCGAGTTTAATTTGCGATATAATTTTAATCCCAAAAATCGTCCGCATTACTATTATTCATATTTAATGTTAAACCTAACATTAAAACGATTAATCCAAACCTGTAACGGATACGCAAAAATATATTTTATATTATGATATATTTCAACTTCATAGTACTATATATCATCATGTCAACCCGTATTCTACTATTAGAATCACTTGTTAATTCTATGATCTTTTTTATTGCTTCAAAATTTAGACTAATTATTCACATTGATCGGGAATTCACCAAACACTTAATCTAATCGGTTACACGAATTCGGATATTTACATATTTATAATCACAGCATACTTATTATAAATATACTTGTATCATTAATGACATAACGAGTAAATATTTAAAGCTTAATTTATAAGCGTGTGGTTAGTAGAAGCTCAAATTTATTTTGGTATCTGATTATGCTGTTAAAGTTGAATTTCTGGTTTATAAGAAACCGTTCGTTAAGAAGGGGAGTTCTAGTACTTAGCAAATCTAAATATTTTTGATTTAAAAAAACCTGATGTGGGTAGCTCATGACTTTCCCTGCAGACTCAAATTTATTTTTCTTTATTCCATTAAGACTCATTAAATTGAGTTTAATTGCACAAAATGACACTAAATTTGCATTTTTAATTCAATTTCTGCTTTTATTTAGTAATTGGACTTTTCCCCAAAGACGACATAAAAAATGCGAAAAATCTTGATTATCTCGAGAACGGTTAGTCCTAGAGTAATTGAGTTGTTCTTGTTTTTTTCCTCGTCAAAAATTACGTACAAAACAAGCATTTAATTGATGTATTTGAGCATACGTAGTCTTTTTTTAGATATTGGCGATTTTTCGGGATATTTCGTAAACAAAAGGCAGGTTGTTCTTTTCTGAATCGTACCAAAATCTAATCAGCACAAGAGTATCCCACATGTCATTTATTTACTAAATTATGTGAAATTTGATCAATTTGTATTTCAGCTAGAGTGAATACATGAGATTTTTGCGAACCATTTCGCAAAAAAAGGTGGGTTCTTTTTTCCTGAATTGTACCAAAAATTAATCAGCACCAGGGTCACACCCGAGGGTCTTACCTACCAAATTTTATAAAATTCGGTCCATTAGTTTTTGAGTTAGTGTGGATACATACATTGCACAGACATACACACAGATAGACAGACACACGCACAGACGTCACGCTAAAAGTGTTTTTTCGTATTCTAGAGGTCTCGAAACGTGTAGATCCGTCGAAAACTCGAGTTGCAATTTTCGACATGACTCCAATATTTTCCCTATACATTACCATGTATTGCAGGGAAAGTAACAATGTAACAATTAAATGTCTTCTACTAACTACATCTGAAGTTCAATAAATAAAAATTTTGTTGCAATCGGAACAAATGTATAATTATTTTTGCACGTTGTTACCAATTCAAAACATTACAAAAAATATATGAATATTTTGGGCATTAAACCAATTTGAACAACATTATAAAATATAGAAAATTCTCTGGAGTATGCAAAAACGTCTCCAGACTTTGCCACCAGCTTTCGTACGAGAAGCAGTCAGTGGCTTTCCAACCTGTAGCCCTCGGCTCGTAGATGTTCTGGAGGTCTGATTTTGGTGGTATGTCAATGAATTTGAAGAAATTCTCCTTTCGTAGAATAATATATTTTCAAATCACAACTATATTTTATATCTTTATTTTAGAACATCTGCATTTTAGAAGAATATTTGCTATTACTTAAAAAGAGTTTTAAGTACTGAGTATTATGAATTTCACAAAATTCTTGAATGAATAATTGAAATTCCAGAAATACCTGCACGCCGTTAATACCACAGCATTATGTGTGCTGTAGTAAGTCAAGTTAAAGAAGTGGAGTGCGTCAAGTTGCTTTGTTCTGATATATATATATATATATATATATATATATATATATATAT
The DNA here is from genome assembly GCA_951213105.1 of Amaurobius ferox. NCBI lineage: Eukaryota > Metazoa > Arthropoda > Arachnida > Araneae > Amaurobiidae > Amaurobius > Amaurobius ferox. The sequence goes on along the minus strand of OX578142.1, from coordinate 60,266,440 downwards.
ATATATATATATATATATATATATATATATATATATATATATATAATATATATATATATATATATATTAATATATATATATATATATATATATATATATATATATATATATATATATATATATATATATATATATATATATATATATATATATATATATATATATATATATATATATATATATATATATATATATATATATATATATATATATATATATATATATATATATATATATATATATATATATATATATATATATCAACTACGAATCGATAACCTCCAAGACTACATTCCCAATTATGGCGGCTAAAAATAATAATAATAATAATATATATATATTACAAAAAACAAACAAAAAAATATTACAGTTTTTAATTATATGATTATATAAAAATGAAAAATAAAAAAATAAGCTAAAAAAATTTGAAAAACAGTAAATTTGAAAATAAGATACATAAATATTTAATATTTTAAAAATTATTTTCGCTGAAAAAATATGTCACTTTAGCCAGTTTGATACTACGATTTGAGCCCTTTATAATGGGGTTAGAGGCGTACTCGTTTATTCATTTCTTCTGTGAATTACATGTTTAGCAATATTTTTCATATATGATTCCTGTTCATCCTGTTTTCCTTATATTGGTGATTGTCCTGTCTCGTACTCTAACTGCCTGGACGGGTTTTTTTTTTGGGGGGGGGGGAGGGAGGTCACTGCAACCGTTTGTTCTATCTCCCATGGTCTATTTCGGCATACTTCTTCCAGATGCTCCTCGACTGTTTTCATTCAGTTACGGCTGCTCACACGTGTACTATGGGCTCCTCCTACTTAATTTCTTTCTCTCTTTCTTTTTCTTCTTCTTTTCTTCCTCTTTTAATACTTGTAGCCTGTGATTTGGCATTTATGGTAACTTACTATTGCCAATCTTAAACAAGCATGTGTTTCGGTTAATTACAGTTAGATGCTCAGACCTGAAGAAGAGTCTAGTCTAATTAATCTTCAAAATTACGCCAGTGCTGTACATTTCTTTTTTCAGCATTGTGGCCGTGCTTTGCTCTGGCGATTCTGATTCTTGTGGACTGCTCTTAGACATATAATAAATTACAAAGTTGCGTAAGAAAAGGTATTGAATTTTATGAAATCAATTAAAATTTTCAAGGAAATTAAATTTTAAGAAATAGAAAATTTTAATTTTTATACGGCCCCCATACAAAAACATTTCCAATGAGTAAAATGTGCCCCATACACTAATAAGGTGATGTACAAAATTTCAACATTTTATCATAAAAGGTTCCAGAGATATGAAAAGACAAAAATGCTGACTTAAACCACTTTCGATGCATCGACATGGGTTCTCAGAGGGGAAAAATCATGTCGGCAGATCCCGTTTCAAGGGTCATACACAAATTACAAAAGAAAACAATGATTACATAAATAAATAATAATTTTGCTATTTGTTGGTACAAAAGTATCTACACTGTGTAGAAATAATAACTTTACACAAAGATTACAAAGCTTGTTCAAAATGTTTTCCATCCATACCAAAGATCCATTAAAGATAGAGGCAGATATTATTTGTCTATGATGCATTTTTGCGTTACGTCATTCGCACTCTTGCTGTAAACATTTACATTTTAATTTGTGATTAATCCCTCACCAACTTTGTTTAAACATATCTCTCGGACTTTTTATGATAAAATGCTGAAATTTTACACATTACCTTATTAGTGTATGGGGGACATTTTACTCATTGGAAATGATTTTGTACGGGGGCCGTATAAAAATTTAAATTTTGTATTTTTTTAAATTTAATCCTCTGAAAATTTTTATCGATTTCATAAAATCCTGTACCTTTTTTATGCAACTTTGTAATTTATTATATATGTCTAAGATCAATATTTAAGGAATAAAAGCCGAGGTCAATGTTTTTGGGACACCCTGTATATATATATATATAACCATGTCGAATGAGAATATAAGCCCGGAAGTGTTCTTTGCAAATTGTAAAGACATATATTCAAGGCCATAACGTCATCATTGCTTGATCATATGCCAACACCTATTTTAGTCCATTCTCCAAAAATAGACAAAGCGATATGCGGCTAAAAATTCAAAATATTCAGTTATTCTGGATTGGACTTGGATTTCAAATATTTATTTAGAAATAATTTTTAAACCTGGGCAAAAATAAGTTTAATGACACCATTTGAAACTAACAATTTGCCTTGTAATTATTTTAACCCATTTAATAATTATCGTTTTTAGCTTTCTTTGATGCAACAAGCAACAATTTCATATAGGCAGGTTTTCTTGCGGCAATTAACACAACACAATCACTATTATATTGTTATATTTTCTAAGCATAATGTCGTATTTAAAATTTAAAATAGTCATCAATAAATTTAATTACTATATTATTCTAAATTTAATAATATGAAAACAACAATAAGTAACAATATAAAAACTTAGGTTGCTTTTAAGGTAACAATACTAAAATTAAATATTTTAGTTTAACTTAGTTTAACTTACAAATAGTTAGTTTAACACATAAATATTTAGTTTAATTGATTAGTTTAACTAATTGGTTTATCTAATTAGTTTAACGAATAAATTTCATATAAAGTTACCAAGTTCTTTGCATTTTTCAAACTACATTACCGGTAGAGTTTTCACTTCACCCATTTTATATCTTACATTGTGTCTCTCAGAAAATGCCTGACAAAACTCGTGTTATCCAAATTCGAAAACAGCCAAAAAATCTTTATATGAAAATTTTCAGCATTCTTGTCATATAAAGATTTTAACATTGTCTGTCCTATTGAACTGCCAATACTAATGAACAGCAATAATCGCAAAGCTCGGAAAACAACTGTGGTTTTAATTTTCTCTATAAACAAAGTCTATTTTTGTCCAGAATTTATCTTTCATTATGTTTAGCTTTTAAATTTGTCCGGGGTTTTAAATGTTTAGCTGTCCATAGTTAGAAAAATCTGTCTTGGTTAATCTATCTTTGTTAAATGATATACATATATTTGAAATTATAGTAGCTGAATTATTCTGATAATTATTATACTTACTGACATTTTCTGGATTCACACTAACAATAAAACCACTGAGTTAAAAGACAAACATATTGAAGTATTGCAATCAATATTTTTCTCAGTTTTCGTAAATGTCAAGAGAAATCAAAGTGAAGGGAAAAATCGAAGTTGGATTTCTATCAGTTTCTTTACCAGCTAGAATAAAATGTGCCGAAATGAAGACCGACAAAACAGAAAGAAAATTTGGATCTTATTTTTTTAATGGTGGCATTTATTGTATTAAAAATAATTTTATGAATTTAAGTACAATTTTAGATCAATAATTTTTACCTATTTTAACTGAGTGCACTCCCATGAGCACTTAAAAAATTATTTAATTTTACATGAATACTAGGAAATGTACCCGCCGTTGCTCGGAATTTAAAGCTTGGAATTATTGAATTTATTCATTCAATCTTCCAAATGGCGCAGCTGCTCCCTAAGCAGGCGGAATATGCCCTTCATAAGCTTCTAAACGCGCTTTTGTTCGCTGAGTGGGAGCAACGGTAGCCTTGCCACTCAGATTTCACAGGGTGAAATAGTAAATTTCAAAACACATGAAATTGTAGATGATGAAGGTTTTGAGTTGACCTCTAAGAGACGCACAACACAAGCAAAAAATTCAAATTTAGTTTCAACGCGCCTTGGGTCTGCTGCAAGGATGCTGGACATATCGACCACTACGCCGTAATGCTTCTATGTATTAAATCCTAAATAAGATCTTCTTAACATCATCGATGTTTTTTTTAAAGCCCTTAACTGCAATTGCTTTCTTGAAATAGTTCTTAATACGCGTTTGGAATCCGTGTACACCCGCTACGCGAGCGCCCTGACATATGCAAATGCTATAACCTCCACTTCATCATATAACGATACATCTGTTGTGAAATGCTCGTTGCGCAATTGCCGCTGCGCAAGGCTTGATGCACTATGCTTGCTGCACCTGGATACGCCTAAATAAGCGCTTACGCCTTCGTCCGTAATACGATCTAAATATACAATTTCTACTGGCATGTACGTAATCCGTGCAAATTTCTTCGTACATAAACTTTAACATGACTTAGTTCATAAACGTAACGCAATATTTATTTGGTTAATATAACAAACCTGAATGACGAACTTCGAATTTCCTCTGTAGCGGCAGACGAATATGTAAGAAATTAAAATCTGTATTCCCAATCTATAACCTGGTATCCAAATTTTCGAAAAGTTATACAGAACTGAATTTTATTTTCAGAAGTAATATAAAAATAGTACAGTTGGAACCCTTACTATTGGATGATTGCAATCTACGGCTGAGCGTAACATCATCCTTATTAAATTATAACGTCGAAGTTAAAAATCAATATACAGATTTGAGGAACTCTCAAACTGTGCAATTTTGTAACTTTTCTTCACGAAAGCATGCTTTGTGACAGCAATTCCCACTTCCTTCATGCTTTGCCCTCAAAGAAATCTTTCCCGGTGAAGTGTACCACCACTTGTCCCATATAAAGATTCCTAAATAAAATTCTTGCTTAGAAAATAAAGTTGGGTAAAATTAATTTAATATAAAGTGTGTGTAATATATTTTGCGTATAAACCTCAAGAGTACTAATATTATTTTACAAATCTAATAATAATTCAACATCACAGTATAATTGAATAAGAAATATGTAACGTAATTAATTTGTCCACTACCTGGGCATCACAACATGAATTCTTGATGTACGGAAATGTTTAAGTGCCACTACAAGAAGTGACAGGCCTGTCCTGAAGCGACATTTCTTCTGAGTTGATGTGTCCATAGCAATGTGCCCATATCTTAATTAATCTCTAGGGAGGAGAAAACGTATATGAGATTATGCGGAGAAAAATTCAGCAATTAATCTCTGTTTAAGATTAAAGAAATATTTGAGCCCATTTTCATCATAAAATACTCAACTGAGTTTTAAGTATGTAAAAGCATATTTCCATAATGTGCTTAAAAGACAAATGATTATTTTTTCGTAAATTTATATACAACTTTTCTTACATACATAGCATAATGTATCGGGAAAATATTGTGATAGGGTTGAAAATTTGAATGAAAATTCGATGTAAGTGCACGTTTCAAGCATCACTAAATCGAATGTTTTAGAACGAATGTCTTTTAGTGTGTGTGTGCGTGCGTGGGCTGCGATATCACATGAACAAATGAAATGTTTGGAATATGATTTGATTATTACAATATATTTACGATTATTACAATCTTTGAATACCGGAATCCTATTGTATTTACAAGCAATTGATTGTTTGTCAGACCCTCTTAATTTTCGAATTAATTAAAAAAATACATTAAAAAATCAGCGCTTTTTATAATGATAAAAATAACTATTTCAGGGGTAATTTTTTATTAGAAAACGAATGGTATAAATTTTAGAACAATACTGTTAGCTTATCTTGAAAAATCATAAAAAGTGTAACTTTCAATACTGTTATATAGATAATCAATTATTACTTAATTTTTAATAGAAAATGAAATATATAAATTTTATAATACTAGCATGAACCGTTTTCAAGATATTGCACGTTCTGTAAGTACACTTACAAAAAATTACATAAAATAAATAAGCACTTTTTAACTTTGTTGTAAAGTGTTATAAAAGAAGCATTCAAAGTCAAATATATTCACATTCTATATGCAATTTCATACAACATCATTTTCGTAAATAAAATTCGTTAAATTCACGGGAGAATATACTGTACTTTTTGTAATAGTTTTGATTTTTGACGCAGAAGAATTTATCAGTAACAATTTATTTCGTGCAACTGATATTAATTAAATTCTGAGGAGTTTGCAAGTGTGTATGAATAAATCATTGTGTTTGGACTTATAATTCGCCAAAAGGGCCTAAGTTCAATTTACGTGGTATTAATTTAATACCAAATACATTATTCTCAGGATCTTGTACACCACCATGTCGTATGAAAGGAGTGAAGCATTATCTAGCGAATGTCATGTGCTTTGCCTATATCAGATTTTTTTTTAAATCTAAAATGGAGAAAATCATTGAAAGTTTAAATATTTCACTGCATCATACGACTGAATCATTTCTAAATACTTATTAATGACAATAAAGATACACTATTTTTAGTACTTATCATAGGCCATTCTAGAGATGTTAGAAATTTTACTTTCTCGCGATATCTCACGAAATAATTAAACTAAATACTTGAAATTTGGTATGCTTATTTAAAACCGGCAACAACAATAAACTTATTGAATTTCCATCCAGATCCTTCATTGGGGAAGCATTAAATCGTATTTCCTACACAAAATAAAAATTTCCCGCAAAACGGCATACTACAATGCCATTTTGACAAATGCCATTTTTACGGAAGTTATCGGGCGAACGGACAGACAGACAGACAGAATGACCAAAGTCATAAACACTTTCAATTATGTTGAGAAAATATTAAAAATAGAGACCTGTAGATCTAAAATTGGGGTGTGAGTAGGATTTTTGCAATTAATCACTTTCTCGTACATTTCCGAAGATTTTTGGAATTTGTGCGTTTCTAGGAAATTTGTAGAAAAAACTAACGAATTTTTCGAATGACGGGCCTTTCACGACACACGTGGCTCTTGTCCTTCCCGGTCGTCCAAATTGTTACTCAAGTCCTCTGGACGAGTCGGACGGCCTGGGGTTTCCACACGTGGCTCTTGTGTAAAAAAATTGTAATGGCAGATCAAAAGGAATCATATACGTTTCTAAAGACAAGATCTATTTTTATCCCCTTTTTAGAGGTTTTTCGAAAGTACTTTAAAATCTATTGATATTTTCGAATTTTCAACAGTTTCCTGCAACTGTTTCCTGCCGAGATTGTTAGCATTATTTTTAAAAAACGCAAGGTACTATTCCAAAGATTGATTTCATAATAATGGGGAATACCTACAAACATACAACCAAGAGTTTTCATGGGGTAATTGTAAGATAATATGTGCTGAACTGATTGAGTGAGGAGGTGATGTATAGAACTGATTGAGCACTTTCACTATAGCTAGAATCTTTGTTTTGGTGTGATTCTATCTGCACTAGCTTCCAGATTAGAGGATAAAATTAAAATTTCGAAAAATCAAATTAGGTGTAACGATGCAAAGGAATTTTCCCAAAACTTACACCGGTTTGCCTCTCAGAAGTAATAAACACACAAATTCTCATCTTTATTCGCTGCCAATAATTAAAACTGGTAATTCACAACTTTTATTAGTTCTGTAGATGTTTCATTTAATGACCACTAGCCAATGAGAACGCGTGAAGCGCTAGTGAAATGGCTGGTAATAGATAATATCAAACGAATACTAATTCGAAACATTAATCATTAGAGACCAAAAAATTGTTTCATTTGTTTTATGTTGCATATATCAATTTTCTTATATAATTTATTTTTAATATAATATTTAAACATCCTCCAGTTTTACTGTTAAGCTACAGTTTAATAGCAGATACATTAATCTGAGCATAGAATGATAATACCTTATATGAGCCTAGTCTTAAAATTGGTTAATTTCACAAAACTCTAATAACACAAGCCTGCGATGATGATTTTGTGGTTTAAGAAAAAGTGTTTAATTATTATGTAATTTACTGCGGTTAATTCGAAAATTACATCTATATTTGCACACCACGTACAGTTTTTAAACAATCACAAATTTGTCACACTAACAAGTCACACTAACAAGTTATGGACGAAGTAGCCCAGTGGTTAACGCGTGGGAATTGCACTCGGTAGGCCCGGGTTCGATTCCTTCCGTTGTCAAAACTGCCGCCGTGTTCACGCGGAGTACGATCACGTTAAACATGTGGGTCTGTAAGTCCTTCCGAGAGGTTGGTGGTAGGGGAAGGATAATACGGTCCCTGTGGATGCCTCCCCCACTGGGTTCCGGTCTGAATTGGGTGGCTCTTCCCGACCGTCCAAACAGTTACACCTTTTTAGTAGGTCGGACGGTCTGGGTCTCAGCAACAGCAACACTAACAAGTCATATTTAATGTTTTAGCCCAAAAGAGATCAACAATAAATTACATTCTTTTGCTGGCTCAGAAATAAATAAATTGAATCGTTTATTTTTAAAAAGATGATATGTCCATATTTTTAAATTGCCCACCAGCTGCAAAAAATATTTCTATCTATGCAAGCGATTATTAAAATGTGGAATGAAACAAAATTATGTCAGTTTGGCATTTGTGTCATTTGTCACGGGAATGTAATTTTGGATGAAATGCATTATTCATGCATTTCAAAAACGCACACAAAAAATATAAAATTGAAATGGACTAATAAAAAATTGAATGGACAAAATTAAAAAATTGAAATGGACTAATATTACGTAAGATTTTCTGTAAGACACTGTGCGTAAGATTTACGTAATATACTGTACGATATCCAAAATAAATTGGTGAATCAAGTCACTTTTGAACAACGTCATGCCTGCTTCCCACACACAAAAAATGTGTAATATCTCGAGAACGGTTCATGCTCGTTTTCTAAAGTTTATGTCAATCGTTTTGTAATGAAACATTACATAAGAAATGACTATTTGTGTAACTTTACGAAATGCTTTTATTTTTTAATGATTTTTTTAACATTCACTCGAAAATTTAGTGAGATTCTGAACATTCGATTGCTCTTAAAAACAATAGGCTTCCATTATTCACGGATTGAAATGTTTATACCAAATTTCATTCGAATTACTCCATTCATTCGTCAATATCGTCTCCACAGACTCACTGACACACACACACAGAGAGATCACTTCAAAAACGTTTGATTCATGTTCAGGGATGCTTGAAATGTGCTCTCCCATCCACAATTCGAATTCGAATTTTCGACCCTCTGTTTTTACTTTCCCTATATACATAGTATAATGTAAATTATTTTCCCTATAAACGTACTGTTGCGAACGCGTAAAATTGTCTCAATGGGGCCTTTCTTTTGTCGCATTTGGAACACCAGGCAGTGATTTTACGGCTATCTGATTTTACGACAGAGATTTACACAGCCTATGACGTGAGTATGACGTAAGTATGATGTGAGCCAAGGGTTTCCGTAATTCCCACCAGTTCAAAGAAGGGCTGCCATATTTGGCGATATTTATCGCCAATTTGACGATATTTGGCTACTTCCGGAATCCTCGAGAAACTCCATAAAATAAGCGATATTATTCTCAAAATACTCACGAAAATAATTTCACAAAACAGAAGCTATTATTCTCAAAACATTGACAAAAGTCACGGTTCACTGTAGCTCGTATCTTGTCAACTCGTCAATTGAACTCCAGAAGAGTGATGAATCCTTTTATAGTATCTCTATAGAAACTTCTGGAAATCTCTTCATATCTGCTAGACTAATCTTTATTCCGTGGAGTCTGGAAGTCGCTAAATTGGTAATAAATCGCCAAATCTGGAAACCCTGCTTCGAACAGAGGAAATGACAGCAACCCTTGCCACACGTCATGCTTACGTCATACTCACGTCATAGACTGTGGATTCTTCATCTTCGACCCGGACCGTCAGACCTACCAGAAAGATATATAGTATCTGTTGGGACGGCCGGGAAGTGCCACCCAATTTAGACCGGAACCCAGTGGGGGAGGCATCCACAGGGACCGTGCCCTCCTTCCCCTGCCACCAATCTCTCGGAAGGACTTACGGACCCACATGTTTAACGTGATCGTACTCGCGACAGTTTTGGCAGTGGCGGGAATCGAACCCGGGCAGACTGAGTGCAATTCCCGCGCGATAACCACTAGGCTGTCGCGCCCCAGACTGTGTATTCACTACCTGGTTACAGTGCCTAGAAGAGATAATGTGCCGACCTAGGCGAAAAATGGGTTCCCTAAAGGCAGTCACCACCAGATGTCGCTGGTCTCGAATAAGAGATCAAAAGCCCAGGCGTTAACATTAAAACTAATGGGAATTTAATGCAAATAAAATGACCGATATCTTTGGAATACTGAGATGAACTGAAATGCACTACACAAGAAAACGTCATACCGAATTTCACATTACTGTGATGAATGAGCTTTATTAGTTTGGACCTCAAATATTTGAACGAACACCAGTTAATTAAAGTTAATTAAAATTTTAAAAATACAAATATATCCTTAACTCAATCTCTCTGAAAGTCAAATCACTTTTTGTGTATACTACTTGCAATAATCACACCAAATTTCACACACATTCTTCAGTTATTTCCAAAGATATCGGTCATTTCATTTGCATTAAATCCCCATTAATTTTAATGTTAACCCCTTAGTTTTTGATATCTTATTCGAGACCAGCACCATCTTGGGGTGGTTGCTTTTAGGAAACAGCTCCCAGCATTGGTAGGTATAGGAGGTCGGCTCACTATTACTTTTAAGCACTGTAGTCTGGTCTTCGAGACGCGACAGAAGAAAAAGCGCCAGTGAGAGAATATTACGCGTTTGCAAAAATAGTATAAGGTATAGCGAAAGTATTGTGACGCTGTCAAAAATTGTAATTCGAATCTTTGACAATAGAGCACGTTTCAAGTATCCCTGAATTCGAATCGAAAGATTTTGAGATCATGTGTCCGTTCTATATGTGTCCGTGAGTCTGTGGACACGATATCTCTCGAATGAAAGAAGCATTTCGAACGGAACTGGAACCCTATGGATTTTAAACGCCATCAAATGCTTAGAAAACTCCCAACTTTTCGAATGAAATATTGAAAAAATCATTAAAATCTCAGAACCTTCAAAAACGTTACATAAATGATTGTTTCGTAATTTCGTACGTTATTTTTTATTAGAAAACGAATGACACAAATTTTAGAACGCTGGCATGAACTTCTCTCGAGATATTGCACGCTTTTCAAACAAATGTATCAGAAAAATTACATAAAATTAAAAAGTATTAACTAGTGTGAAATGTGTTCAATTTTTATATGTAACACTATGCGACAAATTTGTCAATAACATTCCTGCGGATATAGTTCATCAATTCATGAGAGAAAATAATTTAGGTAATAGTTTTTTAGCGTGACTTCTAACGATTCGCCAATTGTCATTTAAAAAGGAGAAGATCTTCTCTCTGTTTCTTTGTAAAGCTTGGCGAGAAATTTGGCAGCTTGGAAACTAATTTAGCAAAAGATCGCCATCTTGATGACATTTTGCTACAGATTGGCAAAAATATCGTCTAAATAGCAAAAATGATATTAAATTAACTAAAATGACGAAAAATGATGAATTAATTGTTAAACTATTTTAATATATGGACTATATAGCTTATTGAGGATGCTATCAATATTGTTAATTGTCAATTTAGAGCTGTACAAAATATATGTTTTTGTTCACCACTTGCAAATTTCATTTTATTTTTCTCTCCTCTGTTCTATACTATAAGTTTCCATACATATACTCTGTCTATTGATACTTTTAAACATACAGTCTGTTCCCCAAAATTACCGAATAATAATAAAGTATATTCCTTTCGAAGAAGAAGCTTCTTTATACTCTGAAAGAACGACTGAATTGCCTAACGTTTCTAAAAGCACTTCGATTATTTTTCAGATATCCGGCCTTGAAAAAGCTTTTCTAAAATCCTTCTTTTTACGTGAAGTAATGAACCTGCATTGAAGATCTCGGATTCTGCTGCTGCGTTGATTGTTCGTAAAATTGAATTTATTGCTTGAGTATTGTGTTGTTACCTATGTAGATAATAGGGCTTCCAATGATTTAAACTCAAAATGTTGGTGGATACTGTATTTAGGCTGCTTTTTTTACTTACTCGCTTCTAATTCTGTACCTTTACTATATGCCTCTTTGAAGGCTTTTTATTTAACACCTGTTTTTTGTGTGGAATATATACTGTTAAGAAATTTAATTCTCAATTTGCGGTGAACATAATATTTGGAGTCTTTTTTAGAAATTTTATAACAATTTTCAGGAAAAGGAAATTTATGAGTTCTCCCTTACTGAGATAAACAAACAGATAGAAAAGCAAAGTATATGTTTATTACTAGCAGCATACCCGTTCTTCGTACGGAGTATATAATATAAAGAAACTTATAATTCGCAACCATGTGCAAATTCTGTTAAAATATGAAATGTATTGCTCCTAAAGAGAAGTTTAGGAATATCTGTTCTCACTATGTAAAATTATCTTCACGGGCAGATCAGAAGTATAAAACATCCTGCCCCCTTTTGTAAGCAAATTTGCAAAAAAAAAAGGAATTGAATCAATGTATGCCACCCCGTACTACTTATATTGTCACAGATTAGAAAATATGCCAGTGTGTTAGTAGAAGATTACCAGTATTACAATATGTGTCTCAAAAATCTTTGCCAAAATAAATGAGATGACGTAATAAATTGAAAATATCAATAATCCCCGTACTCTTTATACCAGAAGGTCCTGACTAATTCCAATATATGCCAATATATATCAAAACATATGCCAATATACCTGTACTACTTATATTCTCTTAGATTAGAAGATATACCCGTTATTGTTGTTGAGACCCAGACAGTCCGACCTACCAGAAAGGTGTAAGGTAACCGTTTGGACGGGCGGGAAGTGCAACCCAATTTAGACCGGAACTCAGTGGGGGAGGCATCCACAGGGACCGTACCTTCCTTCCCCTACCACCAACCTCTCGGAAGGACTTACGGACCATACATGTTTAACGTGATAGTACTCCGCATGAACACGACGGCAATTGTGGCAGCGTGCAAATCCAGCACGCAAACCACCGGGCTACCGCGCCCGAGAAGATATACCCGTGGATTTGTTGAAGATTACTCGTACAACGTACAATATATGAGTTTAAACAATTTTTGTCATAATAAAACAATGGCATAATAACTTTAAAATATCAATAATCCCCGAATCAATAATCCCCGAATATATCAATAATATTAACGTTTAAACCTTAAGACCGTAATTTATATTATCCAGTCAAAAATGCTATAAGAAAAATCAAATTGTTCTTTTCTAAAATATTTTTTTATATTCATATATTTATTATACAAATCGAAACAATAATAATTAAAATTAACAGATATATGTAATTTAATTGCGTTTCTGAGCTAACTCTGCTGAGTTAGAGAGTAGAACTTCTAGGAAAAAGTTTCGTTTTTCATTAATATCTCGACAACGCCTGGTCTTAGATACTCGAAACTTGGGCTAAATTTATGGGGGGCTATTTCAAGGCTATCCACAATATCCGTTCTCCCGTGATGGTGAGACAAACGAAAATTTTGTTTTTTACTAATATCTTGAGAACCACTGATTGTTAGAAACTCCAAACATGGATTAAATTTAAGTGGGGCTATTTCTAGGCTACCCACAAAATTTCATGAAATTCGGTTCAGCCTTTCTCCCGTGATGACGGGACAAACAGACAGACAGACAGATTTTCAATTTTATTTATATAGAAATAGATAATAATAATGTTACATTTTAACAATATCTTACTTTTAAAAACTTTGAATTAAATTGTCATGACGCATGCGTATGTGTCTTGGCTGTTTCAACTTCTTTGATAGCATTTTTAACATTCAATCCTACGTCTTAAACAGCTGAAATTTAGCACACAGCGTCTAGTAAAACGTTTCAATCTATTAAAATTTGGCGGATCCTCACAAAATGGAACAGGCATTTTTACTTTCCTTATATAATGTATAAGGAAAATGTTGTGATGGGATCGAAAATTCGAATTCGAGTTTTCGTCAGGAGAGCGCGTTTCAAGCATCCCTAAACACGAATCGAACTTATTGGAGGTAATGTCTTTGCGTGTGTGTGTGCCTGGCAGTGAGTCTGTGGGGACGATATCTCACGGACAAAATGGAACGATACAAACGAAATTTGGTACACATTATAATCAGTGAATACTGGGAGTCTGTTATTTTTAAATACAATCGAATGTTTTGAAGACACCCAAAATTTTAAATAAAAGTTTGAAATAATCCTTAAAAAATCAAACCCTCTAATAAAGGTATGTAAATAATCATTTCGATACACACACACACACACACACACATATATATATATATATATATATATATATATATATAGGGTGTCCCAAAATGGATTGAAACGCGCTTTAATCCTTTACGTGTTGAAGATAAGTGGGCAATGTAAATGCAAAAATGTTGAAAGTAAGGTAGGAAATAAGACTACGTTAATGAAATAGTCCTTCCATTAATTTTCAAATAGTTACACTTTTTAAATTTTTATACGACCTCCTTAGACAAATTTGGTCTATCAGAATTTTCTTTTTATTTTTAATGCAATAAGATCATTAAAAACGAGATCATTAAAGAATTAAAGCGCGTTTCAATCTTTTTGGGACAACAACCTGTATATACTATATATATATATATCCCATATATATGTATATATAAGGGATACACATATATATATACATATATATAGATATATGTATATATATATATATATATATATATATATATATATATATATATATATATATATATATATATATATATATATATATATGACGCTTCGGCAGACGATAATTAGCTGAATATTTCAGAAATGAATGTAATTTTGATGAATGCCTGCAACAATTGCGACTTTTCTGATAGTTTGCCGAAATTTTCAACAATGTTGCTGCAAAAATTGAGCAACTGTTGAATAATGTTTTACAGGGTATAATCGGTCGAATTTATTCTACCGTAGTCCTTATAAACGGTAGAATCAATTCGATGAAAGCTTATTATAAACTTTATGATTCCCTGGGTGAATTCCGATCTGCTCCACGCTGCCTCTGCTTGGGCTTTTCACTATACGCAAAGCTTACAAAAATTCCAATCACTTTTTATTAAAAGAATCCCAGGTGTTGGAAAACTACTCCGGGATACATTTTGCGCCTTAAAACTGGACGCTGCCACATATCTTTGAATACTTTCATAAATATTTTGAAATTGTGGATGAATATTCTATAATTTCCTGATACACTTCTTATAAAACTGTGATGTATTAGACTATTTAAACTTTTCCCTGAGGTAATTTCGGCTTCTACTGTATATTGGACCTCGGCTGTTAAACAAATTTTTATTGAATCTAGTTTCACTTTTTACTGGATTCTTGAAATTGTGAGTTATTTTAAGGGCATTTCTATAAAATCAAACTTAGAATTGCTGATATTATGATAAAACTCGGTTTTTAAAAAGTTGATAAATCTATCCTTCCGTATTATTAAAACTTCTGTCTTGTCTGAAAACTATTTAGAAAACCATAATATTCACCTGGTATGTCCACCCCCCGATGCGGTGATTATGAGATTTAAATGCCTTTTCAGATTTTCAAGCAGGCAGTCGGTGGCTTAAACGGCTGAATTTTTATACATTTACAGTACTGATCACTGGACCAAACCTTGTGGAGGCGAATTTTTTATTTTTCTCCAAGAATGGACAAAATAGTGGGGAGAAGTAAAATATTTCTAAAGCTTTCTGAAGTCCCCATTGGGGTCACAAAAAGCGGAAATTCGACGACAACAGGGCATAATCTGACTAAACCAATTTTTAATTGTGACAACTATTTTTGAGGTTAAACACCATACATTGTTAAGCGAAATAAAACTTATTAAATTAGTTGGAAATTTAATTTTAAAAGTGTTAGTTTCTCTGTTTTCAATAGCGTCTCCAAGGAAGACATTATGGGGTCATAACTCCTCCCCTTCCCAGGAATCCATCGAATCCCCTGAATTTCGAAGAAATTATATTTGGAGAAATGGAAAACAAAATATTTCGTTACCCCCTCCCCCCCCATAACTTTTTTCTGGCAACGCTACTGTCTGTCTTTGGTAGGATTAAATACTAGTGTATATTAAGTATATTTACTCTCATTATAGTAATTATATTTACTGTCATGCATTGCAAGTAGAATACCACTTATATATGCAAAAAGTATTTCTTGTCAAAAGCAGATTCATACATGTTTTAAACACGTCGCAGGCTTAGTTAGCATGAATAATTCATTAGCTTATTTAAATGTCATAAGAACATGCTAATATTTGTTAATGATCGGATTAAGTTCAAAATATTTCTACCTGATTGTTCGTATCTTCTTTACTTTGTGGTTTTTACTTCGAAACAATACTTCTTTATGACAAGCAAAATTTGCCAAAGAAAGAAAGCTTACATGATAAATTTGATAGGTCTTCATGGCTTTTTCACATTTTAGAAGTCTGGTTATAAAAGATATATGTAGCTAATTATAACTAATTGGCAACTTTATTCATTCCGACTGGTTTGGAAGAAATGATGTGATTATAATAGCTAAAAAAGTATCGGATTTAAAATGGAGGCCGTGTTTATTTTACATAATTTAAAGTAATATTTTAAATTATAATTTTGATATTTATTTTTTAATACATTTTTCACTTTGCTATACAAATATACAGGGTGTCCCAAAAATTCCGACCTTTATTTCCTTAACTGTCAATCGTAGATACATAGTTCCAATTACAAAAATACAAAATTGTTTTAAATAAGGTTACAATTCATCTTATTTGAAACACGTTTTAAATTGAGAAAAGTATTTATCCGAAAATACGAAATCCAATTTTTTTAAACAGTCAATCAATTCAAAATATTTCAACTCAAATTTGAACTTTTGAACCCTTCACAATACTTTCCCTATATATTATACTATGTATGTAAGGAAAATAATAAATTGCAATTTCAATGTAATAATAAATACAAAATAAATGTAGTAATAGTTAATGCAATTGCAATAATAATTGCAAATTCATTTTTAAGAGTGTTAACTTCCCTGTCTTTGAGAGATTTAAAATTTAATCTAATTATACGTTGTTACATTCATCGTATAGAAATTTCATGTTATTTTATTGACCCTGCCATTTAATCACAGTTTTGCACCCTTTAGCTTTTTACCAAGTTCGATTCGGTAAAAAAGGCCGATTTTAATAAAATGTATTCTTTTCCGTGAAAAGGGGTCTTTGTATGTTGAAAGAACAAATGAATTGCTTAACGTTTCTAAAAGCACTTCGATTATTTTTCAGATTCTTTGCGTTGAAAAAGATTTTCTAAAAATCCTCCTTTTTATGTGGCGTAATGACCTTGCATTGAAGACCTAAGGTTCTTGTCTTCTGTTGATTGTTCGTAAAATTGAATTTATTGCTAGTGCATTGTGTTGCTATTCTCTATATATAATGCACTTTCAATGATTTAAGTGTGATATTGATGTTGTTGGATACGGTTGTTAAGTTTTTTTTTTTATCAGCCTTGCTGTTTTCGCATTTTTTAGTTTCCGTTTCACTTATTATAAGCTTTTTTCTTTGGGTTTATAAATAATCTATATATATAAATTAAAAGTTTGTGTGGGTATTTATGGATTATGTATAAGAATTCACTATTTTTAGAGATTATTTTTTCAAACTTTGTTTTATATTTCTCTGTTGATAACTCTTGCCATATTTTTAACTTTTGGCATGAGGAATTGTAGAAATATAAATAACAAGAAATATCAATCATGTATAACGCATTGATTATGAAACCCTTTCCAACTGAAATGCAATTTATTTAAACATCTCTAAAATGTGATACATTCAATGCTGATATTTTTAAAATTATCACAATACTACAGTAATTTATTATACTTGAAAACTTAAAACTTCATCTAAAAAGGCAATTCTAGTTTCACAAAATGAACTTTATTCAAATGACGTTATAGAAATATAAATCGTTTTCCTGTCTATGTAAAATGAATGAATATTTGATTCATACTCGCATCACTTGTATTCCAGAGTCCAGAGCTAAATAATTTTGCGTGAAAAAAATACAGCAACAGCTCACCTTACAATCGTCTGATTTGTTTACATTCTGCGTGCTATAGTGCAGTGGTAAGATTTAGCTTTATTGTAGGAATAATCAAAGTTTAGTAATCATTTAAAATCAAAAATTTTGTAATTGCGTTTGCACAGAATTTAGATATGCAGTGAATTCGTAAGAAGCGGTTTTTATGACGGATGCAACACTAAATATAAATGTAAACGATCTTTAGACATCTACAGCAACAACGGGAAATAGAATCCATATTTTATTTTGCAGTGAGTCACGTGATCTCTTCATATATCGTGGGTGTAATTATTATTTCAATTTTTATTTAAAAAAACTATTCATATTTTTATCTTTATATTCTGTATTCCATCCTACAAATATGAAAAAATACTGGTTAATTGTACTCATAATAAGAGAACGTTCGTTTAAATGTAGTCAAAACACATATACTAAATATTACGCCTTTATGCTGTGTCAACTAGCAATAACAGCTACTTTACTAACTCTAGCGACAACTAGATATAATTCTCAAAGCATTATGTCATTAGTGAATTTAACTTCGCTTAGAAAATGTTTGAAAAATTAAATCCCATAGTGTTCAATTCATTTTATTTTAATCCGGGTTAAATACGAAACTAATTGGGTGATGTTCTTTATTTTCATTTCCAACAGATTGTTTCAACAACATACTAACATTTCATGTCGATAAAGTCATTTTTACAGCAGTTTTTCTGCGAACGAACAGACAGACAGAGAGAATGACCAAAGTCATAAACACTTTTCAACTATGTTGGAAAATGTTAAAAACGTTTGTGTAGAAATAGCATTGCAGACGATTTTTTTTAACTTTATTTAAAGTAAATTATGTCATGTTTCTTATACTCGTGCAAGGTTAACCTGAATATGATGTATACTAATGACACAGTTTTGTGTTCATATGCCCATTATGTTTACATTGATTAAGTATATATTGTCGCGAAAGTTTAAAATTTTTTGTATACCTCTCGGTTATCGAGTTAGGTTTACCTCAAGTATAGCAATGGAATTAAATCAAATGTTTTTACTTTCCTTATATACATAATGTATGTGACGGGGTCGAAAATTCGAATTCGAGTTTTCGACGGGAGAGCACGTTTCAAGCATCCCTGATCACGAATAAAACATTTTTGAAGTGATGTCTGTGTGTGAAAGTATATGTGTGTGTGTGTGGAGACGATAACTGACGAACGAATGGACCGATTCGAACCAAATTTGGTACAAAAATCACAATCCGTAAACACTGGAAGCCTATTGTTTTTATACGTAATCGAATGTTCAGAACACCCCCCCCCCTAAATTTTCGAATAAAATTTTCAAAAAATCGTCAAAAAATCAAAACCACTAATAAAATAACGCAAATAGACATTTCTTATGTAATATTTCATTAGAAAACGATTGACATAAATTTTAGAACGCTAACATGAACCGTTCTCGAGATATTGCACATTTTTAAAAAAAATTATTAAAAAGTCATATAAAATGAAAAAAAATATTTCCTATTAAGAAACATGTTCACTTTTCATATGTAATACCATGCGATAAATTGTGTGACATCATTTTCGTGGATCTAGCTCGTTCCCTTAATGAAAAAAGATACTTTGAGTAATACTTTTGCATTTGAACGCCAATAGTCATTTATCTGCTGTAAGAACAACTTATTTCTTCGTCCATAACGCTTGGCGAGATTTTGGCGACAAATTTGGCGGAATGTCGCCAACTTGGCGACTTTTTAAAATGTTGCCAAATTAACGAAAATCTCGCCAAATGGATAAAAATGACGCTACATCAATGAAAATTACGTCTAATTGTCGAAAATTCAATATCTTGGAAAGAATATTAGTATCTACTATAAGAAAAACCTATTTTTTTACTGTAAAAGTAGTAAATTCATTACATTATATAAGGAAAGGCATATGTTGCCCACATCAGATTTTTTATAAAGCAGACGGATTTTGTTCAATTTTTCCGATTTAAATAATAAAGAATTCGGTATATATATATATTACTTTTCCTGCAACACATGGCTTTACTTTCCCTGCAATACATGGCTTTACTTTCCCTGCAATACATGGCTTTACTTTCCCTGCAATATAGTATAGGGAAAGTATTAGAATCATACAGAAAATCGCAACTCGAGTTTACGCCGGATCTACACGTTTCGGTATCTCTAGAACAGGAAAAAACTACTTTTAGCACGACGTCTGTGTGTGTGTGTACTCTAACTGAAAAACCAATGGACCGAATTTTATAAACTTTGGTAGGTAAGTCCCTTATGGGTGATTCTGGTACTGATTAGATTTTGGTACGATTCAGGATAAAAGAACCTGCCTTTTTTGCGAAATGGGCAGAAAAATTTGCCTGTAACCCCTCTAGCTAAAAAATTAATTAACCAAATTTCACAAAATTCAGTAGATGATTCACTTGTGAGTTACCCAGGTGGTGATTAGATTTTGGTACAATTCGGAATAAAAGAATCTGCCTTTTTTTGCGAAATGGCCCGCAAAAATCGTTAAAATTTAAAATTAAAGACTAATTATACTCAGATGTATCAATTAAATGATTGTTTTATACGTAATTTTTGACGATGAAAATGATAAAACCAACCCCATTACTCTAGGACTAGCTCTTCTCGGAATATATATATATATATTTTAATTTTTGCTATGGTGGTTTTGAGAATATGTCCAGTCACCAAATGGAAACGAAAGCGCAATTAAAAGTGTACATTCAGTGTAATTTCAATTAATTATGCGTCTTATTTAGAGCAATTAAACTCAATATAATGCATTATTAATGAAATAAAGAGACAATGGATTTGAGTTTGCAGGATAAGTCATGTGCTGCTCATATCATATTTTTATAAATTGAGGTATTAAATTTTTGATTGAGTGATAGAATTTACGAACTTGAAATAAAAAATTATGCGATTCATTTATATTTTCAATTTCTTTAAGTGATCTGTTTTATTTCATCAAAATACTTTCGAAATTCTTATATTCCCCATTGTGTTTAACCGATTGTTTCAACTAGATAAAAAGGGCACGGCTATATATTTTGTTACCATTCTAAAGTATTTATTTCGGGGTATGTCGGCAAAGCTTAATATTTTATTTAAATTTGTTCGCAGACGAAACTGGAAAATTTTTCCAATTTATATGCTTGTGCCGATAAATTTGTATAGCAAATGCCGAGATTTTTATACATATTTTTTAAATTAATTGAATTAAATATTTTAATAACGTTTCTGAATGAATAATATCATTTGAAACACCAATAGAATTTACAGGTATTTAAAATCAGATGCAACATCAACTATATTTGCTGAACTATTACGATGTTTTTATTTAAATAACAATAATTTGAAAAATGGTGTGGGGGACACATTGAGACCGTCACCACATGAATATTTGCATCATTAATGGGTATTATCTATCTCACAAAAACACCCATTCATGGTAAAACAACTCATCTATGTACAAAAAACAGAAACCCAACTCCAAAAAAGTTAAAAAATCTCAAAATAGTTTACGACAAGTTTCCACAGGAGAAGAACAGAACTTTTAGATCAAGGGTACCTACCTAAAATATTCGAAATGTTGAATCCGAACTGAATCAAGTACTGTTGATCTTCATGTACTGTTTTGGATACATTTATTTGGAAAACGTGCAATATCTCGAGAACGGTCCAAGCTAGTATTCTAAAGTTTGTTACATTTGTTTAAAATAAAAATATATACATATAAAATTATTATTTATTTAACATTATTGAATGTCTTGATCTTTTTTATAACATTTTAAATTCATTCGAAAATTTGGGGGTCTTTCGAAAGTGTTTAAAATAAATAGGATTCCAGTACTCATGGATTGTAATAACCGTGCAAAATTACTTCCAAAACATTCCATTTGTTCGTGTAATATCGCATTCACTGACTCACGGACACACACATTAACACGCATATACACACCGACACGTGTGTACACGCATACACACACATATACTTCGATTCCAGGGATGCTTGACACGGGCTTTTTTGTCAAAGGACTGTAATTCGAATTTTTGACCCTGTTGCAATACTTTCCCTATGCATTATACTATACATGTAGTGCAACAAAATATGCAGTGTAACCCGTAGCCAATGGCTCAGGTCATGTGTGAACCTCTAGACTTTAGAAAGTTCAAATTATTGACACTGCCAAAAAATTCCCGAATCTTAATTCAATTGGGAAAAAGATGTTCGTAGAGTAAGTCTGCTTAAAGCCATTAAAAATCTGTACAGTACAACCGAAATTATGGATATATGACTAACGATAATTTTAAGTAAAAACCTTTTTAAAAATTCATTTGAAAATTTGAGAGTCTTCCAAACGTTCGATCGCGTTTAAAATAAATAGGATTCCAGTACTCATTGATCGTAATAATCTTGCAAATTTACGTTCAAAACGCTCCATTCGTTCGTGAGATATCGCATCTACTGACTCACGGACACTTACACACAGACATCACCTCAAAAATGTTTGATTCGATTTCAGGGATACTTGAAACGAGCTCTTCCGTCAACAGACTTGAATTCGAATTTTTAACCCTGTCACAATACTTTCCCTATACATGTAGTGAAACTGAAAAAGCTGTTGAGGGCCAAATTGGTTTGCCGCAGCAGATGACCCATGAGGGTGCTTATCGGAGGAGGTAGTACTGCGAAAGGAGGATGCTATCAGCATGGAAAGCCAACTTGACCTTGGTTCAGAGGAGGTAATGACCTTGAGTGGATGTCGCAAGGGAAGGAAATATTTGAACATTGATAAAATTGGGGTGAGGGAGTGTTAAAGGCCCAGACCATACAGCCAACCCAGGGGTTTGCGGCAATTGAGCGTATGGCCGGGGGTGAGGGAGTGTGGACGATGTCGCAATATTTGAATAATTGATCTATCTGAAAATCTGGGAGAGGGAGTTGAACTCTGACCAACTTGCGCAATGAGATAACAGGAGCGCTGTGGACGACGACCTTCTTCCTCGGCGACTGATGACGTAATGTCATTTCTTATCCAACATGACGTACTTGAAGTGAGGTGGCGCCCCCTAGCAGAAGATTTGGGTAGTGGATAATGAAGATTTCGGAGTGGCGCCATCTAGTGGCAGCTTGGACCATCTCGCAGTAAGACTGTAAAAGGATATATTTCCGTTTGGAGACCTCGGTTATCGAACTCGAGACCAGGAGATTACTAGCTCGGTTAACAGTTAAAAATCTTAAACACATTTCATTTAATTCCATTACTAAGCAACATGATATAGTTTTTTTTAAGTAAATGATAATCGTCTGCATAATGCTATTTCTATGAAAAGTTCAATTTTGCGTTTTATTCAATGTCTAGATAATCCCTGGTTATAAAAATTGGAAATATGGATGGGAAGTAGAAAATAACTATACAAAATGTGAAAAAAAAATCCGTTAAAAAACTGTGCATTTGTATACGGAACAGACAAATAAATGAACAAATTTTCAATTATAATGTATGTTACCAGCAAAGTGTGAAGAGCAGGGATTGTATAGAATGTCCAGGCATTTTATAGAATGTGTGACGGTTTTAGGCAAAGTACAAAATGTCTGTTTTATTTTAATATACTCCATATTTTCCCTAAGCATTGTATAGAATACCTAGGCAATATATAGAATGACAAATAGTATTTCGACAAATTGTGAAAAAGGCTTTTATTGAAAATTTTAGTAGGTTGTTTCGGTTAAAAAAACGCAGTTTGTAGTAGCATTGGTTCGAACTTTCGATAGTTTTTGTAGAACCGTCGCGTTGTATGTAAACATGCCGTATTCCTGCTCGGACAATGTAGCTTGCTCAGCCATTTATTGTGCATCAAGGCGAAATTGAAATCGCATTTCTCTTACCGCTGAACAAAACCAACGGTACAAATGGCGGAAGTGCTCTGGCTTCTGTTTGAGGCGAGCGTCGAAAGCCACGTGACTCGCCTTGCAAAAACGTCACTGTCGAAAGTATTTAATACTTTGTCGATTTACTTTTTGACAACCTACAGAATGTTTAAAAAATGTGTGAAAATCTAAGCGTTTTATACTTTGACGTCCCACTTTTGACATTGTATAGAATGCCTAGGCATTCTGTACATTGCCTAATTTCACACTTTGCCGGTAACATATATACTGGATGAATTTCGATAAAAGTAATATCTTTGTCTTTATCAGTCCTTGGTAAATATTAGTGGGCATTATGTTGACTGGCTGAAACACTGATGCTAAACATCATATCATTTTAATAAATTTGTTCAAAAAATAACGTGGTGAAAACTCATAGACGTACATAATATAAAAATAATTTATTCATATTTAAGCACGCTCAAAACCTAAATCTATTAATATTCAAAAGTTTATCTTTTACCATATTTCAATTCAATTTCCTTTATCCATATCTTGCAGGAACAAAAAGTAACTTTTATAATGATAATGGAATGATGGAAATTCAAGAGTAGATAGGAATTCTTGCAAAAGTATAGATCTTAAATGAAAATATCGAATTATTTTTAAAGCAACTTAAGAATTTTCTACATATTCTTTAAAAAGTAATTTAAGATATGAAATCATATGCATATTCAATTTTAGGATTTGCATCCAAAATTACCCTTTTATTGGTTAATCACGTAAGGTTCAAGAATGCTTGAAACCAGAAAAGAATAGCTTTATTAATTGAAAACATGTAACTCTGCAACAAAAATCCAATTAATATCTTTATAATTAAAGAGTTAATTGAGATTAATGAAGCATTATTTAGAGTAAGGTTCATAATTATCTTTTGAAAGCTTTGACTTCCAGTCAATTCTTTTGAATTTTTCGCTTTGTTAACGGAGTCGATGTCTGTGGGTCTGAATTTGTTTGCGCATTGAAAATTAATTATAAATGTTAAAAGCAGAGTATATGGGATAATATGAATTATTTATAAATGCATTTGCGTGTTTTAAATTTGTATATATAATTATATTAAGTTTGTATATAAAGATTGCAGGAAAATATAATATTTAAAAAATACTTTTACAGGTGCATTTATAAAATAAATAGAAATCCTTTTCAGCATTCTATAAAATGTATTAAAGACTAGCGGAATATATAATATAAAGAAATTTAAAATGTACAATTATGTGCAAATTCATGTAGTACTCTAAATAACATTGTTATTCAAAACATTCTAGTAACATTTTTAATTTAATTATCTTAAAATGAAGTATAAGAATAGCTGTTCTCGTCATATAATTTTATCTTCACGGGCAG
The DNA here is from genome assembly GCA_951213105.1 of Amaurobius ferox. NCBI lineage: Eukaryota > Metazoa > Arthropoda > Arachnida > Araneae > Amaurobiidae > Amaurobius > Amaurobius ferox. The sequence goes on along the minus strand of OX578142.1, from coordinate 60,241,223 downwards.
ATTTGAAGAGCGCAAAAACTGTATTTATTGCAAGATATATCCATACAATTTTTATTCTGTTTCAACAATTATCTAAACACAATATATGAGTTTGATAAATATTTACCGAAATAAAACAGATGACAAAAGAAATTGAAAATATCAATAATTCTCGTAATCTTTAAACCTAAATGCCGTCATTGATGTTATCCAGTTAAAAATACAATGCAGTTCATTTATAAAATTTATACATTTATAAAATTTTTCTTCCTTATTTAAATCGGAGGAAAAAATTAAAATTCGTCTGCCGTATAAGCACATTTGATTTAATCGCGTTGCTAAGCCACACGATATAATTTCTTCAAAGAAATTTGTGGAAAAATTATCGTCTGCATAATGCTATTTATATTAAAAGTTTAACTGTGCGAAAGAGAACGTTTCAAGCATCCTTGAACTCAAATCGAACTTTTTTAAGGCTATGTCTGTGGGAATGTGTGTACCTGCGAGATTGTGAAGATGATATCTCATGAACGAATGGAGCGTTTAGAAGGAAATTTGGTACAAAAATTACAATCGGTGAATACTGGAAGACTTGATGATTTTAAACGTTATCGAATGTTTTGAAGACCCCCCCCCCCCCTCAATCCCTGCATATTTATTTATTCATTTTTATATATATAGGAATTTTAATGATTTTTATTTTCTTATTTTGCCGCATCCGAAAGCGTAAAATTGATACAATTCTGTAGATTGGCAAACACATGGTATATATCTTCGCATTCTAATTTTTTTTCAATTACTCTATTTTTTGATTTTCTGTTAATTTCCAAGTAAACTCCTATGTATTTTTCGCCGGATTCTTCCATTCACGCTTTCAAAGATTGCTATGCAACGGGTTATCTGTATCTGTAGTATTGAAGTAGCGAACACTTTCTTAGGACCCAAAAAATGCCGTGCAACTCGCTCTAGTGACTCTTAAATTTGTAATACGAACATTAGTAGGAAGAAGAGTCAGAATCTGAGGGCGATGCATAAGCCCATTTGTGAGTTTGTAAAATAGAACTATTAACGATAGCCCCCTTCGTACATTTAGATCATCAATACTGAGAAAAATCCTCCACACAGTTTTAGAAATGTCATAATTGAATAGCCATAAACAGAAAGACAGAATTTTATGGAACTTAGATAGGACACATTCAGTAAGCCTATAATGAATAATATACACTGGATAACAATCTTAAAAATATCAGAACCTTTAATAATGTTACGTAAATAATCAGTTCTTATGTAATTCTTCATTAGAAAACGATTAACATAAATTTTAGAACGCTATCATGCAGCGATCTTCAGATATAGCACTTTTTTAAATACATTTATCAAAAACGTCACATAAAATTAACACAAAGTATTGACTACTGTGAAATCTATTCATTTTTCATATGTATTATACGATAAATTTATTACCATCATTCTCGTAGCTCTAGCTCGTTCCATTCACGAGAGAAGACACTTTGGGTAATAACTTTGTAATTTGACGCCTGTGATACTGTAATCACATATTTGTATACGTAACCCTGGGGAAAAAAAAGGAAATGTGTATTGTAATTGAAATGTATACAATGTTTGTGATTTATGTTTATAGCTAGGCCTTTGCACAGACGGAATTGGGATTTTTTGGCGCCGTTGGGTTGTGTGCGCACTGACATGGATTGTAAATATTCAGAAATTTAATTGCAGCAAAATGTCAAAGTTGAGCTACAAATCTTTGAAAATTTATAGCCCTGTCAGGTGTGGCTCGCGTCGGGGTTGCGGTCCTTGGACCACCCGGTTTTAGAATGCCCTCTGGTTCATGTGTTTGAGTGGAGCGCATAAAAAATGAGCGTCGCTTCAAAAACCAATGGTATGAAGCATTTTTGGACCGTCTTTTTTATTGCGTTTTGGGAAGCAGCGAATGGGAAGTGGGGGACTTCCTCCCTGTATTTTTGTCGTTCCCCTTGTTTTAAAATTCTGAAGTTTTTTAGAAATGTAAAAAAATCGTCAGGTGCTTTTCTGAGCTCGAGTAGAGAGCACTCCAAGTGCGTGGCACTTGTGGTTTTGTGAGGTCCGATCCGGCATGCATTTTGATGCATCTCTGACCCGGCATCCGCGGTCCCTATCTCGGGCGGCAAATGCCTTTGCCGAGGAGCCGACGTAGTGAGTCCGGTAAAGAAGGCGACTCGTAGCCAAGACGAGCCGAGCCTAACTCAACGCGAGGGCGCATTTTCTTCGGGCGGTGGCGACAAGAAAATGGAAGAATGTCGTCATGTTTTTAATTGGTTGCAGTACACACAGCTCTACCACCAAAACGGAGCGGTGTAGGACCTTGCTCCTTTAGCTGCATTTAAGCCGTGGTAACTGTAATACTGTGTGCACGGAATATTCGCGGAGCATCAATCCAGGGCTCCTAAGCAGCAGCCAATCTCTACAAATAAAGTATCTGATCTCCACTCTTTAGGTAAAACCTGTACGCATGCTCACTCAAGAGCCGCTGGAACTAAGCCGAAATTAAGAGGAGGAGAAGGAAAGTGAACAGTATGCCCATCGCCATTTATTTGTGTTTGGTTGCAGTACAACACAGCTCTACCACTAAAACGGCGCGGTGTAGGACCTTGCTCCTTTAGCTGCATTTAAGCCGTGGTAACTGTAATACTGTGTGCAGGAAATATGCGCGGAGCATCAATCCAGGGCTCCTAAGCAGCAGTCAATCTCTACAAATAAAGTATCTGATCTCCACTCTTTAGGCAAAGGCCTGTACGTAATTCTCACAAGATCCACTGGGATCAAGCCGAAATTAAGAGGAGGAGAAGGAAAGTGGACAGTGTGCCCATCTCCAAAATAATACTTGGCAAAAGTTTTCGTCACCTGATGATACGCAACCGTGTTTTCTCAGACTGGTAGTGTTTTCCATGAACTATTCAAATAAATGAACCAAACTTCAATTAATCGTGCCACCGATTCCAACGTGCAGAGGTCAGCTACAGCACTCAGTGGAGTTCGTATGTATGAAGGTATGAAAATTATATATTGATTTTAAAATGTGTATATGAATGTTTAAACTTAATTGATCTCCAGTGCTAAGGGCAACTTATGATAAATGTGATATTTTTCAGAATGAAATTATGATGTGTTTTCTTTAAAAAAAGTGATTAATTACAAGTTTGGGTAAATAAAAAAAATATACAAATTAATGCTAAATAAACTGTGCACCCGAGGTCAAGCTTAGGTAAATTGGGAACTCATTGTAATTGTGTATTTTGTTATTTAATGTTTAAATTGAGATTTCATGTGTTCTGTAAATAAATTGTTAGTTGGCCACAAAAAAGGGAGTGATTATTTTGTTTTAGTAAACGCAATGTACTTGGTCCAATTGGACCCCACTATACTTTAACGCGCTTGAGCCAGGTGGAACTATTTGGTGAGTATCTTTATTGTATTTATGTGTTTAAGTTTTATTGTATTTATGTATAAAATTCACCTCACCACAACGCCATTAGTCTTTTATCTACTGTAAGAATAACCTATTTCTTCATCCACAATGCTTGGCGAAATTTTGGAGACGAATTTGGCGGAATATTGCCAACTTGGCGAGTTTTTCAAATGTTGCCAATTTGACAAAAATATCGCCAAATTGATTAAAATTTCACCAAACTGATAGAAATGACGTTAAATCAATGAAAATGAAGCCTAATTGATAAAAATTCAATATCTTGGAAAGAATATAAGAATGAACTATAAGAAAAGATACTTTGCTTATTAGTTTTGTATTTACACGCCATTTGTCGTTTTTCTACTATAAGATTTCTCCGACCATAACTCTTGACGACTTTTGGAGGCAAATTTGGCGGAATATTGCCAACTTAGCGAGTTTTTAAATCTCGCCAAATTGATGAAAATATCGGCAAATATTGTAAAATATGTACACTTTTCATATGTAATATTGCATTATATGAGGAACTGCATGTCCTGCTCATATCAGATTTTTTTAACACTTTAAAACATAGTTGAAAAGTGTTTATGATTTTGTTCATTCTGTGTGTCAATCTGTCTGTTCGTTTGCACGATAACTGCCGTAAAAATGATTTTATCAAAATGAAATTTTAGTATGTTGTTGAGACGGTCTGTGACATATGGGAATGTAAATGAATAATATCAACCAATTAATTTCGGATTGAATCCGGGTTGACAAAATGAAATACATTGAACCCTATTGGCCGTGTTCATGCGGAGTACGATCACGTTAAACATGTGGGTCCGAAAGTCCTTCCGAGAGGTTGGTGGTAGGGGAAGGAGGGTACGGTCCCTGTGGATGCCTCCCCCACTGGGTTCCGGTCTAAATTGGGTGGCACTTCTCGACCGTCCAAACAGTTACCTTACACCTTTCTGGTAGGTCGGACGGTCTGGGTTTCAACAACATTGAACCCTATTGGACCTAATTTTTCAAACATTTTTTAAGTAAGTTTAAATTCACAAATTGCTTCGAAATTTATAGGAAATATTCAGATTATCCATGAAATATATATAAAAAAATTCAGCAAAATACGTTCGGTAGTTTTTTAAATAAAAATTAAAATAATAATTGCACCCATATTATATGAAAATATCAAGTGACCCACTTCAAAATAAAATATGGCATCCATCGTGTGTCAAAATCGTGATTTTTAAAGTTCTATTTCTTTCATATTTAGTGCTGCATCCGTCCTAAAACCGCTTTATTTTTTATCTTTTTCTGTGCATCTATACTATACTGCGACAAAGCAATTACAATATTTTGGAGTTTAAATGATCATCAATCTTTGTTCATTTCTACAACGAAGCCTAACTTTCACGTATAGAGAATGTAAACACGTCAAGTGTAAGATGACTTGTATAAGAATTGCTGAATTTCTTTAACGCAAAATTATTTAGCTCTGGAGTCTGTAATTAGATAATATGAATGAAACGTTCATTTATGTTACATAAAGAAGCATACAATTTTATAATTTTGCTTTTTCGATGAAGTTTTAAGCATGGAGTTAGAAAGTAATTTTACTCCCATTGTTTTACGATTTTAAGTAAAATAAATTATTTTATTATTGTGATAATTTTAAAAATATCGCCGCTGAATGAAAGGAATGGAAAAAAGTTTATGAGTGAAATATTCTCTGCTTTTATATTGAGAGCTAGGCGATGTATATTTCGATGATGTTATTTGTATAAAGTTCATTTGTTTTCGATGAAGTTTTCAAATATAATAAATTATTGTAGTAATTTGATAATTTTAAAAATATCACCACTTAATGTATCGTATTTTAGAGATGTTTAAATAAAATTGTATTTCAGTTGGAAAGTGTTTCATAATCAATTCTTTGTGCATGATTGATCTTTCTAGTTTGTTTTGTTGCGGTCACGAATACTAATGTAAAAATGGGTTTATTTTCAGTTCTACTATCATTAACCACGACTTTTGAAAGAATGGCCATTGCTTAAGGCTAGTTTCGTATTAAATTGCAATATATTGAATAGAACTGACTCAAATATGATTTTATCTGCATATCTTCGCTGATTGGATAATCAAAAATAGCTTGCATTACCGCAGACAATTAAAATATATTCCTGGACATTAGAAAAAATATCTTTAAAAATATTATTATTTTTATATATTTTTTTAACATTGTGATCCAGTTTATTATATCATAAATCATTCTAAACTGAATCTCTTTGTTGAATTCTTGGAAGAAATAAATCTAAAATATTATTTCATAGTTCATTTCTTATGTATTATTACGAAACATAATTTCAATATTTAACTAAATCTCTAACCGCATATAACGAGCCAAAAATATTGTAACAAAGTTGAGCATTGAAAAGAAAACAAAACTCCTTTCTATTCTATTGAATTAAACGTATCATAGCATTTTGTTCCAGAAAAATACAATTTAGGAACAGCACTGATTGCACATTTCTATTTCTTTCATTTCGACATAGAAAATTGCACTTTTCTGTTACCAGAAGAACGGGAAAAAATTACGGTTATGCGTCTGGCTGTAGTGTATCTGCCGTTCATCAAAAAAAAAAACCCTCAGTGTGAACACAGCTTTGTGAAATCAAAGAACATGGCCAGAAAAGTCTTCTGAAAATACAGGTACTCAATGTGTTTGTCCTATGATGTAATATAATTAATATAAAATGATATTTTTACTTTCATATACGTAGTATTGAGGAAGTATTGCTTACACGAAATTTTTCTATTCCGAGATTTTGATGGCCATATATGTTCTCAGAACTCCTGAACACGTTTTGACTATTTTTAGAGTGATGTCCGCTGATGTCTGTGGTCGATTTTTTTGTGAACACGATAGCAGCCACAAATATCAATGGATTTGCACCAAACTTTATATCTGGATTTGTTATCTAAAGATCTAGAACTAGATAGAATTGTTTTAAATTCGAGCGAAAACTTCGAAATTTATTCAAAAATTTTATATTTTTTTTAACATGGCAGCGTATGACAAAATTTGATATAATTATGAATAAAAGGGGTTGGAATCTTGGAATCAATTTTAAAATGTAGATGCTATTAAAAGTATACCTCTTGTTCTTAACAATACAGCAGAGTGGAATAAGAAATCAATTTAGTCCAATCCGAGAGTCGCAGGGATGAGACCGAGAAAAATTAAAGAGAGAATTTTAACAAGAAAAATTTCTGGGATTTTGTTATCTTACGGAGCATTTAGACACATCTTTGAAAATGTAATTTAGAAGGAAAAATCTATTTTAATATAAAATAGCAACTTTATATATCTCAATTTCTATAGTTATGATGGGTTTTAAACATGCTACGACAGGTTTGTCTAACCTCAATCAGATTAAAGGAACATAAGTATTGTCACAAATTCATATCAGAGTCAGAACCTAAACAAATCTTGTTTCTGTTGCAATGAATTTATCTGTCATACTCCTCTTCATGCAAAAATGAAATTTAGGAGTAACATTGATTTCACATTAGTGTCTATTTTACTTTTATTCAGAAATGTGCATCTCACCCTTATCAAAACACAGAAAGAACGGACAATTGGCCTGTGAATAATTTTGTCGTGGTTTGGGTAATTTCGTCCTATTTTGCGTGAAATAACACCACAAATCGACGTTCCAGTTAAAATTGGGAGGCACTATCCAGGCTGCCCATACGGACGGTCTGGATCGAAAGAAAGGTGGCAAAAACCAGAGGGGGGACAAACCAGTGGTGAATGACCTGTAAAATACCAAAGATAGAAGTGAACGACCAACAAAAGATTCAAATCACTTGTTCATAAAATCCCAATTGAATTAGAAATCCAGGAAAAAAAATTAAAATCACCGAAATAAGAAGGATGCAAACGAAATAAAAAAACCAGCTATTTCCAAGCAGAAGAGAAGAAAGAATAATTAACATTATAAGAAATTTTGACTGAGAAACAATGGAAAATTTTCAAAAAAGTCCATTTCAAAAATGGAATTAGGATCGGAAAATTAGCTTTGGAAAATTAAAAACATAAATAGAGTCCCAAGAGTGTTCAGCAATTGCAGAATTAGAAATTTCTTATTTGGAAGCATGGCTCATATGTTCCTTTATTTGAAATTTAAGAGCTCTTTTAGCTTGACCAACATAACCAACACCATATTCGTAAGGGTTGTGATAAATGCCCCTAACGGTTTAAGTCAGTAATAGGGTCTTTGAGAGAAAGGGAATTAATTTTGTTAATAGGTTTAAAAACACACCTAAAATGAAACGAAAAAGAATACTGGCGACCTTATAGCTGGCGAATAGGATCCTGTCTTGATCGTTGGGTTGTTCTATCTCATTCCTTGCAAATACGGTCTTGGTCTTGTTGGTCAAACTAAAAGAGCTCTTAGATTTCGTATTAAGGAACATATGAGCTATGTTACTGAACAAGAAGTTTCTACGTCAGAAACAATTTCTTGGGACTGCAATTGTGCATTTAATTTTTCCAAAACTAAGATTGTTTCTACTCCGAACTCCACATTCGAAATGGAAAGCTTGAAAGTTTCCCCATTGTTTCTCAGTCAAAATCCCTTATTAATGATAATTATCCTTTCTTATTTTCTACTTGGGCACCTCTGGTTTAATTTTTCGATTTCGTTTGCTTCCTGAATTTTTCGGTAATGCTATTATTTTTCTGGTTTTTAATTTAATTGGTATTTTATGAATATTTCCTATGTTCGACATTCACTTCAGTCTTTGGTATTTTACCGTTCATTCATTATGTTCCACCTCTGTTTCCTGTCTCCTTGGTTTTTTAACTCCCATTTCCCCGCTCGTCGTTGGCAACACACTTTCCCTGATTTTGCCACCTTCCCTGTTCCCTATCTTTCTCCGACGAGTGAAGGCTGTGCTTCTTGTGTGCTCTGACGAAAAAAAGCTTTTTTTGACTTTGAAACCGATCGATACTTTTAATTGTATATTATATGCTGCTTTCGACGAAGTTATTTGAATTTTATGCTTTGGAAGCTTCTTGAACTGTACGCATATATATTTTTTTCTATTCAAATGATACCGGTTCTCACATCTATATATAAGTAAAATCGTGTCAAAAATCTTTCATTTTGTACGTTTTTCTGTAAATCAAAACCATTTCTTACTGTCAGAGAGAAAATAACAAATGACATTTGTCTGATGATTCTGGGCAAGTATCCTCCAACGACAAATAACTCTTGACATTTGCCCAAAATATGGAGTATTTACTTTTTCTTGAAAAATCACAGAAATAACCATTCAAAAGAATATATCATGAGGATATACATGGCAGCTGAAAAAAATGTAGTTTCGGATAAGAAATAAGTTACGGAGGGTATTTTAAGTGTTGTTCTATCCATGATTTACATTCAATAGCATATTATTTAAAATGCATGTAAATAATCGGTAATGTATCATGGCTTTCATGCGCATAATACTAGAGCGAAATAATTCTTTTCTTTTGCAGTTTTTTGCCTTTTAAAATATTGTATCTCTCTACACTAAAAAAGTAGCTTATCCCCCAAATTTCTCGTTTCTCTGTTTCGTACCGCAAAAGTTATAGCATGTAAAAATATAAAATGTTTTGCACTTGTTAAAAAAGGTTTGGGGAATACGCTGAAATGAACCGTCTTTTGATATATATTTTAATTTAAGAAACATTTGATGTCAAATTCAGGGACAACATATTTGAGCTGCGAGTTCGCGTCCTGAATAGACTAACAATAGCAAGACCACGAATTTTTGCGGACTGCTACCTACAAAGTTGAATGCTTGAAGGATGGAACCCCTCTTTCACTTTCGAAGTAATTTACGAGATATTTGACCTCTTATGCACTTCTGATGTGTAAAATATTCTTCCGTGTAAACACGACCATAGATTTTCTCTGTCTCTTACAGCAAAAACTATATACAAAAATCTGATGTGGGCAGCACATGACTTTCCCTGCAGACTTATATCCACGTTCTCCTTATTTAAATTAAATGTAATTCACTTTTGACAAACTTTTTGTTCTCATTTATTAAGTGGACTTATTTTCAAAGGTGGCGTAGAGAACATTCGAAAAAACTTAACTATCTCGAGAATGGCTTGTCCTAGTGTAATGGAGTTGGTCTTATTCTTTTCATCGTTAAAAATTACGCATAAAACAAGCATTTAATGGATATATTTGAGCATATGTGTGAAAGCCCCAGGCCGTCCGGCTCGTCCAGAGGACTTAGAACATAAATTTGAGCATATGTGTGTATTTATTTTAGATTTTGACAATTTTTGAGGGCCATTTCGCAAAAAAAGGCAGGTTATGTTTTTCCAAATCATTCCAAAATCTAATCTACACCAGGGTATCCCACAAGTGACTTATCAACCGATTTTTGCGAAATTCGGTTCATTACTTTTCTAGCTAGAGTGGAGCTTTTGCGGGCCATTCCGCAAAAAAAGGCGGGTTCTTTTATCACGAATCATACCCAAAACTAATCAGCAGATTCGCCTACAAGTGACTTACCTACCAAATTTTGTGAAATTCGGTCAATTAGTTTTCGAGTTAGAGTGGATACAAAATCTGCACAGACAGACAGACAGACAGGCAAACACACAGACAGACACACACACAGACGTCAGGCTAAAAATAGTTTTGTCGTATTCTAGAGGTCTCGAAACGTGTAGATCCGTCGAAAACTCGAGTTGCGATTTTCGGCATGATTCCAATACTTTGCCTATACATTACCATTTATTGCAGGGAAAGTAAAAATAGGAAATTTAGTACATTTGTAGAGCAATAATTGGATAATACGGTGAAATAAGCCGTTTATCAATTTAAACTTCAGTGGGGCTTGAAATTATTCGCGAAGTGAGTTACGGGGGTTGGCGAAGTATAGCGAGCAGGAGCAAAGCTCTCTAGTTTACACAAACAATTACTGATTTAGTTTTTTGTCCAATAATTTACAATGAAGACTGACTGTGGTATGAGTCGTTTACACTTCCAAAGTTAACTTACACTTTTTGGCTCCTGATAGTACAATTTAATTTGTAATGTATGAAACCGCATCAGTAGTCTCAATCTACTATATATGATAAGTACAGCCGTAAAAAAAACGAAATACCCGACCGCAATTTCACAATTTATACCACAGAACAAAACGGAAGATATCATTCGATAGTTATTAATGTCTTTAACAAATTACATTATTTAATATTTGGATATGGTTAGTGCTAAAATAACCATCTTCAAGTTTATTTTGGCTTAAACTCCGAAATCATCAAGGACAATCCTTTTAGGGCTCAAGAGTGCTCGGAACGTGTAGACCCGTCTCGAACTCGAGTTTCAATTTTCGATACGATTCCAATCCTTTCCATATACATTACCATGTATTTTAGGAAAAGTAAAAGTCTTTCCCTCTAGGAAGCAAGTTTTTCGATTAATAAAAAAGAGGCCTGTAAGAGATCGTATGACGTATTAACCAGAGTTGGGCAAAATACATTAAAAATGCATTTTCGATGCAAAATACAAAATACATAGGTTTTAGGGCTTAAAATACATAATACAAAGTACTTTTAAAATTAAAAAAATTCCAAGCACAAAATTCATGTATTTTCAAAATATATTCAAAATGCAAAATAAATTTTAAAAAATTAAACATTGCTGTGTATTGAACTGGATTGAATTTTCAATGCAGAGCAATACTTATTTATACATTTATTTGAAATGAACAAATTGTTTGTTAAATTATTTGTTAAATATTAACATTGTAATTTTAAAATGATTAGAATGTATTGAAAACGTATGACTTAAAAAGACTATTGTCTTTGAAATTTTAAATCTCCAAGTTAATAAAATAAAAATAAATGAATCTATGGGAGGATGTATTTTATATAACAGAAAAAGTATAATAAAATAACAATAAATTTATGAAGAAACCTTCATATGGGGGCAAATGGTTTGTACTCGTCATTTTTGATGAAACTATTAAGCACTTTAATTCTCTTTTGCATACATATTTCTCACTGTCATATGAATTTTCTGGAAAACCGGTAGCAACATCTCCAAAACTTGAAATGAAAACACTTAGTGAATCCCTTAACCCCCCCTCTAGAATTCGACGTTGAATCCATATCAGTCATCATCTACGCTCTATCTATAGCCAATCCTTAGAAATGGATTTTTAAAGGAAATTTTTTGAACCGAAAATGAAAAAAAAATAAAAAGTAGTGAAAACTAAAACAGAAGTGGAAATCTTTAATAAACCCTCAACCATTTCCTGAATTTAATGCTAACTTTATATCAGTCATCATCTCAGCTCTATCTACAGCCAATCTTAAGAAATACAGTTTCAATAACTTTTTTTTAAACCGAAGGAGGAAAAAGAACTGGAGGTGGATATCCTCAATAAATCCCAATACGGCTCCGGAATTTAATGCTGAATCCATATCAGTCATTGTCTCTATCTATAACCAATTCTGAGAAATAGATGTTTTAAGGAAAAAAATGTTGAATCAGATGTAGAAGATAAACCGTAAATACAAATTATGCCGGAAGTGGATAAGGAATTGATCCCTAGTTAAACCCGATCCGCTCCGGAATTTGATGTTGAATCCATATCAGTTACTATTCCTATCTATAACCAATACTTAAAAGTAGATGTTTTAAGGTAAATTTTTGAACCAGATGTGGAAAATAAACTGTAAGTACGTATCCTTAGTAAAAACCATACATCCTTTAAAATTTGATGCGAAATCCATATCATCAGCTATCATCTAAGCTATATCTATAGCCAATATTGAGATACAGACGTTTAGAGTAAAATAACAATTTTTGAAGAAAATTTGACAATGTTAGAAATCCACAGTAAACCTCCCCCCCCCCCCTCCCCTAAATATGATGCTAACTTCAAATCAGTCATCATCTGAAATATATCTATAGCAGCTCCCAAGAAATGGATGTTTCAAGGAAACATTTTTTCGAAAAAAAAAATAGTATGGCAACTGTTTGTCACTAATGAAACATTTTAGATAATTCTAGCAGCATACCCGTTCTTCGTACGGATAATATAATATAAAGAAATTTATAATTCGCAATCATGTGCAAATTCTGTTAAAATATTAAATTTATAGCTCATAAAGAGAAGTTTAAGAATATCTGTTCCCACTATGCTAAATTGTCTTCAAGGGCAGATCTGAAGAATAAAACATCCTGGCCCCTTTTGTAAGCAAATTTACAAAAAAAAAGGAATTGAATCAATATATGCAATCCCGTACTACTTATATTGTCGCAGATTAGAAAATATGCCCGTGTGTTAGTAGACGCTTACCCGTATTGCAATATGTGCCTCAAAAATATTTGACAAAATAAAAGAGATGACATAAAAAATTGAAAGTTTCAAAAATCCCCGTAATCTTAATACCAGAAGGTCGTAATTGATTCGAATATATGCCAATATATATCAAAATATATGCCAATATACCTGTACTACTTATATTATCGCAGATTGGAAGATATACCCATGCATTTGTAGAAGATTACTCGTACAACGTACTATATATGAGTTTCAACAATTTTCGTCATAATAAAACAATTCCATAATAACTCGAAAATATCAGTAATCCCTGAATCAACAGTCCCCAAAAATATCAATAATAATGACGTTTAAACCTGAAGACCGTAATTGATATTATCCAGTCAAAAATTCAATGTCAATAAAATTTATTTTATATACATATTTTTACTATTCAAATCGGAAAAGATTTAATAAAAATCATATGCCGCATAACATATTGGATCCGTTGCTATGCGACATGATATCAATTGCTTTAAATAAATTGATGGAAATCACATCATCTGAATAATGCAATCTCCATGGAAGGTTTGGCGACATTTTCGTCAATTTAGCTATAACTTAAAAAGTCGCCAAATTTATAGCCAAGTGGGACTGTAGAACTGATAATCCCATTATGCGACAAATTGACGAAACATCATCACAATACTATCCCCTAACAAAACACAATTAATTTCATTTATTAAGCGCGATTTTATCAATTTTATGATATTTTTATGGATTTAGAAATATTTTTACCAATTTGGTGATATTAAAAAAATTCCTTAAATGTGTTACTAAGTAGGATGGATGGACTGACCGACAAATGCTACAGAAACATCATTTCAGTACTTTATTCTAATAAAACAAATTTAATTTCATTGATTTGGGTCATTTTTATCAATTTGGAGACATTTCCACTAATTTGGTAAAGTTTAAAAAAAGTTATTAAGTTATTTAGAGATATTCCTCTAAATTCGTAGCTCTGAATTTGCAGATCTGAAGAATAAAATATCCTGATCCCGTTTGTATATACTAAATGAAAACAGTAAAATTGTATTAGAAGATACATACACCCGTTCTACTCTTTTTCTGCTTCAACAATCGGCTAAATGAATTTATTGGGTAAACTCAATATATGAGTTTATTAGATAAACACAATATATGAGCTTGAAACCTCTTTGCTAAAATAAATGAAAGTGATGTACGCAGTCCGCAATATATACACTGCTGGCCATCCAAAATGCAACACCATGAAGGACAAGAGATATCAAAGCCAAATTTATTGGACAAAGAACATAAAGTACAGGGATGAATTGATTGAAATACAGCACCGTTCGACTTGCGGAACGCGAAGAAATCAGTATTTTGTGCAGCTGCCATGGCTGACAATAACTGCTGCTACACGCCTCGACATTGAAAGAAAGAGACTTTGGATGTGTTGTTGGGGTATGTCAGTTCATACTGCTTTCACACGTTGCCAAACTTCATCTGTCGCAACAACTGGTGGTGTTTGCTGGGCCTGTCGTTTGCCAATCATCGACAAGACGTGTTCAATGGGCGACAGATCTGGAGAACGGGCTGGCAAAGGGAGCAGTAGAACTTGGTGGGCACTGAAGAAATGCTGAACGATATGTGCCACGTGTGGTTTCGTATTGTCCTGTTGAAACTTGGCTGTAGGCAAGCCTTGAAGGTAAGGTAAGACAACAGGCTCCAAAACTTCAGAAATGTAGCGGTGGCTGTTGAGTGTACCGGCATTGCGTGTTAGGGGGATGCGGGAGTATAATCCAATGCCAGCCCAAACCATAACGCCAGGTGAAGGACCGGTATGGCGATGCCTAATGCAAGAGTTATGCACTCTCTCGCTACGGTGCCGCCAAACCCGGATACGAACATCGTGATGTTGTAGGCAGAATCGTGATTCGTCTGAAAACACAATGTCGTGCCATTCGTTTGCCCATGTCCGGCGTTCAACGCACCATTGCAGCCGCATACGCCTATGGTCTGGAGTCAAAAGTAATCGCAGCAATGGACGCCTTGCTGAAATTGCCCGTTGCTGCAGACGACGTCGAATGGTAAGTGCTGACACAGATTGTTGTGCAACAGACCTTAATTCTTGCACTAGGGTTGTTGATATTGCAGTGCGATCCATCTTTACCATGCGCACAACATGCCTGTCCTCAAGTTCGGTGGTGCGACGAGGCTGGTGCAATCGTTCCTTTCGGTTGGTTCGTCCCTCCTGCACCCACTGATTCCATATTCGCATCACTGTGGCTTGATTTCGCACCGATTTCTCGGAAGGATATTCCGCAATCTCTATAAGCCACAATTCTTCCTCTGTCAAACTCAGAAACGTGCTGGAATGGCTGCCGTATTCTTCGACATGGCATACTGAAGCTTCCCCCACAAAAACACAGGTGAAAACAACATTCCTGTACTTAAAAACAGCCTTTTCTTCTCCTCTCATATAACGCTTGTAGGTGGCGCTACTGGCGTACATGATTTGCATATGAGCTAAAATTCTAATCATTTGTATTTCCTATCGAGGTCTACCTATGGTGCAAATTTCATCCTTATTGGATGCTTTCATCATGGTGTTGCATTTTGGATGGCCAGCAGTGTATAATTAAAAGAACAATCAAACCGTTCATTTATAAAATATATTTTTACATCCATTTATTTATTATACAAATAAAAAAATAATAATAGATATTAACAACACATTTAATTTCATTCCGTTGCCGAGCAACATGATATAAGATAGAATCTTCCTTATAAAATGCGAAATTAAATAGCCATTTTGATTTCTTTATACTTTACATAGTTGAGTAAAAGCTTGTGAGAGATGAACCATGGAGGTAGTTTTTTCCATTTAAATTCATGTTTCAAACAATTTATGTTTTCCTATTGTGACTAATTAATGCAAAAATCCTGCACCAAACTCGGAAATAAAGTTTTATTTCATTTTGGCGTTTAAAACAAACGATTTTCATCCTTTCTGTTTGGATAAACCACGGAGTTGGAGAGTAGATTTCCTAAGAAAAAGTTCCGTTTTTCATTAATATCTCGACAACCCCTCGTCTTAGAAACTCGAAACTTAGACAAAATTTATGAGGGGCTATTTCAAGGCTATTTACAAAATTTGATTGAATTCGGTTCTGCCGTTTTCCCGTGATGATGAGACAAACGAAAATTTCGTTTTTTACTAATATCTCGAGAACAACTAGTCGTAGAAACTCAAAACACGGACTAAATTTTAATTGGGGCTATTTCTAGGCTACCCACAAAATTTCATCAAATTCGGTTCAGCCGTTCTCCCCTGATGATGGGACAAACAGACAGACAGACAGATTTTCAATTTTATTTATATAGATAGAGCTACCTTAGTTAAACAAAGGCCAAGTGACTAGCATGCATACTCGTCAAGTCGAGGTACTCTTGCTTAAAACTAAAATCTTACTTTTAGTTGTGTTTTAAAATTTGTTGTGGGTCCGAAAGTCCCATTTATAATAGCAAATTTTGGTTTGTATAATTAACATTCCGCCTTACTACTCCGTTATCATCAATAAATATCACTTTAAAAGATTTCCGTCTAATACTTCCCAAAATACATTTGCTTCATGAGCGGCTGTATCTTCCATCTTTTCTCATGTCTTTGCAATAACCAACTGCATTGTATCACAGTAATTTATTTTGAATACATACAGGGTGTCCTAAATTGATTGAAACGCGCTTTAATTCTTTACCTGTTGGAGATAAGTGGGCAATGCAAATTGCAAAAATATTCAAAGTAAGGTAGAAAATAAGACTCCGTTAATGAAATAGTCCTCATATTAATTTTCAAAAAGTTATACTTTTTAAATTTTTATACGACCCCCTTCGACAAATTTTGTCAACCAAAAAATTTGTATTTTTAATGCAATAAGATCATTAAAAAACCCCGCATATTTGTATCTTTAAAATTGAGCGAGTTATATCCAATTGTAAATTGGACATTGTGAATGGGGACCATATATCAAGTTAGAAATGTAAATTTGCGACATATCACAAAAAGATAAAACTGGATGATAATATATAGGAGACATTTTTGCGAATTCCGCGTAGGCTCACGATGCAATCACGGATTCTTAAGTACTTTTCACATTGGGACATGCTAATAAAAATTTTTGGCACATATTAACGTTATTTGATCTAAACAATTTCCATCGTCAATTTGTTTATGATCCCTATTTTCACTGCAGAAACAGCCTTTCACATGGTTCGGAAAAATGGCATAAATCAGATTTTTTTTCCTTTATCATAATTCAGTTGATTTTAAAGATACAGATATGCGGATTTTAACACTTTACAACATAGTTGAAAAGTGTTTATGACTTTGTTCATTCTGTCTGTCTGTCTGTCTGTCTGTCCGTTAGCACGATAACTGCCGTAAAAATGACTTTATCAAAATGAAATTTTAGTATGCTTTTAAGACGGTCTGTGGGACCTATGGGAACATAAATAAAATATATCACCCAATAAGTTTTTTATTGAACCCGGGTTGAAAAAATGAAATACATTGAACCCTATGGGACCTAATTTTTCAAACATTTTTTAAACACATTTAACATTCACAAATTGCTTCAAAATTTTTAGAAAATATTCACATTATCCCATAAAATATATAAAAAAAATTTCAGTAAAATATGATAGGTAGTTTTTTAGTTAAAAAATTTTTAATATAGGGAGAAAAACGAATTTAATTAAATTCTGACTTTTGCGAAATCCTCCAGAAAGAAAAAATAGATATATTATATAATAAATATCTTTCCAAGAGTTTAATTATTTCGTAAATGAAAGAGGCTTCACATTTAAAAATAAATTTGGTAGATAACAATTTTCAAATTTTTTTTTTAATTTTATATAATTTTTCATGATATACTTATTTGATGCCGTTTTTAATGCACTTTGCTACGTCCCAGAGAGTTAAAATATGGTACACAGCTTAAATTTGTAGAACATTTTATTCTACAGCAATTTGATGGATCTTTATATATAGATCCTACATTATTTTCGAAATGGCCTGCAAATAATCCCCGTTCACTTCTATAAATCATTGGTGTAATATTGCTAAAAATTGTGATGTAGACAGCACATGTCTTTCTCTACAGACTCATATTCACGTTCTCCTTATTTCTTCAATAATAATTTGAGTTTATCTGCACAAAATAACAGCCTTAAGTATTTTAAATGACATTGAATTTGCACTTTAAACTTAAATTTGGTTCTCATTTGATAGATGGACTTATTGTCAAAAGTGGCGTAGCGAAAACGCAAAACACTAAAGTATCTCAAGAACGGCTAGTCCTAGAGTAATGGGGTTAGTCTTATTCTTTTTGTTGTCAAAAATCACGTATAAAATAGGAATTTAATTGATATAATTGAGCACACGTAGTCTTTTATTTTTATATTTAACGATTTTTGAGGGCCATTTCGCAAAAACAGCCCGTTCCTTTTTCCCGAATTGTACCTACTTGATTTATATACCAAATTTTGTTAAATTTGGTATATAAATCCCATGTAGGTTATTGAAATATTATGCACCAAATTCTGTTTAATTTGGTCCATTAGCTTTTAGCTAAAGTGGATAAAAGCAATTTCCGCCGGCCATTTCGCAAAGATGGCAGATTCTTTTATTGCGAATCGTACTATAATCAAATGAACATCAGGGTTTCCCACAAAAACTTACCTACCAAATTTTATTAAATTCGGTTCATTAGTTTTTTAGTTAGAGTGGATGCAATATCCTCACCGACACACAGAAACACACACAGATACACCCTTACACACACATACGTCTTCCTAAAAACAGTTTTTTCGTGTTCTGGAAGTCCCAAAAAGTGTAGATCCTTCGAAAATTCGAGTTCCGATCTTCGGTACGATTCCAATACTTTGAATACATACACACGCACACACATATGTTATCTGTGTAACTGTGTATTATCTGTGTATCTAAATTCCGTGCCTATGCAATTACAATAGTTGTGATTTTAAATGATCCCTAAACTTTTATAATTTCTTCAACGAAGCCTAATTTTAACTTATGCAGAATGCAAATATCTCAAGCGATTGTAAGGTGAGTTACATAAGAATTGCTAAATTTTTTTCACACAAAATTATTTAGCTCTGGAGTCTGGAATACAAGTTATATGAATGAAATGTTCATTGATTTTGCATAGAGAATCAGATGATTTATATTTCGAAACAGTTTGAGTATTTAAGTATAATAAATTACTGTAGTACTGTGATAATGTAAAATATATCACCACTGAATGTATCACATTTTAGAGATTTTTAAATGAAATTGCATTTCAGTTGGAGAGCGTTTCATAATCAATGCTTATGCATGATTGATCTTTCTTGTTTTTTAATGATCTTGTTGCATTAAAAATAAAAATTTTCTGATTGACCAAATTTGTCTAAGGGGGGTCGTATAAAAATTTAAAAAGTGTAACTTTTTGAAAATTATTGGGAAGACTATTCCATTAAAGCAATTTGCATTGCCCACTTATCTCCAACAGGTAAAGAATTAAAGCGTTTTTCAAACTTTTAGTGACTCCCTGTACACAATGTATAGCACAGCTTCTTCTACTTCGACCCAGACCGCTCGACCTACCCGAAGGTGTAAGATATTTGTTTGGACGGCCGGAAAATGCCACCCAATTTCGACTGGAGGACAGTGGGGCGGCATCCACAGGGACCGTACCCTCCTTCCTCTAACAAAAACATCTCGGAAGGACTTACGGACCCACATATTTAACGCGCCTGTACTCCAGGTCAACACGGGGGCAGTTTGGACAGAAGCGGAAATCGAACTCGTGTCGTCCGAGTGCAGTCCCTGCTCATTAACCACTGAGATGTTCCCCCCCCCTAATAGAGTGCTTGGATTAGCAATACTTCTGTTTTCACAAAAAATGGAACTTCAAGCTCTCTTCTTATCCCTTTTTTAACACTTTACAACAAAGTTCAAAAGTGTTTATGACTTTGTTCATTCTGTCTGTCTGTCTGTCTGTCCGTTCGCACGGTAACTGCCGTAAAAATGACTTAATCAAAATGATGTTTTTCAGACGGTCTGAAGGACCTATGGGAATATAAATGAATAATATCACCCAAATATTTGGATTGAACCCGGGTTGAAAAAATTAAATACATTGAACCCTATGGGACCTAATATTTCAAACATTTTTAAGCGGATTTAAAATTCACAAATTGCTTCGAAAGTTTTAGGCAATATTCAAATTATTTTATAAAATATATAAAAAAAAAATCAGCAAAATGTATTAAATAGTTTTTTAAATAAAAATTAAAATAATAATTACACCTCTTGTATGAAGCGATCACGTGGCCATGATATGGAAAGATCACGTGATCCACTTCAAATTGAAATATGGCATCCATCTTGTTTCAAAATCGTGATATTTAAAGTTCTTTTTAATTCATATTGAGTGCTGTATCCGTGATAAAACTGCTTTATTTTTGCTTAAATTCTGTGCAACTACATACTGAAACAACGCAATTACAATATATTTGAGTTTAAATGATCATCCAAATTTGATTATTTCTACAACGAAGCCTATTTTTCACTTATGTAAAATGTAAACAGCAAAATATGTAGGATGAGTTGTATAAGAATTGCTGTATTTCTTTAACGCAAAATTATTTAGCTCATGGAGTCAGCAAAGCTGATATGAATGAAATATTCCTTGATTTTACAGAGAGAAGGACGATTTTTTTCGATGAAGTTTTGAGCATAGAGTTTAATTACTTGTATCTCAAATGGTCTTAAGTTTTTAAATATAAAAAATTATTTTAGAACTGTGATGAATGAAATGAATGGGAAAATGTTATGAATGAAATGCTGCTTTTATAGAGAGAGTCAGGAGTGTTATTTTTTCTATGACGTCATTTGAATGAATGTCAGTTGTTTTCGATGACGTTTTCAAATATAATAAATTATTGTAGTATTATGATAATTTAAAAACTATTACCGAAGAATGTATCGCATCTTAGAGATGTTTAAACCAGGCAATTTATATTTCAATGCCGTTATTTGAAAGAGGTTCATTTTTTCCGATGAAGATTTAAGTTTTCAAATATAATAAATTAATGCAGTATTGTGATAAGTTTAAAAATATTTCCGAGGAATGTATTGCATTTTAGAGATGTTTAAATAAAATTGCATTGAAGTCGGAAAGTGTTTCATAATCAATGCTTTAAACATGATTGATCTTTCTTGTTTATATATAGACAGGAAAGAGCCATCTACCAAACAACATCATTATATAACTCTTATAATTTCGGTTATAAACTTTACGTTCCTATATTTTTCAGTGGTCACCACAAATGCTAAACACCCCATTAATTAACATTGTTAACGGTGCCAGATTGCAGAAGGCAGTTTAGACCTTTAAATGACTAGACAAAATACAATGACTAGACAAAATACAGATTAACTTCTTTTTAACACTTTACAACAAAGTTGAAAAGTGTTTATGACTTTATTCATCCTGTGTGTGTGTCTGTCTGTCTGTCTGTCCTTTAGCACGATAACTGCCGTAAAAATGACTTAATTTTAGTATGTTGCTCAGACGGTCTGTGGGACCTATGGGAATATAAATGAATAATATCACCCAATTAGTTTTGGATTGACCCCGGGTTGAAGAAGCGAAATACATTAAACCCTATGGGACCTATTTTTTCAAACATTTTTTAAGCGAATTTAAAACTCATAAATTGCTTCAAAAATTTTTGGCAATATTCAAATTATCCCATAAAATATATAAAAAAAAATTGAGCAAAATATATTCAGTAGTTTTCTAAATAAAAATTAAAATAATGATTACACCTCTTATATGAAGCGATCATGTGACCATTTTATGAAAAGATCACGTGATCCACTTCAAAATGAGTTATGGCTTCCATCTTGTCTTAAAATTGTGATTCAAAATCGTGTAAAAAGTTCTTTTTAATTCATATTGAGTATTGTATCCGTCCTAAAACCGCTTTAATTTTGCTTAAATTCTGTGCATCTACATACTGAAACAACGTAATTACAAAATATTTGAGTTTAAATGATCATCCAAATTTGATTATTTCTACAACGAAGCCTATTTTTCACCTATGTAAAATGTAAACAGCAAAATATATAGAATGAGTTGTATTAGAATTCCTGTATTTTTTTAACACAAAATAATTTAGTCAATGGAGTCTGCATGGCTTATATGAATGAAATATTAATTGATTTCATAAAGAGAAGGACGATTTTTTTCGATGAAGTTTCAAGCATAGAGTTTAATTTTTTGTAGCTCCATGGTCTTAAACAAAATGTTTAAATAAAATAAATTATTATAGTATTGTGATGAATGAAATGAATTGGAGAAAGTTATGAATGAAATCCTGTTTTTATAGAGAGAGCCAGGCGTGTTATATTTCGATGGCGTCATTTGCATAAATTTCAGTTGTTTTGATGAAGTTTTCAAATATGATAAATTATTGTAGTATTATGATAATGTTAAAAACATTGCCAAGGAGCCAGCCAGGCGATTTATATTTAATTGACGTCATTTGAATGAAGTTCATTTTTTCCCATGAACTTTTAAGTTTTCCAATATAATAAATTAATGTAGTATTGTGATAATTTTTAAAATATTACCGAGGAATGTATCGCATTTTAGAGATGTTTAAATGAAATTGCATTGAAGTTGGAAAGTGTTTTATAATCAATGCTTTATGCATGATTGATCTTTTTTGTTAACATTTTACAACATAGTTAAAAAGTGTTTATGACTTTGTTCATTCTCTCAGTTTGTCTATATGTCTGTCCGTTAGCACGATAACTGCCGTAAAAATGACTTTATCAAAATGAAATTTTAGTATGTTGTTCAGACGGTCTGTGGGACCTATGGGAATATAAATGAATAATATCACCCAATTAGCTTTGGATTGAATCCGGGTTGAAAAAATGAAATACACTGAACCCTATTGGACCTAATTTTTCAAACATTTTTTAAGCGAATTTAAAATTCACAAATTGCTTCTGAAGCTTTAGGAAATATTCAAATTATCCCATAAAATATATAAAAACAATTTCAGCAAAATATATTCAGTAGTTATTTAAATAAAAATTAAAATAATAATTACACCCTTTATATGAAGAGATCCCGTTACCATTATATGAAGAGATAACGTGACCCACTTCAAAATAAAATATGGTATCCATCTTGTGTCATAATCGTCATTTTTAAAGTTCTTTTTAATTCATATTTAGTAATGTATCCGTTCTAAGACCGCTTTTTTTTTGCTTACATTATGCACATCTACATACTGAAACAACGCAATTGCAATGTATTTGAGTTTAAATGATCATCAAACTTTGATTATTTCTACAACGAAGCCTACTTTTTACTTATGCAGAATATAAACACCAAATAATGTAGATTAAGTTGTATAAGAATTGCTGCATTTCTTAAACTCAAAATTATTTAGTTCATGGAGTTTGATATGAATGAAACATTCATTGATTTTACACAGAGAAGAAGACGATTTTTTCGATGAAGTTTTAAGCATAGAGTTAAATTACCTGTACCTCCATGGTTTTAAGTTTTATATAAAATAAATTATTATAGTATTGTGATGAATAACAGGAATGGAAAAATTTTATGAATGAAATGCTGCTTTTACAAAGAAAACCAGGCGATTTATATTTTGATGACGTCGTTTGAATAAAGTTCATTTGTTTTCAATGAATATTTTAAATATAATAATTTATCGTAATATTACGATAATTTTAAAAATATTACCAAGGAATGTATCGCATTTTAGGGATGTTTAAACCAAGTAATTTATATTTCAATGCCGTCATTTGAAAGAAGTTCATTTTTTTCGATGAACATTTCAAATATAATAAATTAATGCAGTATTGTGATAATTTTAAAAATATTACCGAGGAATGTATCGCATTTTAGAGATGTTTAAATGAATTTGGATTGAAGTTGGAAAGTGTCTCATAATCATTGCTGTATGCATGATTAATCATTCTTGTTCTTTTTTGAATCGTTCATTTGCGGTTTAAACATGATAGTTTGAAATCTAAAGAAATATATTTTGAGTATTTTGAAGACACAAAATACTCCGAAAATGTATCTTCAATACATTACCAAAATATTGTAGGCTTTTCAATTTAAAATACAAAATACAAATGTATTTTGAAAATGTATTTCAAATACTTGTATTTTCGATACTACTCAACTCTGGTATTAACAACAGCATATGATATTTCTGTTTAGGTTATATTTGTGCTACCAAACTGAAAATATATC
Source organism: Amaurobius ferox (assembly GCA_951213105.1). Taxonomy (NCBI): domain Eukaryota; kingdom Metazoa; phylum Arthropoda; class Arachnida; order Araneae; family Amaurobiidae; genus Amaurobius; species Amaurobius ferox. The sequence goes on along the minus strand of OX578142.1, from coordinate 60,217,049 downwards.
TACTATTCCAATTTCGTAGTACATTATATAATTTAAAAATTTTAAGAGCACGATATTTTGAAAACCCTGGATATTGTGCACCCATTCAATTCAAGCCGTTTTATATACTCATTATTAATTTTTGGTATAACTATCTGAAATGTTCCATAAATGACATTTTCTGTCTCGAAACATCAAGTATTATACCTAGAAGTTATTATTAAACAAGAATAGAGATAATTTCATGAATTGAAAATGATATAAAAATAGATTTAGGATACAATTTTTTTATCCCTTAATGATGTCTTAATGCGTTATTTCGCACATACCACGAAAGGGCAAATTCACTGTTTGCGTGATTCTGTTCTGACATAAAATCAAGTGCTTCGTGAGTGCATTTGACTTACCTGTAATTTAGCACCTGCAAAGCTGAAAAGGAAATACGCTTATAACTTTATAGGATCAAAATTGGCAGTTGCATAGTAGTGTATTATATAGAATAAGATAAATTGATTTATATTTTCGTCTTTTATTATGCTCTTACAGTTGAAAATATTAACCATCACATGAAATTCGTAATAATTTACGATTTGCATTCATTTGTAGTAATTTAATATTTTTTCAATGATGTTTACACATCAGTAGAAAAAACCATTAATCTGGTGTAAAAGCTTTCGGCCATTTTAAGAGAATTATGATCAAATCTGAATAGAAGTCTTCAGCGAACTTTCTTCTTCGATCCAGACCTTCCGACCTACCACCTACTCGAAAGTGCAAGGTATCTGTTTGGACGACCGGGAAGTGCCATTCAATTTAGACCGGAACCCAGTGGGGAGGCATCCACAGGAACCGTACAATCTTTCTCCTACCAGCAACCTCTCGGAAGGACTTACGAACACACATATTTAACGTGCCCGTACTCCGTGTGAACAAGGCGACAGTTTGGGCAGAGGTGGGAATCGAACTCGAGTCGTCCGAGTGCAATCCCTGCGCGCTAACCACTGGACTGTCGCAGCCATTTCAGAGAACCTTGCTGTTCCAACTGAGAATCGAACTACAAATCTTCGCACTTATCAGTCGACTGTCCTCCAATTGAGATACTGGGACGGAATTATCATCGAACTGAACTCTGTATCCTTCTCCCTCTAACATCAGATTGACGTGCAGCTTGACAATCTGGTTCACCATTTCCTGCTATTTTTACACTAGGTTTGCTTTATTAATCGTGTTAGTATCCTGCGGGGTAGTTGGTCGTCCGATTTTGAAATGGACACTCAATAAGACAGAATCAACTGAATCTGTACTGATTGTACTAGGGCCACTTTCAGTTATCGGCAACATCATTGCACTAACCAAAAGGGTTAATTGGTTCGGTCGCTATTGTAAATAATCTAATCTACTAGAATCATTTTTAGACCGCAACCTCTCTACACTAACCTTTAGAGTTAATTTATTCGGGTGCCATTGTTAATAACTTTGTTGTCCTAGCCGGTACTTGAACCACGGATCATCGTACTGGCTAGCTGACTCTTCTCTAATTGAGATACCTGGACGGAATTCAAAGCTTTTATCCTCGAAATGAACTCTGCTGCATCATCCCTCTAATATCAGATTGATGTGCATCTTGAAAATCTGACTGATCACCTACTAATGCTTTTACTTTAGATTAGCGTCCGGATATTATTTTATTCCAAGTTAATATCCTACGTTGTCGTTGGTTTCCTGATTTTGAAATCGGCACTCCAGATGACCTCTGAATCTGCAGTAATCCTACTACATAATCGGTGGACTCTGGCTACAGATTAACTTCAGAAAATGAATTTGTAGTAATCGTACTGCAGATTCACTTTTACCCTCTTCCCAATGTTACTGTGCTAACGTTGAAAGTGAATTCGTTCGAGTGACATTGTAAAGAATCTTGCTGTCCCAGCCGAGACTTGAACTGCGGGTGTTTGTACTGACCAGTCGAAGTCCTCCAAAATGAACTACCCGGAAGGTAATTGATAGCTCTTATCATCGAAGTGACCTCGGAAAGTCAATGAATCTTTATTTAACTAACTAGCATTTAAGCCAGTCTAGGCCTGGAATACTAGCAAATTAATTTGCATTCTTTTAATATGTTTAATTTTGGTTAATAATGTATGTTGCTTACCATCAAAGTGTCATGTCGCATTTATGCGCCATGAGCCTTTTTGTATTTTTCTGTGAGAGAAACATCCTTCTCTCCGTCCGTGCCTGTGCTGTGTTTTTCGTTAAGACTTGTTTGTATTGAAATCGCATTGAAAAGCGCATTTGGTCGAGAATTCGTGAGAATGTCTAGGATTTGCGTCTGGCTGGGATGCGTGACGTGTGATCGCCTGTTACTAGGAGAAGCGCGCCTGTCCAATCAGGAAGAGGCGCAGCGGAGGAGAACTTTCTTGGCGTGGGCCCGAACGACCCACAGTTTGCTTCTTCGAGCTGGAGATTCCGACTAGGATAGTCGCATGAAGAATTTGTCTAAGGTTTAGACAAAGGAGTTTTGGCCGAAATGGCTAAACTGGCGGAGGTGGGCATTTGGTTCTAAAGGAAACTGCCCCTGCTTTCTGGAGATGTTTGAAGAAGAACCTGGAAGCCTTCAATAATTATTCTGTACATTTTTCTAAAATCTATTTTTTTTATTCCAGGAAATTCTGTCATCGCATTCCGGGTTTGGAATAGTACTTTTATCGGAGGTCGGCGTTCTCGCAATACTTGAATGAAGTCCTGTGACCTAAATTTTTGGACTATTCATCGACGTTCCATTTTTGAGAACTGTTTGATTCAGCCGTAAACCGTGCTTATCTGATGAAAATCTGTTTCTCCAAATTTGTTACTTAAGAGCTCAGGTAACATTTCCTTTTTCCGGAATCCGTGATTCCGAAGCAGCACTGGCATAATGAGAACTAATTTCTATAAATAATATCGGCTCATGATTAAAATGCATTTATGGTTAATTTAGATTCATGATTAAATCATATGATTATTGTAAATTAATTATTGTTTGATATATAAATTTGAACAGAGCATAAAAGTGTGATTGTTCTTTTATTGAAGTGAAGCTCTGATTAACATTGGTTAAATTGAAAGATAATTATATATATATATGTTGGCTTTGAAATTCTTAAAATAAATAGTAATTTGTGTGATAAATGAGCCTGGTTATTTGTGGTTGCCCTCTTACTTTACTCACTGTACATCATTTAGGATTTAATTCTCCTAAACTGGGAAACTCTTTAAAAATTGAACCTGGTGTTTTTATTGGTAATGTTGACAAAATTAAATATGGTAATTATAGTCCTTTTTGGCAATTTGGGTTTACGATCACGTCCTTGTGTGTAGTGGAGTCAGTAGGTGCTGTTTGGTAGTGATTTCGCTACCACAAATTGGTGCCTGTTCCCTTTCCCAGAGTATTACAGTGAGATACATTAATTTTTTATGAAGGAGTGCAGAAATATTTGTGTTTTGATTATATGCATATGAGTACTGCAGAATTTGTATGTCAAAGTAAGTGAAAAAGTTCTTTTAGTGGTGCAAAGTGTTTGAATTATAAATGGGCATGAAAAATTTTTTGTTTATATGTCATAAAGTAAATATAGAAGTGCAAAAAGCACATAAGCCCAGATGCACCAGAGTATTATTTGCATAGTAAAATTTTGTTGCATATATATTCTTGAATTATTTGACATACATAAATATACACAAAATTCCATATGATATATATGAGTAAATTGAAATTTTCAAATACACATACATTGAAAGGTAAATACATAAAGTGCATACACACATTTATGAAAAGTGAATACAATCGTTCTGTGCACATACAAAAGTGGTTCGAAGTTCAAATTAATGAAAAAAAAAATGTGAAAAGAAGTTCACAAATTGTGTTTCTATGCTCTACTTATACATAAATAAGTGATAGAAAGTGAAATTATTTTTCGAAATAAACTGTGATAAACTGTGCAAAATGCCTCGAAATAGTAAGAATTCTCGTGCAAGTAGGAGTAGAGACTCCTCTGCACAACCAAATAGTAGTAACCGTGTGCCTTCGGTGTCTCCACCACGACTTTCTCCAAATTCTGGCAGATCAGCTTCCGCTGTCAGAGACTCAAATAAAGTTAAAATCGGAATTGGATCGCAGTTCCTTGGATCCATTCCGGGTTTTGCTGGCAATGCAAATGAATCTTTTCAGGACTTTTTGGAAAAGTTCTCCCTGGTCGCTGAACACGCAGATTGGTCAAATCGTGATAAAATCTTTGTTTTGAAGTTGAAATTGTCTGGTTGTGCTGAAAGACTGATCAAATCCATTCCGAAACTGAACCAAAGCACGAATTTTACTGAAGTTGTTAACGCACTCAAGGACAATTTTACTAAGAAAAAAGATATTGCCAAAAACGTTGCATCCTTAATGAATTGTAAACAACTGATAAATGAAGAGGTAAGAGATTATGCGAACCGCATAGAAGCTGAATCCTATGTGGCTTTTCCACAAGATACTGTGTCTGACAATGAAGATTCCCTGAGAACTGCTATTTTGCTCAACTCATTTAAAAAGGGATTGAAAATCCTTATTCGAAAAGCTGTTTTATCTGCAAACCCACAGTCATTTGAAGCTGCGAAAGAGATTGCAATTCTTGAAGAAGAAGTGCAAAATGAAGAGCTGGAAGAAATGACGGAAGACATAAATGCTGTGAGAATTGAAAATGACCCTAAACAAGACATTGAAGAGCTGAAGAAAGAATTAAATTTAAAGAAGAAAGAATTTGAGAAATTAAGAAGAAAATTCAGTGAGAACTCAGAAAAAAGAAAGAAAAGACTGAATGAAATAAAAGAAGATCTGGAAAAGAGCAATTCCAGTTTCGAAGAATCCTTCTTGGATACGCCCTCTACAAGCAGATACAATGAAAACGAATTGGAAGAGGAAGATTGGGAAGATATTCCAGTAAAAAAGAAACATAAACCATCAACATCTTTCAAAACTTCTACACCATCTAGAAGAACTGACAATAGAAACCGTTTCAGTCAAAGAAGAACTCCAGTTGCCTCGCAGGAAGAAGAGTGGTATGTTAAAAGTCCATATCAAAATTATTCTCCAAGAAAGAACTTTCAATCATTTAGAAGACCTTTTCGTAACAGTTTTAATAGAAATTCAAATTTCCAGAGAAGAAATTTTTCAAATTTTAGAAATTCTTTTGATAATTATAAATCTCAAAACTTCAATAATTTTGGATATAGAAGAAATAACAGATATTTTAATAATAGACTTGGTAATAGAAGACAATTTAGAAGACAGAATTTCAGAACACAAAATTTTCAATCTCCAAATTTTAATAGATCAAATTCTGAAATTAGCTGCATGACAGAAATTGAAACACCTTGCCAAGGAAATTTTCCGATCATTCAAGTTTTTGTTGAAGATGTTAAATTAAATGCCTTAATCGACACTGGAAGTTCTATAAACATTATCTATAGTGATGCTTTACACAAAATTAATCCTAGGAAAGTGCAAATAAAACATACATCCACTATTCTGAGAGGAATAGGTAGTCAAAACATTTTGGTTGAGAGAAAAGCTTCCTTTTCCATCAACGTTGGAAACGAAAAAAATATGATTGAGTGCTGCATTTTAAATACACCTGCCCCAGGAAAGTACAACTTGATCTTGAGAAATACTTTTCTACATGAGAAACAAGTGACAATTACTTATAGACATAAGCGTGTGAATTTCTTGTACTGTAGCATTCCCTTTACTGAATTTACCGAATCACAAAGTTTTACTGTGATTTCTGATGATGTACAACTTAAAACAGTCGAGAGTTATGCAATAAGTCATGATTTTGATAGAAGAAATTACAATTTTACAAATGATGTGGATTATAGATCCAAAGACACAAATTTTTCAAGAAATTTTAGAGGATATGAAAATAAGTGTGATAATGGATATTTATTTGAACAAAACAATTACCAAAATGAATTTAGAGATGTCGACTTTAGAGATTTTGATGCAAATGTGAATGAAAGATCAAATTATGAATGTGAAAATGATTTACATGAAATGCAGATGAATGATTATGTACATACAAACAGATCTTTGACAGAAAACGATACCAGTGATAATGAAATTTTTGAAACAAGTTGTGATAAACATGATGAAGGAAGTTCACAACAGGACAATACTTTGGCTATTGCCAAAGCATTTAAGAAATGTGTTTTGAAGCCCTTTTCGGAGTCATTTGTTAAATTAGAAAGAAATTATAAAATTGAGAAAGACACGACAATTTTACTTGAACCTATCAATAATAAAGAATTTTCTGCAAATAAAATTTTTGTCGCCAGAAGTATTCATAAAATTCCTGAAAATGACTTTTTGTATGCAAAAATTGCAAATCCATCAGAGAAGTGTGTTTACATAAACAAAGGTATGAAATTAGGAACTTTCGAAAACATCTATGAAGCTGATATTGACATAAATAATAGAATTGACCTTGAGAACTGTATTGAAGAGAATGACACATTTGATGCATGGGGAGGAGATTTTGATTTGAAACATATGAACTATGCTCAGAAAACTTTACTTTTAAAATTACTAAATAAATATAAACATGTTTTTGCTAAGAATATGAAAGAATTGTCTGGATGTGACACCATACTTCATGAAATTAATTTAGAATCTAACATACCTGTTAGACAGAAACCATACAGAATACCACATAATTTACAGAAAGAACTTTCGCGTCAGGTGAACGAGTTGCTTGACGCCAAGATAATTCAGAGAAGTACATCACCTTATAACACACCTGTGTTATTTGTGAAGAAACCTGATGGAAGTTACCGTTTAGTAGCGGATTTCCGAAAGTTAAATAAGATTACAATAGTAGAAAATTTTCCGATTCCGAATATATCGGAACTCATAGATAATTTATCTGGAGCCTTGTATTTTTCGACCCTTGATTTAACCAGTGGATTTTATCAATTGTGTTTACATCCTGATGATTATCCAAAGACTTCTTTTTCAACACCTGACGGACACTTTGAATGGACCAGAACTCCATTTGGTCTTAAGAATGCGCCCGCATCCTTTCAGAGATTGATGTCTCTGGTGCTGGCTGGCATATCTGGAATTTACATTGATGACATCATTGTTGCATCAAGAACATTTGAAGAACATTTGAAAAAACTAGAAGAAATTTTTGTAAGATTAAGTAAACATGGCTTGAAGCTTAAGCCATCTAAATGCCATTTTTTTAGAAAAACAATTAAGTATCTTGGATTTTTAGTATCAAATGGAAAAGTACAACCTGATAATCACAACTTGGAAGTTGTAGAAAAATTTAAAATTCCTAAATCAATTAAGAATGTGAGACAATTTCTTGGACTCACTGGATTCTATAGAAAATTCATAAAAGACTATGCTGAACTGACTCTTCCATTGACTGATTTACTGAAGACCAAGAATAATGAAAGTAAAAAGAAATTTATTTGGACAAATGAAGCTCAAAAATCTTTTGAAATTTTAAAAGGAAAACTTTTGTCAAAACCAATTTTGACCCTTCCAGATTTTAGAAAACCATTTATTTTACACACTGATGCTTCAAATCATTCTTTAGGTTGCTATTTGTCCCAAGAAGATGAAAACAAAGTCTTACATCCAATATCTTACGCTAGCAGGAAATTGAATGAAGCTGAATGTAAATACAGTGTTAAAGACCCAGACCGTCCGACTCGTCCAGAGGACTTAGAGTAACTAGTTGGACGGCCGGGTAAATACAGTGTTGTCGAAAGAGAAGCATTAGCTGTTGTTTGGGCTACAAACTATTACAAACACTATTTAATTGGAAAACCTTTCACAATTTTTTGCGACCAGATCTCTCTGTCCTTTGTATTTAAATTAAAAGATCCTACATCTAGATTGGCTAGATGGATTGCATCTCTATCACAATTTGATTATCAAATAGTACATAAACCAGGTAAAGCAAATTTGGTTGCTGATTATCTTTCGAGAAATGTAGATGAATGTACAAATACTATTGAGAATATCCCAGGAAGATTTGTGTCACAATATAAAGTGATAAATCAAAATGTTAATCAAAATTTTCCAAGTGTAAATCAAAATTCTCAAAGTTCTAGAAATATAAACAATGCCAATAGTAGCAATATAAGAGAATCAGAAGTCAATTTGAATCCAGCCAATACAAATGAAGTAAATGAAATTTGTTCTGTTGATAATAATGAAAGTGAAATTCAAAATGAAAATAACATACAAAGTGGTCAATTGGAACAAACATTTACTTGCCCTACTTTACTCATAAGAATTAAGAATGCTCAAAAATCTGACCCAAGATGTAATAAAATTATAGATCTCTTAGATAAGAATATAAAACCTTACCCACAAACTTTAGTATTTTTTAGAAAGGATGATATCTTATGGTGTACACATAGGTACCCTAAACGTAGACACCAAGAACAAGAAAGAATTGTTGTTCCACAAGAACTTGTGTCTGAAATTTTATGGTTACATTATGATTGCCCTACGTACGCACATTGTGGATTTAGAAGAACTTTAGCTTCTGTGAGTAGAAAATACTTTTGGCAGGGAATGTATTCCCAAACCCAAAATTATGTGTCATCATGCGAAATTTGTGTGGTAAATCGTGGTTTTAGAAATAATAAAGCACCCATTCAACCATTTTCAAAATCTACATATCCATTTGAGCGAATCGCCATGGATTGTGTCGGACCATTACCTATATCAAGATCTGGAAATAAATTTATTCTTGTGATAACTGACTATTTTACAAGATGGCCTGAAGCATATCCCTTAGCTTCAATTAAAACTGAAGACATTTTAAATTGCTTAGAGCACTATATGGCTCAGCATGGCATACCTAAATACATCGTCTCAGATCAAGGGACGAATTTTGTTTCTAGAACAGCAAGATGCTTTTATAAGAAATTGGGAATAATAAAGAATACTACTACTGCCTATATGCCTTCAGTAGACGGCTGTGTTGAAAGATTAAATGGTACTTTGGTCAGATCCTTGAAAAATATTGCATATAACGATAAAGATAATTGGGATAAGTTGATTCATTTTGCTTTATTAGCTCATAGAAATGCCATACATGCTTCTACGGGTGAATCACCTGCTTATTTACTCTATGGTAGAGAATTAACAGTTCCAAATACTTTGATTGCTGGATTTAAACCTCCGACATATGAATCAACATATGATTATGGAGAGGACTTGAGATTCCGACTGAAAAGAACATATGATGTAGTAAAAAGTAACTTGGAAAAAGCTGAAAATTCACAAATTTTACAACAACATAAGAAAGCGAAGATACCCAATATCAAAGTAAATGACTTAGTGTACTTATACACTCCCTTTTTGCCTCATGGTCAGTCAAGAAAACTGAGTTCCTTTAATAGAGGTCCCTTTAAGGTGATAAAACAAACTTCTGCTGTAAACTTTTTAATCAGACATGTGATGAATCCCAAAAATGAACAACTGGTTCACGTGAACAGACTGACTCTTTTACCTCCAAGAAGAGAGGAATTGCAAAAATTTTCAAAACAAACTACTGAAAGTCAAAAACTGAACTCTAAGTCAAATAAACTTACTCCTGTGATCACCGCTGAGAAAGACTCTTTGAAACTAAAATCTTGTTTATCAAAAACTGCAGAAAAATCTCAAAACAAAAAGACTGTGAAAAGAGTAAGATTTAATTTGCCAAATAAAAGGGTAAATGAAAATGCTGTTCATACTAGATCAAACTTTCATGCTAATAAAGGTCAACATTTCACACCTAGAAATAATTCAAATAAATTTGATAATAGAGGAAATGGAAGAATCATTTACAACAATAACTACAGAAATAGTTATACACCACACCAAAATCAGTATTATATGACAAACAGAAATACACGTACACCTTATAATCTTAGATCTTATCAAAGATTTTCACAATATTAAATTTTGGTTGAGTTCACAATTTTTCAGAAATTGAATTTTGCAAGAAAAATCACATTTTTTAAATTAAAGTTGATACTTGTTTAAGTTTTTGTATTTCAATATTGTCTTTTAAAATAGAATTTATGAAAAAATTGTTGTGATTTTAAAATTTTATTGGAAATCTTGCATTTAAGTTAAAAGGTAAATAAGAAAAATAAGTAATTTTGTGAACCATAAGTTATGAATGTTTATATTGTAATTTAAATAATAAGTAATTTTGTTAATTGACTCTCCTTGGACTTTAAAATTTTCGAGAGTCCTGTTTTGATTGACTTTGATTATTTTGATGTGTTTTATTGTGAAAAAAAAAATTGTTTGATTACTTGTTTAAGTTCATGAAATAATTGAAATGGTGTTGGTATTTGTTGTTCCCCTAAGTAAAAGGAGGAAATTTTTTGAAATTTTGAAAAAAAAAAAGTAAATGATTTTGATAAAATAAAATTGAAATTAATATAAAGTTAATATAAAGTAATTGAAGTAATTTAAGTAAGTTGAATTTGAAAATGGAAAGTTTTGAATTTGAGAATTTTTGAAATTTAATGAAATTTTTTTTGAAGATCAAAAATAAATGATCTTTTTTGAAAAATGTTTTTGAAACTTTGTTGCTGAGAGAGGTGAAAATTTTTGGCTGATGTGTTGTTGAAATTTGTTTTTTTGAAATTCCATTTCACATTGTTGTTTTTTTTTGACCAGCAGTTTCAAACATCTACACAAATTTCAGTGAGTCATCATATTTTTATGCTGCAAACCTTTTTCCTGGAAGCTGGCTGGTGGACACAAACATGAACATTTTTACATGGATCACAGATGAAGAAGCAGCTTGACAAATTAAAAGCCCCGGTGCTTTGTGGCAGGACTGGAGTCCTGGACGACAACTTGTTCCGAGCCCACCTAGGACGGTTGTGATGGCCAGGTGGGAAACTGGTGAAGCTGTTGAGGATGATGATGATGAAGAAGATGATGATGATGACGATGATGGGGTCAGCGCAAGCTGTCCAAAATTTTTGTGACGTCCGTGGCTTCTGAGGCGTGTCCTGGTGTCCTGTTTTGCTGCATTTGCATCCTGCACGCGAGTATTTTTTTTTCTTTTTTTACACCCCCTTTTTTACTTCTTGGCAACTCGTTAGTCCCCGCCGAGTTTGCTCTTTGGATGTGTTCCTGCTCTTGTACATAACTGACGTGAATTTCAAGAGAATTTTTCTCTTTTCTCTCTCTCAGTAGACAAATGTGTTTAAATGTAAATTTTTTTGTTTGTGACACATGAAGTGATCACTTGTTTGAAATAATTTCAGAGTGAAAGTTGTTGAAAGTAAAGTAAATTGAAATTTTAAGATAAATTGAATAATTTTAATGTAAATGAATAATTTAAAGTAATTTGAGAAGTTGAGTCAGAATAAGAAAATTCTGAATTGTTTTAATGACGAAAATAAGTTGAATTTAAGTTAATGTTGAATGTTGAAATGTTGAAAAATTGAAAAGTAAATGTAATTTAAAGTTAATGTGTTAAAATTGAAAATGAAAGTAATTTAAAGTGAAAGTTAAAATTGAAATGAAAGTTTGAAATGAAAAAGTTTGAAATTGAAAAATTGAAATATTGAAAATGACTTTGTTCTCAAAAGCGAGACAATTTTTGAATGAGTGAAGAATCTCATTACCTGAATATGACAAATTTAAGTTAAAAATTAATTTTCAAAATATTTAATCTTTTGTTGAAGAATTAAGAATTGTGTTGTGTCACTTGTGTGTTTTGAAAGTGACAAATGTTTGAATTTTTGAAATTTTTTTTAATTGTTTATATTGTTTAAGTTTGTAAATTCATATCATATCATGTTTTTGTTTCACATCACCTGGTTGATCTCAATGTGGTTGATTGAGATATTGTGTTGTCAGGCAAAGTGCTTGACAAGTTTTTTTTTTCTGAATGTATTTAAATGTGAATTTTTGTAAAGGTTCCTTTAAGATGTGGTGACGCCTTGTCATCCTTTTGGTTTTCTTTTGGTCTTTACCTGTGGTGATGAATGGCTTGGCCAGTCATTCAGATCTACAGTGTTGTTGCTTTTGAGAAGGGTGAACGATCGCACTTTTCTCGCCCAAAATTTTGTTTTAAATTATTTTACACTTACAGGTTCCTAAGACTCTTTGTAAAATTTTGTGTTTTTGTGTTTTTGAGTGAGAGAAAAATTTTCCTCACTGTGTTCGGAAAATTTTTTGCCTCCCAAGAGGGGAGAGCTGTCATGTCGCATTTATGCGCCATGAGCCTTTTTGTATTTTTCTGTGAGAGAAACATCCTTCTCTCCGTCCGTGCCTGTGCTGTGTTTTTCGTTAAGACTTGTTTGTATTGAAATCGCATTGAAAAGCGCATTTGGTCGAGAATTCGTGAGAATGTCTAGGATTTGCGTCTGGCTGGGATGCGTGACGTGTGATCGCCTGTTACTAGGAGAAGCGCGCCTGTCCAATCAGGAAGAGGCGCAGCGGAGGAGAACTTTCTTTGCGTGGGCCCGAACGACCCACAGTTTGCTTCTTCGAGCTGGAGATTCCGACTAGGATAGTCGCATGAAGAATTTGTCTAAGGTTTAGACAAAGGAGTTTTGGCCGAAATGACTAAACTGGCGGAGGTGGGCATTTGGTTCTAAAGGAAACCGCCCCTGCTTTCTGGAGATGTTTGAAGAAGAACCTGGAAGCCTTCAATAATTATTCTGTACATTTTTCTAAAATCTATTTTTTTTATTCCAGGAAATTCTGTCATCGCATTCCGGGTTTGGAATAGTACTTTTATCGGAGGTCGGCGTTCTCGCAATACTTGGATGAAGTCCTGTGACCTAAATTTTTGGACTATTCATCGACGTTCCATTTTTGAGAACTGTTTGATTCAGCCGTAAACCGTGCTTATCTGATGAAAATCTGTTTCTCCAAATTTGTTACTTAAGAGCTCAGGTAACATTTCCTTTTTCCGGAATCCGTGATTCCGAAGCAGCACTGGCATAATGAGAACTAATTTCTATAAATAATATCGGCTCATGATTAAAATGCATTTATGGTTAATTTAGATTCATGATTAAATCATATGATTATTGTAAATTAATTATTGTTTGATATATAAATTTGAACAGAGCATAAAAGTGTGATTGTTCTTTTATTGAAGTGAAGCTCTGATTAACATTGGTTAAATTGAAAGATAATTATATATATATATGTTGGCTTTGAAATTCTTAAAATAAATAGTAATTTGTGTGATAAATGAGCCTGGTTATTTGTGGTTGCCCTCTTACTTTACTCACTGTACATCATTTAGGATTTAATTCTCCTAAACTGGGAAACTCTTTAAAAATTGAACCTGGTGTTTTTATTGGTAATGTTGACAAAATTAAATATGGTAATTATAGTCCTTTTTGGCAATTTGGGTTTACGATCACGTCCTTGTGTGTAGTGGAGTCAGTAGGTGCTGTTTGGTAGTGATTTCGCTACCACAAATTGGTGCCTGTTCCCTTTCCCAGAGTATTACAGTGAGATACATTAATTTTTTATGAAGGAGTGCAGAAATATTTGTGTTTTGATTATATGCATATGAGTACTGCAGAATTTGTATGTCAAAGTAAGTGAAAAAGTTCTTTTAGTGGTGCAAAGTGTTTGAATTATAAATGGGCATGAAAAATTTTTTGTTTATATGTCATAAAGTAAATATAGAAGTGCAAAAAGCACATAAGCCCAGATGCACCAGAGTATTATTTGCATAGTAAAATTTTGTTGCATATATATTCTTGAATTATTTGACATACATAAATATACACAAAATTCCATATGATATATATGAGTAAATTGAAATTTTCAAATACACATACATTGAAAGGTAAATACATAAAGTGCATACACACATTTATGAAAAGTGAATACAATCGTTCTGTGCACATACAAAAGTGGTTCGAAGTTCAAATTAATGAAAAAAAAAATGTGAAAAGAAGTTCACAAATTGTGTTTCTATGCTCTACTTATACATAAATAAGTGATAGAAAGTGAAATTATTTTTCGAAATAAACTGTGATAAACTGTGCAAAATGCCTCGAAATAGTAAGAATTCTCGTGCAAGTAGGAGTAGAGACTCCTCTGCACAACCAAATAGTAGTAACCGTGTGCCTTCGGTGTCTCCACCACGACTTTCTCCAAATTCTGGCAGATCAGCTTCCGCTGTCAGAGACTCAAATAAAGTTAAAATCGGAATTGGATCGCAGTTCCTTGGATCCATTCCGGGTTTTGCTGGCAATGCAAATGAATCTTTTCAGGACTTTTTGGAAAAGTTCTCCCTGGTCGCTGAACACGCAGATTGGTCAAATCGTGATAAAATCTTTGTTTTGAAGTTGAAATTGTCTGGTTGTGCTGAAAGACTGATCAAATCCATTCCGAAACTGAACCAAAGCACGAATTTTACTGAAGTTGTTAACGCACTCAAGGACAATTTTACTAAGAAAAAAGATATTGCCAAAAACGTTGCATCCTTAATGAATTGTAAACAACTGATAAATGAAGAGGTAAGAGATTATGCGAACCGCATAGAAGCTGAATCCTATGTGGCTTTTCCACAAGATACTGTGTCTGACAATGAAGATTCCCTGAGAACTGCTATTTTGCTCAACTCATTTAAAAAGGGATTGAAAATCCTTATTCGAAAAGCTGTTTTATCTGCAAACCCACAGTCATTTGAAGCTGCGAAAGAGATTGCAATTCTTGAAGAAGAAGTGCAAAATGAAGAGCTGGAAGAAATGACGGAAGACATAAATGCTGTGAGAATTGAAAATGACCCTAAACAAGACATTGAAGAGCTGAAGAAAGAATTAAATTTAAAGAAGAAAGAATTTGAGAAATTAAGAAGAAAATTCAGTGAGAACTCAGAAAAAAGAAAGAAAAGACTGAATGAAATAAAAGAAGATCTGGAAAAGAGCAATTCCAGTTTCGAAGAATCCTTCTTGGATACGCCCTCTACAAGCAGATACAATGAAAACGAATTGGAAGAGGAAGATTGGGAAGATATTCCAGTAAAAAAGAAACATAAACCATCAACATCTTTCAAAACTTCTACACCATCTAGAAGAACTGACAATAGAAACCGTTTCAGTCAAAGAAGAACTCCAGTTGCCTCGCAGGAAGAAGAGTGGTATGTTAAAAGTCCATATCAAAATTATTCTCCAAGAAAGAACTTTCAATCATTTAGAAGACCTTTTCGTAACAGTTTTAATAGAAATTCAAATTTCCAGAGAAGAAATTTTTCAAATTTTAGAAATTCTTTTGATAATTATAAATCTCAAAACTTCAATAATTTTGGATATAGAAGAAATAACAGATATTTTAATAATAGACTTGGTAATAGAAGACAATTTAGAAGACAGAATTTCAGAACACAAAATTTTCAATCTCCAAATTTTAATAGATCAAATTCTGAAATTAGCTGCATGACAGAAATTGAAACACCTTGCCAAGGAAATTTTCCGATCATTCAAGTTTTTGTTGAAGATGTTAAATTAAATGCCTTAATCGACACTGGAAGTTCTATAAACATTATCTATAGTGATGCTTTACACAAAATTAATCCTAGGAAAGTGCAAATAAAACATACATCCACTATTCTGAGAGGAATAGGTAGTCAAAACATTTTGGTTGAGAGAAAAGCTTCCTTTTCCATCAACGTTGGAAACGAAAACAATATGATTGAGTGCTGCATTTTAAATACACCTGCCCCAGGAAAGTACAACTTGATCTTGGGAAATACTTTTCTACATGAGAAACAAGTGACAATTACTTATAGACATAAGCGTGTGAATTTCTTGTACTGTAGCATTCCCTTTACTGAATTTACCGAATCACAAAGTTTTACTGTGATTTCTGATGATGTACAACTTAAAACAGTCGAGAGTTATGCAATAAGTCATGATTTTGATAGAAGAAATTACAATTTTACAAATGATGTGGATTATAGATCCAAAGACACAAATTTTTCAAGAAATTTTAGAGGATATGAAAATAAGTGTGATAATGGATATTTATTTGAACAAAACAATTACCAAAATGAATTTAGAGATGTCGACTTTAGAGATTTTGATGCAAATGTGAATGAAAGATCAAATTATGAATGTGAAAATGATTTACATGAAATGCAGATGAATGATTATGTACATACAAACAGATCTTTGACAGAAAACGATACCAGTGATAATGAAATTTTTGAAACAAGTTGTGATAAACATGATGAAGGAAGTTCACAACAGGACAATACTTTGGCTATTGCCAAAGCATTTAAGAAATGTGTTTTGAAGCCTTTTTCGGAGTCATTTGTTAAATTAAAAAGAAATTATAAAATTGAGAAAGACACGACAATTTTACTTGAACCTATCAATAATAAAGAATTTTCTGCAAATAAAATTTTTGTCGCCAGAAGTATTCATAAAATTCCTGAAAATGACTTTTTGTATGCAAAAATTGCAAATCCATCAGAGAAGTGTGTTTACATAAACAAAGGTATGAAATTAGGAACTTTCGAAAACATCTATGAAGCTGATATTGACATAAATAATAGAATTGACATTGAGAACTGTATTGAAGAGAATGACACATTTGATGCATGGGGAGGAGATTTTGATTTGAAACATATGAACTATGCTCAGAAAACTTTACTTTTAAAATTACTAAATAAATATAAACATGTTTTTGCTAAGAATATGAAAGAATTGTCTGGATGTGACACCATACTTCATGAAATTAATTTAGAATCTAACATACCTGTTAGACAGAAACCATACAGAATACCACATAATTTACAGAAAGAACTTTCGCGTCAGGTGAACGAGTTGCTTGACGCCAAGATAATTCAGAGAAGTACATCACCTTATAACACACCTGTTTTATTTGTGAAGAAACCTGATGGAAGTTACCGTTTAGTAGCGGATTTCCGAAAGTTAAATAAGATTACAATAGTAGAAAATTTTCCGATTCCGAATATATCGGAACTCATAGATAATTTATCTGGAGCCTTGTATTTTTCGACCCTTGATTTAACCAGTGGATTTTATCAATTGTGTTTACATCCTGATGATTATCCAAAGACTTCTTTTTCAACACCTGACGGACACTTTGAATGGACCAGAACTCCATTTGGTCTTAAGAATGCGCCCGCATCCTTTCAGAGATTGATGTCTCTGGTGCTGGCTGGCATATCTGGAATTTACATTGATGACATCATTGTTGCATCAAGAACATTTGAAGAACATTTGAAAAAACTAGAAGAAATTTTTGTAAGATTAAGTAAACATGGCTTGAAGCTTAAGCCATCTAAATGCCATTTTTTTAGAAAAACAATTAAGTATCTTGGATTTTTAGTATCAAATGGAAAAGTACAACCTGATAATCACAACTTGGAAGTTGTAGAAAAATTTAAAATTCCTAAATCAATTAAGAATGTGAGACAATTTCTTGGACTCACTGGATTCTATAGAAAATTCATAAAAGACTATGCTGAACTGACTCTTCCATTGACTGATTTACTGAAGACCAAGAATAATGAAAGTAAAAAGAAATTTATTTGGACAAATGAAGCTCAAAAATCTTTTGAAATTTTAAAAGGAAAACTTTTGTCAAAACCAATTTTGACCCTTCCAGATTTTAGAAAACCATTTATTTTACACACTGATGCTTCAAATCATTCTTTAGGTTGCTATTTGTCCCAAGAAGATGAAAACAAAGTCTTACATCCAATATCTTACGCTAGCAGGAAATTGAATGAAGCTGAATGTAAATACAGTGTTGTCGAAAGAGAAGCATTAGCTGTTGTTTGGGCTACAAACTATTACAAACACTATTTAATTGGAAAACCTTTCACAATTTTTTGCGACCAGATCTCTCTGCCCTTTGTATTTAAATTAAAAGATCCTACATCTAGATTGGCTAGATGGATTGCATCTCTATCACAATTTGATTATCAAATAGTACATAAACCAGGTAAAGCAAATTTGGTTGCTGATTATCTTTCGAGAAATGTAGATGAATGTACAAATACTATTGAGAATATCCCAGGAAGATTTGTGTCACAATATAAAGTGATAAATCAAAATGTTAATCAAAATTTTCCAAGTGTAAATCAAAATTCTCAAAGTTCTAGAAATATAAACAATGCCAATAGTAGCAATATAAGAGAATCAGAAGTCAATTTGAATCCAGCCAATACAAATGAAGTAAATGAAATTTGTTCTGTTGATAATAATGAAAGTGAAATTCAAAATGAAAATAACATACAAAGTGGTCAATTGGAACAAACATTTACTTGCCCTACTTTACTCATAAGAATTAAGAATGCTCAAAAATCTGACCCAAGATGCAATAAAATTATAGATCTCTTAGATAAGAATATAAAACCTTACCCACAAACTTTAGTATTTTTTAGAAAGGATGATATCTTATGGTGTACACATAGGTACCCTAAACGTAGACACCAAGAACAAGAAAGAATTGTTGTTCCACAAGAACTTGTGTCTGAAATTTTATGGTTACATTATGATTGCCCTACGTACGCACATTGTGGATTTAGAAGAACTTTAGCTTCTGTGAGTAGAAAATACTTTTGGCAGGGAATGTATTCCCAAACCCAAAATTATGTGTCATCATGCGAAATTTGTGTGGTAAATCGTGGTTTTAGAAATAATAAAGCACCCATTCAACCATTTTCAAAATCTACATATCCATTTGAGCGAATCGCCATGGATTGTGTCGGACCATTACCTATATCAAGATCTGGAAATAAATTTATTCTTGTGATAACTGACTATTTTACAAGATGGCCTGAAGCATATCCCTTAGCTTCAATTAAAACTGAAGACATTTTAAATTGCTTAGAGCACTATATGGCTCAGCATGGCATACCTAAATACATCGTCTCAGATCAAGGGACGAATTTTGTTTCTAGAACAGCAAGATGCTTTTATAAGAAATTGGGAATAATAAAGAATACTACTACTGCCTATATGCCTTCAGTAGACGGCTGTGTTGAAAGATTAAATGGTACTTTGGTCAGATCCTTGAAAAATATTGCATATAACGATAAAGATAATTGGGATAAGTTGATTCATTTTGCTTTATTAGCTCATAGAAATGCCATACATGCTTCTACGGGTGAATCACCTGCTTATTTACTCTATGGTAGAGAATTAACAGTTCCAAATACTTTGATTGCTGGATTTAAACCTCCGACATATGAATCAACATATGATTATGGAGAGGACTTGAGATTCCGACTGAAAAGAACATATGATGTAGTAAAAAGTAACTTGGAAAAAGCTGAAAATTCACAAATTTTACAACAACATAAGAAAGCGAAGATACCCAATATCAAAGTAAATGACTTAGTGTACTTATACACTCCCTTTTTGCCTCATGGTCAGTCAAGAAAACTGAGTTCCTTTAATAGAGGTCCCTTTAAGGTGATAAAACAAACTTCTGCTGTAAACTTTTTAATCAGACATGTGATGAATCCCAAAAATGAACAACTGGTTCACGTGAACAGACTGACTCTTTTACCTCCAAGAAGAGAGGAATTGCAAAAATTTTCAAAACAAACTACTGAAAGTCAAAAACTGAACTCTAAGTCAAATAAACTTACTCCTGTGATCACCGCTGAGAAAGACTCTTTGAAACTAAAATCTTGTTTATCAAAAACTGCAGAAAAATCTCAAAACAAAAAGACTGTGAAAAGAGTAAGATTTAATTTGCCAAATAAAAGGGTAAATGAAAATGCTGTTCATACTAGATCAAACTTTCATGCTAATAAAGGTCAACATTTCACACCTAGAAATAATTCAAATAAATTTGATAATAGAGGAAATGGAAGAATCATTTACAACAATAACTACAGAAATAGTTATACACCACACCAAAATCAGTATTATATGACAAACAGAAATACACGTACACCTTATAATCTTAGATCTTATCAAAGATTTTCACAATATTAAATTTTGGTTGAGTTCACAATTTTTCAGAAATTGAATTTTGCAAGAAAAATCTCATTTTTTAAATTAAAGTTGATACTTGTTTAAGTTTTTGTATTTCAATATTGTCTTTTAAAATAGAATTTATGAAAAAATTGTTGTGATTTTAAAATTTTATTGGAAATCTTGCATTTAAGTTAAAAGGTAAATAAGAAAAATAAGTAATTTTGTGAACCATAAGTTATGAATGTTTATATTGTAATTTAAATAATAAGTAATTTTGTTAATTGACTCTCCTTGGACTTTAAAATTTTCGAGAGTCCTGTTTTGATTGACTTTGATTATTTTGATGTGTTTTATTGTGAAAAAAAAAAATTGTTTGATTACTTGTTTAAGTTCATGAAATAATTGAAATGGTGTTGGTATTTGTTGTTCCCCTAAGTAAAAGGAGGAAATTTTTTGAAATTTTGAAAAAAAAAAAGTAAATGATTTTGATAAAATAAAATTGAAATTAATATAAAGTTAATACAAAGTAATTGAAGTAATTTAAGTAAGTTGAATTTGAAAATGGAAAGTTTTGAATTTGAGAATTTTTGAAATTTAATGAAATTTTTTTTGAAGATCAAAAATAAATGATCTTTTTTGAAAAATGTTTTTGAAACTTTGTTGCTGAGAGAGGTGAAAATTTTTGGCTGATGTGTTGTTGAAATTTGTTTTTTTGAAATTCCATTTCACATTGTTGTTTTTTTTTGACCAGCAGTTTCAAACATCTACACAAATTTCAGTGAGTCATCATATTTTTATGCTGCAAACCTTTTTCCTGGAAGCTGGCTGGTGGACACAAACATGAACATTTTTACATGGATCACAGATGAAGAAGCAGCTTGACAAATTAAAAGCCCCGGTGCTTTGTGGCAGGACTGGAGTCCTGGACGACAACTTGTTCCGAGCCCACCTAGGACGGTTGTGATGGCCAGGTGGGAAACTGGTGAAGCTGTTGAGGATGATGATGATGAAGAAGATGATGATGATGACGATGATGGGGTCAGCGCAAGCTGTCCAAAATTTTTGTGACGTCCGTGGCTTCTGAGGCGTGTCCTGGTGTCCTGTTTTGCTGCATTTGCATCCTGCACGCGAGTATTTTTTTTTCTTTTTTTACACCCCCTTTTTTACTTCTTGGCAACTCGTTAGTCCCCGCCGAGTTTGCTCTTTGGATGTGTTCCTGCTCTTGTACATAACTGACGTGAATTTCAAGAGAATTTTTCTCTTTTCTCTCTCTCAGTAGACAAATGTGTTTAAATGTAAATTTTTTTGTTTGTGACACATGAAGTGATCACTTGTTTGAAATAATTTCAGAGTGAAAGTTGTTGAAAGTAAAGTAAATTGAAATTTTAAGATAAATTGAATAATTTTAATGTAAATGAATAATTTAAAGTAATTTGAGAAGTTGAGTCAGAATAAGAAAATTCTGAATTGTTTTAATGACGAAAATAAGTTGAATTTAAGTTAATGTTGAATGTTGAAATGTTGAAAAATTGAAAAGTAAATGTAATTTAAAGTTAATGTGTTAAAATTGAAAATGAAAGTAATTTAAAGTGAAAGTTAAAATTGAAATGAAAGTTTGAAATGAAAAAGTTTGAAATTGAAAAATTGAAATATTGAAAATGACTTTGTTCTCAAAAGCGAGACAATTTTTGAATGAGTGAAGAATCTCATTACCTGAATATGACAAATTTAAGTTAAAAATTAATTTTCAAAATATTTAATCTTTTGTTGAAAAATTAAGAATTGTGTTGTGTCACTTGTGTGTTTTGAAAGTGACAAATGTTTGAATTTTTGAAATTTTTTTTAATTGTTTATATTGTTTAAGTTTGTAAATTCATATCATATCATGTTTTTGTTTCACATCACCTGGTTGATCTCAATGTGGTTGATTGAGATATCAGGCAAAGTGCTTGACAAGTTTTTTTTTTCTGAATGTATTTAAATGTGAATTTTTGTAAAGGTTCCTTTAAGATGTGGTGACGCCTTGTCATCCTTTTGGTTTTCTTTTGGTCTTTACCTGTGGTGATGAGTGGCTTGGCCAGTCATTCAGATCTACAGTGTTGTTGCTTTTGAGAAGGGTGAACGATCGCACTTTTCTCGCCCAAAATTTTGTTTTAAATTATTTTACACTTACAGGTTCCTAAGACTCTTTGTAAAATTTTGTGTTTTTGTGTTTTTGAGTGAGAGAAAAATTTTCCTCACTGTGTTCGGAAAATTTTTTGCCTCCCAGGAGGGGAGAGCTGTCATGTCGCATTTATGCGCCATGAGCCTTTTTGTATTTTTCTGTGAGAGAAACATCCTTCTCTCCGTCCGTGCCTGTGCTGTGTTTTTCGTTAAGACTTGTTTGTATTGAAATCGCATTGAAAAGCGCATTTGGTCGAGAATTCGTGAGAATGTCTAGGATTTGCGTCTGGCTGGGATGCGTGACGTGTGATCGCCTGTTACTAGGAGAAGCGCGCCTGTCCAATCAGGAAGAGGCGCAGCGGAGGAGAACTTTCTTGGCGTGGGCCCGAACGACCCACAGTTTGCTTCTTCGAGCTGGAGATTCCGACTAGGATAGTCGCATGAAGAATTTGTCTAAGGTTTAGACAAAGGAGTTTTGGCCGAAATGGCTAAACTGGCGGAGGTGGGCATTTGGTTCTAAAGGAAACCGCCCCTGCTTTCTGGAGATGTTTGAAGAAGAACCTGGAAGCCTTCAATAATTATTCTGTACATTTTTCTAAAATCTATTTTTTTTTATTCCAGGAAATTCTGTCATCGCATTCCGGGTTTGGAATAGTACTTTTATCGGAGGTCGGCGTTCTCGCAATACTTGGATGAAGTCCTGTGACCTAAATTTTTGGACTATTCATCGACGTTCCATTTTTGAGAACTGTTTGATTCAGCCGTAAACCGTGCTTATCTGATGAAAATCTGTTTCTCCAAATTTGTTACTTAAGAGCTCAGGTAACATTTCCTTTTTCCGGAATCCGTGATTCCGAAGCAGCACTGGCATAATGAGAACTAATTTCTATAAATAATATCGGCTCATGATTAAAATGCATTTATGGTTAATTTAGATTCATGATTAAATCATATGATTATTGTAAATTAATTATTGTTTGATATATAAATTTGAACAGAGCATAAAAGTGTGATTGTTCTTTTATTGAAGTGAAGCTCTGATTAACATTGGTTAAATTGAAAGATAATTATATATATATATGTTGGCTTTGAAATTCTTAAAATAAATAGTAATTTGTGTGATAAATGAGCCTGGTTATTTGTGGTTGCCCTCTTACTTTACTCACTGTACATCATTTAGGATTTAATTCTCCTAAACTGGGAAACTCTTTAAAAATTGAACCTGGTGTTTTTATTGGTAATGTTGACAAAATTAAATATGGTAATTATAGTCCTTTTTGGCAATTTGGGTTTACGATCACGTCCTTGTGTGTAGTGGAGTCAGTAGGTGCTGTTTGGTAGTGATTTCGCTACCACAAATTGGTGCCTGTTCCCTTTCCCAGAGTATTACAGTGAGATACATTAATTTTTTATGAAGGAGTGCAGAAATATTTGTGTTTTGATTATATGCATATGAGTACTGCAGAATTTGTATGTCAAAGTAAGTGAAAAAGTTCTTTTAGTGGTGCAAAGTGTTTGAATTATAAATGGGCATGAAAAATTTTTTGTTTATATGTCATAAAGTAAATATAGAAGTGCAAAAAGCACATAAGCCCAGATGCACCAGAGTATTATTTGCATAGTAAAATTTTGTTGCATATATATTCTTGAATTATTTGACATACATAAATATACACAAAATTCCATATGATATATATGAGTAAATTGAAATTTTCAAATACACATACATTGAAAGGTAAATACATAAAGTGCATACACACATTTATGAAAAGTGAATACAATCGTTCTGTGCACATACAAAAGTGGTTCGAAGTTCAAATTAATGAAAAAAAAAATGTGAAAAGAAGTTCACAAATTGTGTTTCTATGCTCTACTTATACATAAATAAGTGATAGAAAGTGAAATTATTTTTCGAAATAAAC
Source organism: Amaurobius ferox (assembly GCA_951213105.1). Lineage (NCBI taxonomy): Eukaryota > Metazoa > Arthropoda > Arachnida > Araneae > Amaurobiidae > Amaurobius > Amaurobius ferox. Next base: position 60,192,990 of record OX578142.1, on the reverse strand, counting down.
TGTGATAAACTGTGCAAAATGCCTCGAAATAGTAAGAATTCTCGTGCAAGTAGGAGTAGAGACTCCTCTGCACAACCAAATAGTAGTAACCGTGTGCCTTCGGTGTCTCCACCACGACTTTCTCCAAATTCTGGCAGATCAGCTTCCGCTGTCAGAGACTCAAATAAAGTTAAAATCGGAATTGGATCGCAGTTCCTTGGATCCATTCCGGGTTTTGCTGGCAATGCAAATGAATCTTTTCAGGACTTTTTGGAAAAGTTCTCCCTGGTCGCTGAACACGCAGATTGGTCAAATCGTGATAAAATCTTTGTTTTGAAGTTGAAATTGTCTGGTTGTGCTGAAAGACTGATCAAATCCATTCCGAAACTGAACCAAAGCACGAATTTTACTGAAGTTGTTAACGCACTCAAGGACAATTTTACTAAGAAAAAAGATATTGCCAAAAACGTTGCATCCTTAATGAATTGTAAACAACTGATAAATGAAGAGGTAAGAGATTATGCGAACCGCATAGAAGCTGAATCCTATGTGGCTTTTCCACAAGATACTGTGTCTGACAATGAAGATTCCCTGAGAACTGCTATTTTGCTCAACTCATTTAAAAAGGGATTGAAAATCCTTATTCGAAAAGCTGTTTTATCTGCAAACCCACAGTCATTTGAAGCTGCGAAAGAGATTGCAATTCTTGAAGAAGAAGTGCAAAATGAAGAGCTGGAAGAAATGACGGAAGACATAAATGCTGTGAGAATTGAAAATGACCCTAAACAAGACATTGAAGAGCTGAAGAAAGAATTAAATTTAAAGAAGAAAGAATTTGAGAAATTAAGAAGAAAATTCAGTGAGAACTCAGAAAAAAGAAAGAAAAGACTGAATGAAATAAAAGAAGATCTGGAAAAGAGCAATTCCAGTTTCGAAGAATCCTTCTTGGATACGCCCTCTACAAGCAGATACAATGAAAACGAATTGGAAGAGGAAGATTGGGAAGATATTCCAGTAAAAAAGAAACATAAACCATCAACATCTTTCAAAACTTCTACACCATCTAGAAGAACTGACAATAGAAACCGTTTCAGTCAAAGAAGAACTCCAGTTGCCTCGCAGGAAGAAGAGTGGTATGTTAAAAGTCCATATCAAAATTATTCTCCAAGAAAGAACTTTCAATCATTTAGAAGACCTTTTCGTAACAGTTTTAATAGAAATTCAAATTTCCAGAGAAGAAATTTTTCAAATTTTAGAAATTCTTTTGATAATTATAAATCTCAAAACTTCAATAATTTTGGATATAGAAGAAATAACAGATATTTTAATAATAGACTTGGTAATAGAAGACAATTTAGAAGACAGAATTTCAGAACACAAAATTTTCAATCTCCAAATTTTAATAGATCAAATTCTGAAATTAGCTGCATGACAGAAATTGAAACACCTTGCCAAGGAAATTTTCCGATCATTCAAGTTTTTGTTGAAGATGTTAAATTAAATGCCTTAATCGACACTGGAAGTTCTATAAACATTATCTATAGTGATGCTTTACACAAAATTAATCCTAGGAAAGTGCAAATAAAACATACATCCACTATTCTGAGAGGAATAGGTAGTCAAAACATTTTGGTTGAGAGAAAAGCTTCCTTTTCCATCAACGTTGGAAACGAAAACAATATGATTGAGTGCTGCATTTTAAATACACCTGCCCCAGGAAAGTACAACTTGATCTTGAGAAATACTTTTCTACATGAGAAACAAGTGACAATTACTTATAGACATAAGCGTGTGAATTTCTTGTACTGTAGCATTCCCTTTACTGAATTTACCGAATCACAAAGTTTTACTGTGATTTCTGATGATGTACAACTTAAAACAGTCGAGAGTTATGCAATAAGTCATGATTTTGATAGAAGAAATTACAATTTTACAAATGATGTGGATTATAGATCCAAAGACACAAATTTTTCAAGAAATTTTAGAGGATATGAAAATAAGTGTGATAATGGATATTTATTTGAACAAAACAATTACCAAAATGAATTTAGAGATGTCGACTTTAGAGATTTTGATGCAAATGTGAATGAAAGATCAAATTATGAATGTGAAAATGATTTACATGAAATGCAGATGAATGATTATGTACATACAAACAGATCTTTGACAGAAAACGATACCAGTGATAATGAAATTTTTGAAACAAGTTGTGATAAACATGATGAAGGAAGTTCACAACAGGACAATACTTTGGCTATTGCCAAAGCATTTAAGAAATGTGTTTTGAAGCCCTTTTCGGAGTCATTTGTTAAATTAGAAAGAAATTATAAAATTGAGAAAGACACGACAATTTTACTTGAACCTATCAATAATAAAGAATTTTCTGCAAATAAAATTTTTGTCGCCAGAAGTATTCATAAAATTCCTGAAAATGACTTTTTGTATGCAAAAATTGCAAATCCATCAGAGAAGTGTGTTTACATAAACAAAGGTATGAAATTAGGAACTTTCGAAAACATCTATGAAGCTGATATTGACATAAATAATAGAATTGACATTGAGAACTGTATTGAAGAGAATGACACATTTGATGCATGGGGAGGAGATTTTGATTTGAAACATATGAACTATGCTCAGAAAACTTTACTTTTAAAATTACTAAATAAATATAAACATGTTTTTGCTAAGAATATGAAAGAATTGTCTGGATGTGACACCATACTTCATGAAATTAATTTAGAATCTAACATACCTGTTAGACAGAAACCATACAGAATACCACATAATTTACAGAAAGAACTTTCGCGTCAGGTGAACGAGTTGCTTGACGCCAAGATAATTCAGAGAAGTACATCACCTTATAACACACCTGTGTTATTTGTGAAGAAACCTGATGGAAGTTACCGTTTAGTAGCGGATTTCCGAAAGTTAAATAAGATTACAATAGTAGAAAATTTTCCGATTCCGAATATATCGGAACTCATAGATAATTTATCTGGAGCCTTGTATTTTTCGACCCTTGATTTAACCAGTGGATTTTATCAATTGTGTTTACATCCTGATGATTATCCAAAGACTTCTTTTTCAACACCTGACGGACACTTTGAATGGACCAGAACTCCATTTGGTCTTAAGAATGCGCCCGCATCCTTTCAGAGATTGATGTCTCTGGTGCTGGCTGGCATATCTGGAATTTACATTGATGACATCATTGTTGCATCAAGAACATTTGAAGAACATTTGAAAAAACTAGAAGAAATTTTTGTAAGATTAAGTAAACATGGCTTGAAGCTTAAGCCATCTAAATGCCATTTTTTTAGAAAAACAATTAAGTATCTTGGATTTTTAGTATCAAATGGAAAAGTACAACCTGATAATCACAACTTGGAAGTTGTAGAAAAATTTAAAATTCCTAAATCAATTAAGAATGTGAGACAATTTCTTGGACTCACTGGATTCTATAGAAAATTCATAAAAGACTATGCTGAACTGACTCTTCCATTGACTGATTTACTGAAGACCAAGAATAATGAAAGTAAAAAGAAATTTATTTGGACAAATGAAGCTCAAAAATCTTTTGAAATTTTAAAAGGAAAACTTTTGTCAAAACCAATTTTGACCCTTCCAGATTTTAGAAAACCATTTATTTTACACACTGATGCTTCAAATCATTCTTTAGGTTGCTATTTGTCCCAAGAAGATGAAAACAAAGTCTTACATCCAATATCTTACGCTAGCAGGAAATTGAATGAAGCTGAATGTAAATACAGTGTTAAAGACCCAGACCGTCCGACTCGTCCAGAGGACTTAGAGTAACTAGTTGGACGGCCGGGTAAATACAGTGTTGTCGAAAGAGAAGCATTAGCTGTTGTTTGGGCTACAAACTATTACAAACACTATTTAATTGGAAAACCTTTCACAATTTTTTGCGACCAGATCTCTCTGTCCTTTGTATTTAAATTAAAAGATCCTACATCTAGATTGGCTAGATGGATTGCATCTCTATCACAATTTGATTATCAAATAGTACATAAACCAGGTAAAGCAAATTTGGTTGCTGATTATCTTTCGAGAAATGTAGATGAATGTACAAATACTATTGAGAATATCCCAGGAAGATTTGTGTCACAATATAAAGTGATAAATCAAAATGTTAATCAAAATTTTCCAAGTGTAAATCAAAATTCTCAAAGTTCTAGAAATATAAACAATGCCAATAGTAGCAATATAAGAGAATCAGAAGTCAATTTGAATCCAGCCAATACAAATGAAGTAAATGAAATTTGTTCTGTTGATAATAATGAAAGTGAAATTCAAAATGAAAATAACATACAAAGTGGTCAATTGGAACAAACATTTACTTGCCCTACTTTACTCATAAGAATTAAGAATGCTCAAAAATCTGACCCAAGATGTAATAAAATTATAGATCTCTTAGATAAGAATATAAAACCTTACCCACAAACTTTAGTATTTTTTAGAAAGGATGATATCTTATGGTGTACACATAGGTACCCTAAACGTAGACACCAAGAACAAGAAAGAATTGTTGTTCCACAAGAACTTGTGTCTGAAATTTTATGGTTACATTATGATTGCCCTACGTACGCACATTGTGGATTTAGAAGAACTTTAGCTTCTGTGAGTAGAAAATACTTTTGGCAGGGAATGTATTCCCAAACCCAAAATTATGTGTCATCATGCGAAATTTGTGTGGTAAATCGTGGTTTTAGAAATAATAAAGCACCCATTCAACCATTTTCAAAATCTACATATCCATTTGAGCGAATCGCCATGGATTGTGTCGGACCATTACCTATATCAAGATCTGGAAATAAATTTATTCTTGTGATAACTGACTATTTTACAAGATGGCCTGAAGCATATCCCTTAGCTTCAATTAAAACTGAAGACATTTTAAATTGCTTAGAGCACTATATGGCTCAGCATGGCATACCTAAATACATCGTCTCAGATCAAGGGACGAATTTTGTTTCTAGAACAGCAAGATGCTTTTATAAGAAATTGGGAATAATAAAGAATACTACTACTGCCTATATGCCTTCAGTAGACGGCTGTGTTGAAAGATTAAATGGTACTTTGGTCAGATCCTTGAAAAATATTGCATATAACGATAAAGATAATTGGGATAAGTTGATTCATTTTGCTTTATTAGCTCATAGAAATGCCATACATGCTTCTACGGGTGAATCACCTGCTTATTTACTCTATGGTAGAGAATTAACAGTTCCAAATACTTTGATTGCTGGATTTAAACCTCCGACATATGAATCAACATATGATTATGGAGAGGACTTGAGATTCCGACTGAAAAGAACATATGATGTAGTAAAAAGTAACTTGGAAAAAGCTGAAAATTCACAAATTTTACAACAACATAAGAAAGCGAAGATACCCAATATCAAAGTAAATGACTTAGTGTACTTATACACTCCCTTTTTGCCTCATGGTCAGTCAAGAAAACTGAGTTCCTTTAATAGAGGTCCCTTTAAGGTGATAAAACAAACTTCTGCTGTAAACTTTTTAATCAGACATGTGATGAATCCCAAAAATGAACAACTGGTTCACGTGAACAGACTGACTCTTTTACCTCCAAGAAGAGAGGAATTGCAAAAATTTTCAAAACAAACTACTGAAAGTCAAAAACTGAACTCTAAGTCAAATAAACTTACTCCTGTGATCACCGCTGAGAAAGACTCTTTGAAACTAAAATCTTGTTTATCAAAAACTGCAGAAAAATCTCAAAACAAAAAGACTGTGAAAAGAGTAAGATTTAATTTGCCAAATAAAAGGGTAAATGAAAATGCTGTTCATACTAGATCAAACTTTCATGCTAATAAAGGTCAACATTTCACACCTAGAAATAATTCAAATAAATTTGATAATAGAGGAAATGGAAGAATCATTTACAACAATAACTACAGAAATAGTTATACACCACACCAAAATCAGTATTATATGACAAACAGAAATACACGTACACCTTATAATCTTAGATCTTATCAAAGATTTTCACAATATTAAATTTTGGTTGAGTTCACAATTTTTCAGAAATTGAATTTTGCAAGAAAAATCTCATTTTTTAAATTAAAGTTGATACTTGTTTAAGTTTTTGTATTTCAATATTGTCTTTTAAAATAGAATTTATGAAAAAATTGTTGTGATTTTAAAATTTTATTGGAAATCTTGCATTTAAGTTAAAAGGTAAATAAGAAAAATAAGTAATTTTGTGAACCATAAGTTATGAATGTTTATATTGTAATTTAAATAATAAGTAATTTTGTTAATTGACTCTCCTTGGACTTTAAAATTTTCGAGAGTCCTGTTTTGATTGACTTTGATTATTTTGATGTGTTTTATTGTGAAAAAAAAAATTGTTTGATTACTTGTTTAAGTTCATGAAATAATTGAAATGGTGTTGGTATTTGTTGTTCCCCTAAGTAAAAGGAGGAAATTTTTTGAAATTTTGAAAAAAAAAAAGTAAATGATTTTGATAAAATAAAATTGAAATTAATATAAAGTTAATATAAAGTAATTGAAGTAATTTAAGTAAGTTGAATTTGAAAATGGAAAGTTTTGAATTTGAGAATTTTTGAAATTTAATGAAATTTTTTTTGAAGATCAAAAATAAATGATCTTTTTTGAAAAATGTTTTTGAAACTTTGTTGCTGAGAGAGGTGAAAATTTTTGGCTGATGTGTTGTTGAAATTTGTTTTTTTGAAATTCCATTTCACATTGTTGTTTTTTTTTGACCAGCAGTTTCAAACATCTACACAAATTTCAGTGAGTCATCATATTTTTATGCTGCAAACCTTTTTCCTGGAAGCTGGCTGGTGGACACAAACATGAACATTTTTACATGGATCACAGATGAAGAAGCAGCTTGACAAATTAAAAGCCCCGGTGCTTTGTGGCAGGACTGGAGTCCTGGACGACAACTTGTTCCGAGCCCACCTAGGACGGTTGTGATGGCCAGGTGGGAAACTGGTGAAGCTGTTGAGGATGATGATGATGAAGAAGATGATGATGATGACGATGATGGGGTCAGCGCAAGCTGTCCAAAATTTTTGTGACGTCCGTGGCTTCTGAGGCGTGTCCTGGTGTCCTGTTTTGCTGCATTTGCATCCTGCACGCGAGTATTTTTTTTTCTTTTTTTACACCCCCTTTTTTACTTCTTGGCAACTCGTTAGTCCCCGCCGAGTTTGCTCTTTGGATGTGTTCCTGCTCTTGTACATAACTGACGTGAATTTCAAGAGAATTTTTCTCTTTTCTCTCTCTCAGTAGACAAATGTGTTTAAATGTAAATTTTTTTGTTTGTGACACATGAAGTGATCACTTGTTTGAAATAATTTCAGAGTGAAAGTTGTTGAAAGTAAAGTAAATTGAAATTTTAAGATAAATTGAATAATTTTAATGTAAATGAATAATTTAAAGTAATTTGAGAAGTTGAGTCAGAATAAGAAAATTCTGAATTGTTTTAATGACGAAAATAAGTTGAATTTAAGTTAATGTTGAATGTTGAAATGTTGAAAAATTGAAAAGTAAATGTAATTTAAAGTTAATGTGTTAAAATTGAAAATGAAAGTAATTTAAAGTGAAAGTTAAAATTGAAATGAAAGTTTGAAATGAAAAAGTTTGAAATTGAAAAATTGAAATATTGAAAATGACTTTGTTCTCAAAAGCGAGACAATTTTTGAATGAGTGAAGAATCTCATTACCTGAATATGACAAATTTAAGTTAAAAATTAATTTTCAAAATATTTAATCTTTTGTTGAAGAATTAAGAATTGTGTTGTGTCACTTGTGTGTTTTGAAAGTGACAAATGTTTGAATTTTTGAAATTTTTTTTAATTGTTTATATTGTTTAAGTTTGTAAATTCATATCATATCATGTTCTTGTTTCACATCACCTGGTTGATCTCAATGTGGTTGATTGAGATATTGTGTTGTCAGGCAAAGTGCTTGACAAGTTTTTTTTTCTGAATGTATTTAAATGTGAATTTTTGTAAAGGTTCCTTTAAGATGTGGTGACGCCTTGTCATCCTTTTGGTTTTCTTTTGGTCTTTACCTGTGGTGATGAATGGCTTGGCCAGTCATTCAGATCTACAGTGTTGTTGCTTTTGAGAAGGGTGAACGATCGCACTTTTCTCGCCCAAAATTTTGTTTTAAATTATTTTACACTTACAGGTTCCTAAGACTCTTTGTAAAATTTTGTGTTTTTGTGTTTTTGAGTGAGAGAAAAATTTTCCTCACTGTGTTCGGAAATTTTTTTGCCTCCCAGGAGGGGAGAGCTGTCATGTCGCATTTATGCGCCATGAGCCTTTTTGTATTTTTCTGTGAGAGAAACATCCTTCTCTCCGTCCGTGCCTGTGCTGTGTTTTTCGTTAAGACTTGTTTGTATTGAAATCGCATTGAAAAGCGCATTTGGTCGAGAATTCGTGAGAATGTCTAGGATTTGCGTCTGGCTGGGATGCGTGACGTGTGATCGCCTGTTACTAGGAGAAGCGCGCCTGTCCAATCAGGAAGAGGCGCAGCGGAGGAGAACTTTCTTGGCGTGGGCCCGAACGACCCACAGTTTGCTTCTTCGAGCTGGAGATTCCGACTAGGATAGTCGCATGAAGAATTTGTCTAAGGTTTAGACAAAGGAGTTTTGGCCGAAATGGCTAAACTGGCGGAGGTGGGCATTTGGTTCTAAAGGAAACCGCCCCTGCTTTCTGGAGATGTTTGAAGAAGAACCTGGAAGCCTTCAATAATTATTCTGTACATTTTTCTAAAATCTATTTTTTTTATTCCAGGAAATTCTGTCATCGCATTCCGGGTTTGGAATAGTACTTTTATCGGAGGTCGGCGTTCTCGCAATACTTGGATGAAGTCCTGTGACCTAAATTTTTGGACTATTCATCGACGTTCCATTTTTGAGAACTGTTTGATTCAGCCGTAAACCGTGCTTATCTGATGAAAATCTGTTTCTCCAAATTTGTTACTTAAGAGCTCAGGTAACATTTCCTTTTTCCGGAATCCGTGATTCCGAAGCAGCACTGGCATAATGAGAACTAATTTCTATAAATAATATCGGCTCATGATTAAAATGCATTTATGGTTAATTTAGATTCATGATTAAATCATATGATTATTGTAAATTAATTATTGTTTGATATATAAATTTGAACAGAGCATAAAAGTGTGATTGTTCTTTTATTGAAATGAAGCTCTGATTAACATTGGTTAAATTGAAAGATAATTATATATATATATGTTGGCTTTGAAATTCTTAAAATAAATAGTAATTTGTGTGATAAATGAGCCTGGTTATTTGTGGTTGCCCTCTTACTTTACTCACTGTACATCATTTAGGATTTAATTCTCCTAAACTGGGAAACTCTTTAAAAATTGAACCTGGTGTTTTTATTGGTAATGTTGACAAAATTAAATATGGTAATTATAGTCCTTTTTGGCAATTTGGGTTTACGATCACGTCCTTGTGTGTAGTGGAGTCAGTAGGTGCTGTTTGGTAGTGATTTCGCTACCACAAATTGGTGCCTGTTCCCTTTCCCAGAGTATTACAGTGAGATACATTAATTTTTTATGAAGGAGTGCAGAAATATTTGTGTTTTGATTATATGCATATGAGTACTGCAGAATTTGTATGTCAAAGTAAGTGAAAAAGTTCTTTTAGTGGTGCAAAGTGTTTGAATTATAAATGGGCATGAAAAATTTTTTGTTTATATGTCATAAAGTAAATATAGAAGTGCAAAAAGCACATAAGCCCAGATGCACCAGAGTATTATTTGCATAGTAAAATTTTGTTGCATATATATTCTTGAATTATTTGACATACATAAATATACACAAAATTCCATATGATATATATGAGTAAATTGAAATTTTCAAATACACATACATTGAAAGGTAAATACATAAAGTGCATACACACATTTATGAAAAGTGAATACAATCGTTCTGTGCACATACAAAAGTGGTTCGAAGTTCAAATTAATGAAAAAAAAAATGTGAAAAGAAGTTCACAAATTGTGTTTCTATGCTCTACTTATACATAAATAAGTGATAGAAAGTGAAATTATTTTTCGAAATAAACTGTGATAAACTGTGCAAAATGCCTCGAAATAGTAAGAATTCTCGTGCAAGTAGGAGTAGAGACTCCTCTGCACAACCAAATAGTAGTAACCGTGTGCCTTCGGTGTCTCCACCACGACTTTCTCCAAATTCTGGCAGATCAGCTTCCGCTGTCAGAGACTCAAATAAAGTTAAAATCGGAATTGGATCGCAGTTCCTTGGATCCATTCCGGGTTTTGCTGGCAATGCAAATGAATCTTTTCAGGACTTTTTGGAAAAGTTCTCCCTGGTCGCTGAACACGCAGATTGGTCAAATCATGATAAAATCTTTGTTTTGAAGTTGAAATTGTCTGGTTGTGCTGAAAGACTGATCAAATCCATTCCGAAACTGAACCAAAGCACGAATTTTACTGAAGTTGTTAACGCACTCAAGGACAATTTTACTAAGAAAAAAGATATTGCCAAAAACGTTGCATCCTTAATGAATTGTAAACAACTGATAAATGAAGAGGTAAGAGATTATGCGAACCGCATAGAAGCTGAATCCTATGTGGCTTTTCCACAAGATACTGTGTCTGACAATGAAGATTCCCTGAGAACTGCTATTTTGCTCAACTCATTTAAAAAGGGATTGAAAATCCTTATTCGAAAAGCTGTTTTATCTGCAAACCCACAGTCATTTGAAGCTGCGAAAGAGATTGCAATTCTTGAAGAAGAAGTGCAAAATGAAGAGCTGGAAGAAATGACGGAAGACATAAATGCTGTGAGAATTGAAAATGACCCTAAACAAGACATTGAAGAGCTGAAGAAAGAATTAAATTTAAAGAAGAAAGAATTTGAGAAATTAAGAAGAAAATTCAGTGAGAACTCAGAAAAAAGAAAGAAAAGACTGAATGAAATAAAAGAAGATCTGGAAAAGAGCAATTCCAGTTTCGAAGAATCCTTCTTGGATACGCCCTCTACAAGCAGATACAATGGAAACGAATTGGAAGAGGAAGATTGGGAAGATATTCCAGTAAAAAAGAAACATAAACCATCAACATCTTTCAAAACTTCTACACCATCTAGAAGAACTGACAATAGAAACCGTTTCAGTCAAAGAAGAACTCCAGTTGCCTCGCAGGAAGAAGAGTGGTATGTTAAAAGTCCATATCAAAATTATTCTCCAAGAAAGAACTTTCAATCATTTAGAAGACCTTTTCGTAACAGTTTTAATAGAAATTCAAATTTCCAGAGAAGAAATTTTTCAAATTTTAGAAATTCTTTTGATAATTATAAATCTCAAAACTTCAATAATTTTGGATATAGAAGAAATAACAGATATTTTAATAATAGACTTGGTAATAGAAGACAATTTAGAAGACAGAATTTCAGAACACAAAATTTTCAATCTCCAAATTTTAATAGATCAAATTCTGAAATTAGCTGCATGACAGAAATTGAAACACCTTGCCAAGGAAATTTTCCGATCATTCAAGTTTTTGTTGAAGATGTTAAATTAAATGCCTTAATCGACACTGGAAGTTCTATAAACATTATCTATAGTGATGCTTTACACAAAATTAATCCTAGGAAAGTGCAAATAAAACATACATCCACTATTCTGAGAGGAATAGGTAGTCAAAACATTTTGGTTGAGAGAAAAGCTTCCTTTTCCATCAACGTTGGAAACGAAAACAATATGATTGAGTGCTGCATTTTAAATACACCTGCCCCAGGAAAGTACAACTTGATCTTGGGAAATACTTTTCTACATGAGAAACAAGTGACAATTACTTATAGACATAAGCGCGTGAATTTCTTGTACTGTAGCATTCCCTTTACTGAATTTACCGAATCACAAAGTTTTACTGTGATTTCTGATGATGTACAACTTAAAAAAGTCGAGAGTTATGCAATAAGTCATGATTTTGATAGAAGAAATTACAATTTTACAAATGATGTGGATTATAGATCCAAAGACACAAATTTTTCAAGAAATTTTAGAGGATATGAAAATAAGTGTGATAATGGATATTTATTTGAACAAAACAATTACCAAAATGAATTTAGAGATGTCGACTTTAGAGATTTTGATGCAAATGTGAATGAAAGATCAAATTATGAATGTGAAAATGATTTACATGAAATGCAGATGAATGATTATGTACATACAAACAGATCTTTGACAGAAAACGATACCAGTGATAATGAAATTTTTGAAACAAGTTGTGATAAACATGATGAAGGAAGTTCACAACAGGACAATACTTTGGCTATTGCCAAAGCATTTAAGAAATGTGTTTTGAAGCCCTTTTCGGAGTCATTTGTTAAATTAAAAAGAAATTATAAAATTGAGAAAGACACGACAATTTTACTTGAACCTATCAATAATAAAGAATTTTCTGCAAATAAAATTTTTGTCGCCAGAAGTATTCATAAAATTCCTGAAAATGACTTTTTGTATGCAAAAATTGCAAATCCATCTGAGAAGTGTGTTTACATAAACAAAGGTATGAAATTAGGAACTTTCGAAAACATCTATGAAGCTGATATTGACATAAATAATAGAATTGACATTGAGAACTGTATTGAAGAGAATGACACATTTGATGCATGGGGAGGAGATTTTGATTTGAAACATATGAACTATGCTCAGAAAACTTTACTTTTAAAATTACTAAATAAATATAAACATGTTTTTGCTAAGAATATGAAAGAATTGTCTGGATGTGACACCATACTTCATGAAATTAATTTAGAATCTAACATACCTGTTAGACAGAAACCATACAGAATACCACATAATTTACAGAAAGAACTTTCGCGTCAGGTGAACGAGTTGCTTGACGCCAAGATAATTCAGAGAAGTACATCACCTTATAACACACCTGTGTTATTTGTGAAGAAACCTGATGGAAGTTACCGTTTAGTAGCGGATTTCCGAAAGTTAAATAAGATTACAATAGTAGAAAATTTTCCGATTCCGAATATATCGGAACTCATAGATAATTTATCTGGAGCCTTGTATTTTTCGACCCTTGATTTAACCAGTGGATTTTATCAATTGTGTTTACATCCTGATGATTATCCAAAGACTTCTTTTTCAACACCTGACGGACACTTTGAATGGACCAGAACTCCATTTGGTCTTAAGAATGCGCCCGTATCCTTTCAGAGATTGATGTCTCTGGTGCTGGCTGGCATATCTGGAATTTACATTGATGACATCATTGTTGCATCAAGAACATTTGAAGAACATTTGAAAAAACTAGAAGAAATTTTTGTAAGATTAAGTAAACATGGCTTGAAGCTTAAGCCATCTAAATGCCATTTTTTTAGAAAAACAATTAAGTATCTTGGATTTTTAGTATCAAATGGAAAAGTACAACCTGATAATCACAACTTGGAAGTTGTAGAAAAATTTAAAATTCCTAAATCAATTAAGAATGTGAGACAATTTCTTGGACTCACTGGATTCTATAGAAAATTCATAAAAGACTATGCTGAACTGACTCTTCCATTGACTGATTTACTGAAGACCAAGAATAATGAAAGTAAAAAGAAATTTATTTGGACAAATGAAGCTCAAAAATCTTTTGAAATTTTAAAAGGAAAACTTTTGTCAAAACCAATTTTGACCCTTCCAGATTTTAGAAAACCATTTATTTTACACACTGATGCTTCAAATCATTCTTTAGGTTGCTATTTGTCCCAAGAAGATGAAAACAAAGTCTTACATCCAATATCTTACGCTAGCAGGAAATTGAATGAAGCTGAATGTAAATACAGTGTTGTCGAAAGAGAAGCATTAGCTGTTGCTTGGGCTACAAACTATTACAAACACTATTTAATTGGAAAACCTTTCACAATTTTTTGCGACCAGATCTCTCTGTCCTTTGTATTTAAATTAAAAGATCCTACATCTAGATTGGCTAGATGGATTGCATCTCTATCACAATTTGATTATCAAATAGTACATAAACCAGGTAAAGCAAATTTGGTTGCTGATTATCTTTCGAGAAATGTAGATGAATGTACAAATACTATTGAGAATATCCCAGGAAGATTTGTGTCACAATATAAAGTGATAAATCAAAATGTTAATCAAAATTTTCCAAGTGTAAATCAAAATTCTCAAAGTTCTAGAAATATAAACAATGCCAATAGTAGCAATATAAGAGAATCAGAAGTCAATTTGAATCCAGCCAATACAAATGAAGTAAATGAAATTTGTTCTGTTGATAATAATGAAAGTGAAATTCAAAATGAAAATAACATACAAAGTGGTCAATTGGAACAAACATTTACTTGCCCTACTTTACTCATAAGAATTAAGAATGCTCAAAAATCTGACCCAAGATGTAATAAAATTATAGATCTCTTAGATAAGAATATAAAACCTTACCCACAAACTTTAGTATTTTTTAGAAAGGATGATATCTTATGGTGTACACATAGGTACCCTAAACGTAGACACCAAGAACAAGAAAGAATTGTTGTTCCACAAGAACTTGTGTCTGAAATTTTATGGTTACATTATGATTGCCCTACGTACGCACATTGTGGATTTAGAAGAACTTTAGCTTCTGTGAGTAGAAAATACTTTTGGCAGGGAATGTATTCCCAAACCCAAAATTATGTGTCATCATGCGAAATTTGTGTGGTAAATCGTGGTTTTAGAAATAATAAAGCACCCATTCAACCATTTTCAAAATCTACATATCCATTTGAGCGAATCGCCATGGATTGTGTCGGACCATTACCTATATCAAGATCTGGAAATAAATTTATTCTTGTGATAACTGACTATTTTACAAGATGGCCTTAAGCATATCCCTTAGCTTCAATTAAAACTGAAGACATTTTAAATTGCTTAGAGCACTATATGGCTCAGCATGGCATACCTAAATACATCGTCTCAGATCAAGGGACGAATTTTGTTTCTAGAACAGCAAGATGCTTTTATAAGAAATTGGGAATAATAAAGAATACTACTACTGCCTATATGCCTTCAGTAGACGGCTGTGTTGAAAGATTAAATGGTACTTTGGTCAGATCCTTGAAAAATATTGCATATAACGATAAAGATAATTGGGATAAGTTGATTCATTTTGCTTTATTAGCTCATAGAAATGCCATACATGCTTCTACGGGTGAATCACCTGCTTATTTACTCTATGGTAGAGAATTAACAGTTCCAAATACTTTGATTGCTGGATTTAAACCTCCGACATATGAATCAACATATGATTATGGAGAGGACTTGAGATTCCGACTGAAAAGAACATATGATGTAGTAAAAAGTAACTTGGAAAAAGCTGAAAATTCACAAATTTTACAACAACATAAGAAAGCGAAGATACCCAATATCAAAGTAAATGACTTAGTGTACTTATACACTCCCTTTTTGCCTCATGGTCAGTCAAGAAAACTGAGTTCCTTTAATAGAGGTCCCTTTAAGGTGATAAAACAAACTTCTGCTGTAAACTTTTTAATCAGACATGTGATGAATCCCAAAAATGAACAACTGGTTCACGTGAACAGACTGACTCTTTTACCTCCAAGAAGAGAGGAATTGCAAAAATTTTCAAAACAAACTACTGAAAGTCAAAAACTGAACTCTAAGTCAAATAAACTTACTCCTGTGATCACCGCTGAGAAAGACTCTTTGAAACTAAAATCTTGTTTATCAAAAACTGCAGAAAAATCTCAAAACAAAAAGACTGTGAAAAGAGTAAGATTTAATTTGCCAAATAAAAGGGTAAATGAAAATGCTGTTCATACTAGATCAAACTTTCATGCTAATAAAGGTCAACATTTCACACCTAGAAATAATTCAAATAAATTTGATAATAGAGGAAATGGAAGAATCATTTACAACAATAACTACAGAAATAGTTATACACCACACCAAAATCAGTATTATATGACAAACAGAAATACACGTACACCTTATAATCTTAGATCTTATCAAAGATTTTCACAATATTAAATTTTGGTTGAGTTCACAATTTTTCAGAAATTGAATTTTGCAAGAAAAATCTCATTTTTTAAATTAAAGTTGATACTTGTTTAAGTTTTTGTATTTCAATATTGTCTTTTAAAATAGAATTTATGAAAAAATTGTTGTGATTTTAAAATTTTATTGGAAATCTTGCATTTAAGTTAAAAGGTAAATAAGAAAAATAAGTAATTTTGTGAACCATAAGTTATGAATGTTTATATTGTAATTTAAATAATAAGTAATTTTGTTAATTGACTCTCCTTGGACTTTAAAATTTTCGAGAGTCCTGTTTTGATTGACTTTGATTATTTTGATGTGTTTTATTGTGAAAAAAAAATTGTTTGATTACTTGTTTAAGTTCATGAAATAATTGAAATGGTGTTGGTATTTGTTGTTCCCCTAAGTAAAAGGAGGAAATTTTTTGAAATTTTGAAAAAAAAAAAGTAAATGATTTTGATAAAATAAAATTGAAATTAATATAAAGTTAATATAAAGTAATTGAAGTAATTTAAGTAAGTTGAATTTGAAAATGGAAAGTTTTGAATTTGAGAATTTTTGAAATTTAATGAAATTTTTTTTGAAGATCAAAAATAAATGATCTTTTTTGAAAAATGTTTTTGAAACTTTGTTGCTGAGAGAGGTGAAAATTTTTGGCTGATGTGTTGTTGAAATTTGTTTTTTTGAAATTCCATTTCACATTGTTGTTTTTTTTTGACCAGCAGTTTCAAACATCTACACAAATTTCAGTGAGTCATCATATTTTTATGCTGCAAACCTTTTTCCTGGAAGCTGGCTGGTGGACACAAACATGAACATTTTTACATGGATCACAGATGAAGAAGCAGCTTGACAAATTAAAAGCCCCGGTGCTTTGTGGCAGGACTGGAGTCCTGGACGACAACTTGTTCCGAGCCCACCTAGGACGGTTGTGATGGCCAGGTGGGAAACTGGTGAAGCTGTTGAGGATGATGATGATGAAGAAGATGATGATGATGACGATGATGGGGTCAGCGCAAGCTGTCCAAAATTTTTGTGACGTCCGTGGCTTCTGAGGCGTGTCCTGGTGTCCTGTTTTGCTGCATTTGCATCCTGCACGCGAGTATTTTTTTTTCTTTTTTTACACCCCCTTTTTTACTTCTTGGCAACTCGTTAGTCCCCGCCGAGTTTGCTCTTTGGATGTGTTCCTGCTCTTGTACATAACTGACGTGAATTTCAAGAGAATTTTTCTCTTTTCTCTCTCTCAGTAGACAAATGTGTTTAAATGTAAATTTTTTTGTTTGTGACACATGAAGTGATCACTTGTTTGAAATAATTTCAGAGTGAAAGTTGTTGAAAGTAAAGTAAATTGAAATTTTAAGATAAATTGAATACTTTTAATGTAAATGAATAATTTAAAGTAATTTGAGAAGTTGAGTCAGAATAAGAAAATTCTGAATTGTTTTAATGACGAAAATAAGTTGAATTTAAGTTAATGTTGAATGTTGAAATGTTGAAAAATTGAAAAGTAAATGTAATTTAAAGTTAATGTGTTAAAATTGAAAATGAAAGTAATTTAAAGTGAAAGTTAAAATTGAAATGAAAGTTTGAAATGAAAAAGTTTGAAATTGAAAAATTGAAATATTGAAAATGACTTTGTTCTCAAAAGCGAGACAATTTTTGAATGAGTGAAGAATCTCATTACCTGAATATGACAAATTTAAGTTAAAAATTAATTTTCAAAATATTTAATCTTTTGTTGAAGAATTAAGAATTGTGTTGTGTCACTTGTGTGTTTTGAAAGTGACAAATGTTTGAATTTTTGAAATTTTTTTTAATTGTTTATATTGTTTAAGTTTGTAAATTCATATCATATCATGTTTTTGTTTCACATCACCTGGTTGATCTCAATGTGGTTGATTGAGATATTGTGTTGTCAGGCAAAGTGCTTGACAAGTTTTTTTTTTCTGAATGTATTTAAATGTGAATTTTTGTAAAGGTTCCTTTAAGATGTGGTGACGCCTTGTCATCCTTTTGGTTTTCTTTTGGTCTTTACCTGTGGTGATGAGTGGCTTGGCCAGTCATTCAGATCTACAGTGTTGTTGCTTTTGAGAAGGGTGAACGATCGCACTTTTCTCGCCCAAAATTTTGTTTTAAATTATTTTACACTTACAGGTTCCTAAGACTCTTCGTAAAATTTTGTGTTTTTGTGTTTTTGAGTGAGAGAAAAATTTTCCTCACTGTGTTCGGAAAATTTTTTGCCTCCCAGGAGGGGAGAGCTGTCATGTCGCATTTATGCGCCATGAGCCTTTTTGTATTTTTCTGTGAGAGAAACATCCTTCTCTCCGTCCGTGCCTGTGCTGTGTTTTTCGTTAAGACTTGTTTGTATTGAAATCGCATTGAAAAGCGCATTTGGTCGAGAATTCGTGAGAATGTCTAGGATTTGCGTCTGGCTGGGATGCGTGACGTGTGATCGCCTGTTACTAGGAGAAGCGCGCCTGTCCAATCAGGAAGAGGCGCAGCGGAGGAGAACTTTCTTGGCGTGGGCCCGAACGACCCACAGTTTGCTTCTTCGAGCTGGAGATTCCGACTAGGATAGTCGCATGAAGAATTTGTCTAAGGTTTAGACAAAGGAGTTTTGGCCGAAATGGCTAAACTGGCGGAGGTGGGCATTTGGTTCTAAAGGAAACCGCCCCTGCTTTCTGGAGATGTTTGAAGAAGAACCTGGAAGCCTTCAATAATTATTCTGTACATTTTTCTAAAATCTATTTTTTTTTATTCCAGGAAATTCTGTCATCGCATTCCGGGTTTGGAATAGTACTTTTATCGGAGGTCGGCGTTCTCGCAATACTTGGATGAAGTCCTGTGACCTAAATTTTTGGACTATTCATCGACGTTCCATTTTTGAGAACTGTTTGATTCAGCCGTAAACCGTGCTTATCTGATGAAAATCTGTTTCTCCAAATTTGTTACTTAAGAGCTCAGGTAACATTTCCTTTTTCCGGAATCCGTGATTCCGAAGCAGCACTGGCATAATGAGAACTAATTTCTATAAATAATATCGGCTCATGATTAAAATGCATTTATGGTTAATTTAGATTCATGATTAAATCATATGATTATTGTAAATTAATTATTGTTTGATATATAAATTTGAACAGAGCATAAAAGTGTGATTGTTCTTTTATTGAAGTGAAGCTCTGATTAACATTGGTTAAATTGAAAGATAATTATATATATATATGTTGGCTTTGAAATTCTTAAAATAAATAGTAATTTGTGTGATAAATGAGCCTGGTTATTTGTGGTTGCCCTCTTACTTTACTCACTGTACATCATTTAGGATTTAATTCTCCTAAACTGGGAAACTCTTTAAAAATTGAACCTGGTGTTTTTATTGGTAATGTTGACAAAATTAAATATGGTAATTATAGTCCTTTTTGGCAATTTGGGTTTACGATCACGTCCTTGTGTGTAGTGGAGTCAGTAGGTGCTGTTTGGTAGTGATTTCGCTACCACAAAAGTCTTAAAGTCACGTCTTAATCAAAATACTGGCTCCGTTGAGTACTGCTCCGAGGTCAGTATAATAAGGGTTGCTGTTGTTGTTGTTGAGACCCAGACCGTCCGACCTACTAGAAAGGTGTAAGGTAACTGTTTGGACGGCCGTTAAGTGCCACCCAATTTAGACCGCAACCCAGCTGGGGAGGCATCCACAGGGACCGTACCCTCCTTTCCTTACCACCAACCTCTCTGAAGGACTTACGGACCCACATGTTTAACGTGATCGTACTCCGCGTGAACGCGGCGTCAGTTTTGGCAGTGGCGGGTATCGAATCCGGGCCTACCGAGGGCAATTCCACCGCGCTAACCACTGGGCTACCACACCCCTAGTATAATAAGAGTGTAAAGTGTTTCCTTCTTGGTCACCAAAAATGTTTCTGGGAGGGAAGAGGGTCTGGAAGGACTTTTCCACTATCCTTCATTTTGACCTTTCCTGTCGGAAAAAATGAAAATCTTGTTCTGTTAGATTCTTTCTGAGGTCGATACTATAAGTATGAGATGATTTAATCTTCAAGGTCATCCTGAGGGCTTCTGTGGGGTCTAGAAAGAATTTCCAAAATATCTCATTTTTCCTCCGTACTGGAAAATAGAAAAATTGATATTCAGACTCAGAGTTTTGTCCCCTGGTCGATTATGCAAAGACTCAGCCTTCTAGGCCAAAAGGGGCTTCTGGATAGTCTAAAAATATATTTCGTAAAACCCCAATTTTCTTCACACCCTGGAAGAATCGACAGTCCGGCTCTGTTGGATTCTGTTCCGTTGTCGATATTAAATATGTGCAAAAATAACTCTATCTTGTATTTCTATGAAGGGGGTAGGCTTCAGAAGAGTCTGTAAAGAAAAAATACGGAATGGACCAATAAAATGGACTAATAGAGAGGACCAATAAAATGGACCAATAGAATGGAATAAAATGGACCAATAAAGAGGCATTATTCAATTCAAGTTGGATTGTCACTTTCTCGTGTCAAGATCCAAACTCCGTTAATCCGTTTTTCGATGCATTTAATATGATCACTTTATTCGTACATCGCGTTATTACTTTCCCTATACACACAGTACTAATGTATAGGAAAATTATTGTAGGAAATTCAAATAGATTTTCGACGGAAGAGCACGTTTCAAGCATCCCTGGACTAGAATCGATCGTTTTTGAGGTCATGTCTCTGTGTGTGTGTGCATGTAAGTATGTGTAGGTGTGTGCCCGTCAGTCTGTGGAGACGATGTCTCACGAATGGAGTGATTCGAAAGAAATTTGGTACACAACTTACAATTAGTAAATACTGAAAGCCTAATGATTTTAAAAGCAATCGAATGTTCGGAAGGCCCAAAATTTTTGAATGAAATTTTGAAAAAATTATCAAAAATAAGAACCTGCAATAATGTTAAATAAATAATAATTTCTGTTGTAACTTTTCATCAGAAAACGATTGACATAAATGTTAGAACACTAGCCTGAAACGTTATCGAGATATTGTAATTTTTTCAACAAAATGTATCAAAAAAAGTACATAATATTAAAAAAAGTATTAACAATTCCGAAATATGTTCACTTTTCATATGTTATATTGCAAGCCGTCATTACGAAATTATGATGTATCTTGTATATAACTGCGCCCTCTATCGGTCTTTATGCGTGAACATATGATTGTAAATAAATTTGTTTAGATTCTAATCTTACATGGTGCAGTCATAAAAACTTCCGCTCCGCAAAATTTTTGTTTTTCGCAAATATCTTTGTCGTTAATTTTCCTTCCTTACGTTTACGAGGAAGAAAATCATCTTGCAACTTTAAATTCTCGATGTCTTAATAAATAGTGTCTTAAAAGACGAAGTTTCCGTAAAACAAATCTACATTAAATTTTTGTGTTTAAGAATCGCCATTGAAGTAAGTGTCATTCATTCGACTGAAAACAATTATCTTTCATCGCCAGCCTGTCGACGCCTAAACTTCGCACCATCTTCTGGATGCATGACTGTCTTGTTTTCAAACTTTGAAGATAAAAGGTAATTGCTTTCATTAATGTTTTCTTAATACATACGCAAAAATGGAAAAATTGGACCCGAAAGAAATACAAGTGTTTACAATTTCACAATTGAAAGCGGAACTAAATATTAGTAAATTATCTTGTAAATGATCAAAAAATGAATTAATCCAACGTTTGGTTTCGGATAATGAAAAACATTTTCGTGAAAGAACAGTTGATATGCTAAACTCTACTTGCTCACAATGAACATTTAGGACTGACACAAAAATTAAATGAAAAAGAATCAGAAATTCTAGACTTGAGAAAACAACTCGAAAATAAAAATAATCAAATCTCTAAAAATTTATACACTGGGATGAATCTGCTTCAACTGCACTGAATCTTACTAACATTGCCGCACAACTAGCAGCCACTGTTCAACAATTGGCTTTAAATCAAGAAAAATTGAATTCGCCGATTCAAATAAACTTCACTATGGATATCGCTCAAGCAATATCCCGTTTTTCCTCAAAACAGTTCGAAGATCAAACGAAATGGATTATGCCAGTGGAAAGAATTGCATTCTATGCTCATTGGACGCCCTCCTTAGCGATCATAACGCACAAACAAGATTGAAGTCATCAGCCACAGATTGTGACTCCGTGTACAGTAAAAATTGTCAAGATTGGTTAGAATGGAAAGAAGAATTTCAAAAACGATTTAAACGATCGAGAAACATGAAAGATATTTGTACGTATCAAGCAAATCGTGTGCTTCATGAAGACGAAAATTTAGTGTCATATATTTACGCAAAGGATGCCTTCCTCGGAAATTCTCCTCATAAATTGGACGTATCCAAATGCATTTCGCTTATTCTAGGTGACATACAAGACGACTAATGGGCCACCTTCAAAAGTGTTTTGACGAAATTCGCATCTCATAATCCAACCAAATGATACTCACTTCTTCCTAATACCCTACTTGCGATAAATACTGTACGACAAAGTCCAAGCTAATAGTCGCCATTCTGTTTGTTACATAGTTACAATCCTCGTCTACCAAAATAATTACATTTGGGAGCCATTATGAACGAATCAACTTGATTGGAACAACTGGAAGACCTTCCTTATCTTTGTGAAAATGCATTACTGAATATTGAAGAAACTCATCAAGAAAACAAACGTCGATTTGACCAGAGACGACTCGACAAGACATTCAATAGCGGCGATCTAGTATTTACGACTGGTCGCAAGCTCAAGACCATAAACTTATTCCGAAGTTTAAAGGACCTCTTCGCCTTGTACGTCAAGTCGGGGCCGTGTGTTACTAGATCGCTGATGTGAAAGGAAAATAACACCGAAAATAGTTCACATTCAAGCGTTCAAACAGTATGACCATCGCCAAAACAGACGTCCACCAGAAATATTCTGAAACCGGTGAAAAGAGATCTTCATCAGTAAGGACATTTCGTAATTCAGACTTTTAGAAAACGATTATTGAACTTTACAAGTGTAAAATTCTGAAATTTTTTGGGTCGTGTAATCCGTCATTGCGAAATTATGATGTATCTTGTATATAACTGCCCCTGTATATGATGTATATGATGTATCTTGTATATGATGTATCTTGCATATCATATACAAGTTCTAATATAACTGTTCTAATATTTTAATTTTATGCGATATATATTTGTTAACATCATTCTTGTGGATCCAGTTTGTTCTATTCACGGGAGAAAGTAATTTTTAATAGTTTGTATTTTCACGCCTAAAAATTCACCAACAGTCATTTACGTATAAGAAATACTTTTTTTCACTTTGTTTGTCTGTAACGCTTGGAGAAAAATCTGGCAATTTGTCAAGTAATTTAGCAAACTGTTGTCAAGTTGTTGATATTTTAACCCAGATTGAGAAAAATATTGTTAAAATTGCAAAATTAACACTACGTAAACGAAATGATTCAAAATTGATGAATAAATAATTAGTATATTTTAATATATGGACTATATTGTTTATTGCGGAGGCTATTAATATTGATATTTGTTAATATAGAGTTGCGTAAAATATAAGTTAATTGGTTACTTCGAAATAATTTTACATATTGTCATCCGGAAAAGCGCCAAATGTATAATTCAGCGATAAAAACACTGTGCCATAGATCTTATACATTATTTTTTCACTGTGAAAAAAGTAAATTTATTGCATTATGGAGAGAAAGTCAGGTGCTTCTCAAAACAGATATTTAACAAGAAAGATCAATCATGCTTAAAGCATTGATTATGAAACGCTTTCCAACTTCAATGAAATTTTATTTAAACAAGTCTAAAATGCAATACATTCCTCGGTAATATTTTGAAACTTATCACAATACTGCATTAATTTATTATATTTGAAAACTTAAACTTTCATCGAAAAAAATGAACGTCATTCAAATGACGGCATTGAAATATAAATTGCCTGGTTTAAACATCTCTAAAATGTTATACATTCCTCGGTAATAGTTTTAGAATTATCATAATACTACGATAATTTATTATATTTGAAAACTTCATGGAAAACAACTGAAATTAATTCAAATGACGTCATAGAAAAAATAACACGCCTGGATCTCTCTATAAAAACAGGATTTTATTCATAACTTTCTCCCATTCATTTCATTCATCACAATACTATAATAATTTATTTTATTTAAACATTTTGATTAAGACCATGGAGCTACAAAAAATTAAACTCTATGCTTGAAACTTCATCGAAAAAAATCGTCCTTCTCTTTATGAAATCAATTAATATTTCATTCATATCAGCCATGCAGACTCCATGGACTAAATTATTTTGTGTTAAAGAAATACAGGAATTCTAATACAACTCATTCTATATATTTTGCTGTTTACATTTTACATAGGTGAAAAATAGGCTTAGTTGTAGAAATAATCAAATTTAGATGAGCATTTAAACTCAAATATATTGTCATTGCGTTGTTTCAGTATGTAGATGCACAGAATTTAAGCAAAAATAAAGTAGTTTTAGGACGGATACAACACTCAATATGAATTAAAAAGAACTTAAAAAAATCACGATTTTGAAACAAGATGGATGCCATATATCATTTTGAAGTGGGTCATGTGATCGTTTCATATCATGGTCACGTGATCGTTTCATATAAGAGGTGTAATTATTATTTTAATTTTTATTTAAAAAACTACTGAATATATTTCGCTGAATTTTTTTTATATATTTTATGGAACAATTTGAATATTACCTAAAATTTTCGAAGCAATTTGTGAATTTTAAATCCGCTTAAAAAATGTTTGAAATATTGGGTCCCATAGGGCTCAATGTATTTCATTTTTTCGATCCGGGTTCAATCCTAAACTAATTGGGTGATATTATTCATTTATATTCCCATAGGTTTTACAGACCGTCTGAACAACATACTAAAATTTCATTTTGATTAAGTCATTTTTACGGCAGTTATCGTGCTAACGGACAGACAGACAGATAGACAGACAGAATGAATGAACAAAGTCATAAACACTTTTCAACTTTGTTGTAAGGTGTTAAAAATGAGAGCGCAAAAACTTACCATATACCTCTTTCCCAGATCACATGAAATACAATTAATAAACTCTAAATTGTTTATTTAATTATGAAGAACAACTTAGTACTTAAAATATATATTACAGCAACTGAACTTTATAATATTCATCGACTTGACTCCAAAATGCTGATATTCCATCAACAAAGGGACCTTTTTCCATGATATTCCATCATCGAAAGAGGAGATCAAAATAGGGATCTTTGATTACAATTATAGTTGTCTAATGTGATGACCAGAAATACTAATAAGATTATTAATGTAATTATTCCCACTTTGCGACTGCAAGCCTATAAGGAATCCGGCACATACTTTTATTATTTTCAGCTTTGTACATTGGGAGTTTCACCTGTTCTTTCTCAATATATTATATTTTTACCAATATATTTTACTTTTACCAATATATCTCAATATATTTTACTCTTACCAATACATCTCATTATATTTTCCTTTTACCACATCTCTCGCGTTCTCTGGATTCATTAATCTTTACATTAATCTTTTCGACACACTCCTCCAACTCCAAAAATTATCTTCCTATGCGTGTTCGCATGTTCTTATAATTTTGGACGATTGAGCTACAGTGTTTTTTACTTTGAGCAAAACGAGTCTTTTGCCTTGTTTGGCCCGTAGTTATGGGACTGAACTAGCTTCCTTCCCTTGATAGGTCGACCCTCCTGTTCAGTGGGACTTGAGAAATTGCGTAAAATTCACAGTTGTCTCGGTTTGTACCTAGCGGCCTGTACGACCAAACTTATTTTGCTGTATTTTCCCATTATAAATATTTGTATTAAATACTGCCATGGTTGGGGCCAACCAGACTATCCTATTGTGCTTTTTATATTTTTGGATCATTCATAGACAATTGATACAATCACCTGCAACTTTCATTTCTGTGATGCTTTAATCTTTAGTTAATTCACAATTCTGACATCATACAACCTAATTGGTAAATGCAGTCTCCTCAGAACAAAATGAATTACAGAGACATTCTGAAATGCTCATTGATGTCTAAGACCAAATTGGTAACGCTGCAACCTCCTTAAAATATAATAAATTAAGAAACCAGTCAGCAATTCTCATTGTTTTCTTCAATTATATTGCATTGTTTTCTTCAATTATATTGGTAAATATTCCAGTTATTCTAAAAGAGAACACGTTGCAAGACTTGGTACTCAAACCTGGGCTAATGTTATGAATCTCAAATAAATTTATCGAAATAATCATACTCATCGTTTCGAAAGGATTTTATTTCAAAATGTAATCCACATACTTAAAATTATAATAAATACTTTTTGTTGAAATATATTACACAATTCCCGAAATCAATTTATAACTTTACCTTCATCGCTCCTTTTCCAATTCCTTTGTGAATTGCAAAAATCTGAAAGGATTACTGTATACCGTATGTATATAAATGAGAATCATAACATCATCCCTAACGGGAGAAAAACCATATCATTTTTTGGATTAGAATCTTGAATTCAAGCGGCAGAAAATGATAAATCCCATTCATCTTACTGAAATCATGGCAATATAAACATAAATTCGTATGCATAAAAGCTTTTCAGATGTTTTATGTTTCAGTTTCTGAATAACTCAACAATATTTTTAGATATTCTGGTGCATGAAAATGTTGATATCGATTAAATATTGAAATAAAAATATTTCATAATTCCAGATATGATAAAGATACACTCATCTTGTGACACTACTAAATAATTTATTTTCGCTATGAATGCAAAATACAAATTTGAGATGCGATAATAATGATGTTATAATTATAGATGTGTAACAATAGATGTGAGGCATGATGAAATAGGTGTGGTGTGATAATAATAGATGTGTTCATAATTCGAGATGTAATAAAGATACACTCAACCCACTACTAAATAATTTACCACTACTAAATACTGTGACACTACTAAATAATTTGAATATTGCTATGCATTTA
Source organism: Amaurobius ferox (assembly GCA_951213105.1). Taxonomy (NCBI): domain Eukaryota; kingdom Metazoa; phylum Arthropoda; class Arachnida; order Araneae; family Amaurobiidae; genus Amaurobius; species Amaurobius ferox. The sequence goes on along the minus strand of OX578142.1, from coordinate 60,165,878 downwards.
AAATTTAAATTTATTTAGTAATTATCATAATTCACAATGAATGTGGTAATTAGTTCATGACGTGGACACACAAGATGGTAGTTACAAATGCACGATATAAGGACACAACAATATGGTTTAATCTGAATATATAGTATTGTAGGTTATAATAAAAACATGTCATTATAATAAAAAATATGCATACACCTGTCTTATTCTCTTGCAGAAAGTAAAACATTTGTTTTTATCTAAATATTGTGCGAAAAAACAAACATTAAACAGTGCAAAAATAACATGTGGCGATTATAATTTTAAAACGAATAAGGTATTAACTAAAAAATTCGCTTTGTGTTGAAGTCCGCAATAATCCACTTAAAATTTTTTGTTGCTTTTGCTACACCTGAAAATCTAACTGAAACGCAAACATTAATATTTTCTTCAAAATAATAAAAAGCTTGAATAACATCTAAAATTATTTATTTAAAAATTATCTTTAAAATTAAATTTATTAAAATCAATTAAGTTTCTTTTCATGATATCATAGTTAATATACAATTTTATCAAAAATCAATCTTGTATGCATTTACACCTTAATTACATTTCAGAGGAAGCATGGGAATGTAATGACGTACATTGAAAAGACCACTGATCTCAGAAATTGTGTATCTATATAAATAAAATTGAAAATCCGTCTGTCTGTCTGCTTGCCCCATCATAACGGCAGAACGGCTGAACCGAATTCGATGAAATTTTGTCGGTAGCCTAGAAATAGCCCCACTTAAAATTTAGTCTATATTTTGAGTTGTTACGACCAGTGGTTCCTGAGATTTTAGTAAAAAACAAAATTTTCGTGTATCTTATCGTCACGGAAAAACGGCTAAATCAAATTTAATGAAATTTTGTGGATAGCCTTAAAATAACCCCCCATAAGTTTAGTCCAAGTTTTGAGTTTCTAAGGCCAGGGGTTGTCGAGATATTAATGAAAAACGGAACTTTTCCCTAGGACTTCTACTCTCCAACTCCGTGGTTTATCCAAACGGAAAGGATGAAAATCGTTTGTTTAAAACGTCAAAATAAAATAAAACTTTATTTCCGAGTTTGGTGCAGGATTTTTGCATTAATTAGTCACTATCGGAAAACATGAATTGTTTGAAACATGAATTTAAATGGAAAAATCTACCTCCATGGCTTATCTTTCACAAGCTTTTGCTCAACGATGAAAAGTATAAAGAAATCAATATGGCTATTTAATTTCGCATTTTATGAAGAAGATTCTATCTCATATGTTGCTCGGCAACGGAATGAAATTAAATGTGTTGTTAATATTTGTTATTATTTTTTCTATTTGAATAATAAATAAATGGATGTAAAAATATATTTTATAAATGAACGATTTGATTGTCCTTTTAATTATATAACTTGCGGACTGCGTACATCACTTTCATTTATTTTAACAAAGAGGTTTCAAGCTCATATATTGTGTTTACCCAATAAATTCATTTAGCCGATTGTTGAAGCAGAAAAAGTGTAGAATGGGTGTATCTTCTAATACAATTTTAGTGTTTTCATTTAGTATATACAAACGGGATCAGGATATATTATTCTTCAGATCTGCAAATTTAGAGCTACGAATTTTGCGGAATATCTCTAAATAACCTCTAGGGAACTTTTCTTAATCTTTACGAAATTAGCGGAAATGTCTCCATATTGATAAAAATGACGCAAATCAATGAAATTAAATTTGTTTTTCAGAAGAGAGTACGGAAATGATGTTTCGGTAGCAATTGTCGGTCAATCCATCCATCCTACTTAGTAACACATTTAACGATTTTTTTTAATATCACCAAATTGATAAAAATATTTGTAAATCCATAAAAATATCATGGAATTGATAAATTAAAACGCTTAATAAATGAAATTAATTGTGTTACGTTAGTGGATAGTATTGTGATGATGTTTCGTCAATTTGTCGCATAATGGGATTATCAGTTCTACAGTCCCACTTGACGATAAATTTGGCGACTTTTTAAGTTATAGCTAAATTGACGAAACGGTCGCCAAACCTTCCATGGAGATCGCATTATTCAGACGATATGATTTCCATCAATTTAGTTGAAGCAAATGATATCATGTCGCTTAGCAACGGATCCAATGTGTTATGCGGCCTACGATTTTTATTAAATCTTTTCCGATTTGAATAATAAAGATATATATATAAAATAAATTTCATTGACATCGCATTTTTGACTGGATAATATCAATTACGGTCTTCAGGTTAAAACATTTTTATTAATGATATTTTCGGGGACTGTTGATTCAGGGATTATTGATATTTTCAAGTTATTATGCCATTGTTTTATTATGACAAAAAATGTTTAAACTCATATTTTATACGTTTTACGAGTAATCTTTTACAAATGCACGGGCATATCTTCTAATCTACGAGAATATAAGTAGTACAGGTATATTGGCATATATTTTGATATATTTTGGCATATATTGGAATTAATTACGATCTTCTGGTATAAAGATTACGGGGATTATTGATATTTTCAATTTATTACGTCAACTCTTTTATTTCGGCAAATATTTTTGAGCCTCATATTGTAATATGGGTAATCTTCTACTAACACTCTGGCATATTTTCTAATCTGCGACAATATAAGTTGTACGGGATTCCATATATTGATTCAACTCCTTTTTTTGTAAATTTGCTTACAAAAGGGGCCAGGATGTTTTATTCTTCAGATCTGCCCGTGAAGATAATTTTACATAGTGAGAACAGATATTCTTACACTTCTCATTATGAGCAATAAATTTAATATTTTAACAGAATTTGCACATGATTGAGAATTATTAGTTTCTTTATATTATATACTCCGTACGAAGAACGGGTATGGTGCTAATCTTCAATAAAATCATCTATCGTTAAGATTCCCTTTAAGAAATTATTTAATATTTCACAATAGCTTTACAAAGAGTGGATAACTATGTAGAGTCAGGTCTTTTGTTTTGTATATCTTGAAAAAAAAACACTATTCATTGAAAAACTTACCTTTCATTAAATATTACTGACCACTTCACAAATGAACACTTACGAAGCATTTTGAAGACACATCTCACGGCTTCCTGTCATGTTTTAATAACGGTGATCTCATGCCCAAATATCTGCCTAAACTGCATAAACAACCACATCGTTTACAAGAATTAGAATTGTAAATATTTGGGAGAAATCTTCTCTTTGTATTAGCAGCTTGTAGGCACAAGCCGCCCCACTCTTTCACCCCGAAGGTAAACTCGAATTTTATTAGTTTCTACACGTTGATTGGTCATCGTTTCTTGTACCGGGTCTTCCCGAGCTGGCAAAAACTGATTTTGGGTTTCTTCTTTTACCCCATGACCTCACAGTTGGCTTGCTCTTGATTTTTGCAGAGTGGAAGGCACTGATTTTTTATCGCAGTGGCTACAATTTCAGTCACATATGACTGTATTTTTTCTGGATTCTAAAAGTTTGGCAGTTGTTCAAAGAACTTAAAGATTATTGCCTCGAACTCAGTTTAAACGCTGTTGACGCAAATGGGTGATCGCTGCGTTTTTATATCTGTTGCATGTACATTTAAATTTTCACAAAATAATCAAACATTGCCTTTTAGACATACACCAAGATATTACCTTAATTGCGTTTTGTATCATTGCAACGCATTGCAAATTTTCCGTTTTCTTTTATTTTTTCATTCGTAGAGCTTTATCAGCGTATGTGTAAGTTTGTGCACCTGTGAGTCTGTGGTTGTGATATCTCATGAACGAATCAAGCACTTCGAAAATAAGTTGATACGATTAATACAATCAGTGAATACTGGAGCCCAATTGATTTTAGCCGCAATCAAATGTTCGAAGACTTCTAAGTTTTGAATGACTTTTTGAAAAAATCATTAAGTAATCAAGACCCTCGATGATACATAAATTATACACAACTAATGACACATAAATAATCATTTTAACTGTCATTTTTCATTAGAAAACTAAGAATATAAACCCGAAAACACTAGCATGAACAGTTTTCGAGGTATTGTACGATTTTGGATGAATTTTGAAAAAAGTCATCAAGAATCAGAATTGTCAATAGTGCTAAATAAATAATCATTGCCGCCCAGGCGGTGAAGTGGATAGCGTCTCCGACTGCTGTCTAGTGGGCTTGGGTTCGAATCCCGAGTAAGGCATGGGTGTTTTCTTGAGGATGAAGTCAGGCCTTCTGGGTCCTCGCCAAATGTGAAGCTGCGCCCCCCCCCCAGACCTTCGTCAGTGATGCTTGTTTGTGTTAATAAAAAATCTTTGTGATCTCGTCTTGTGTCATTCTTTGTCCTTCTTCTGGCATCACTGGTCCTGTTTGTGGTTCGACCGAAACAGGAGGTTATGAGCAACAACAACAACAACAAATAATCATTTCATAAGTTATTTTTCATTGGAAAACGAATGACTTAAACTTCAGAGTGCTTCCGTAAACCGTTCACGAGATATTGCACATTTTCAAGTATATTTATTAAAAAAGTAATATAAAGCTAAAAAATTCTGATGCAGCATATAACTTTCCCTACATACTTAAAATCATTTTCTCTGTCATTCTTCATAATTCGTTAAAAATTGAGTTTCATTGCACAATATTAACCGGATAATTATTTGAAATTATTCAGAAATTGCAGTTTTATTTCAGTTTTGATTCAGTTTTCTTTGTTTCCATTTGAAAACATAACGTATTTTAAGAGGCGATGTGGTAAAAATGCCATAAAACTAAAAAATCACCACAACGGTTTGTCCTTGAGTAATGGGGTTGGTCTCTTTTATTTCGTCGTCAAAATGCGTGAATAAATTAAAAAAAAATTGATACATTTGAGCCTGATTTCTGTGGGCCATTTCACGAAACAGCAGGTTATTTTTTCCAAATAGTATCAAAATCTATTCAGCGGTGAGGTTACCCTTATTCACCAAATTTAGCGAAATTTAGTCAATTAATTTTTCAGCTGGAGTGGATACATACGATTTTTGCGCTCCATTTCGCAAAAAAGGCAAGTTCTTTTTCCTGAATCGTGCCCATATCTAATCAGAATCAAGGTAACCCAGAAATAACTTATCAATTAAATCTTGTAAAATCTGATCCACCAGTTTTTCAGCTAGAGTCGATACATACAATGTACAAACAGCCAAGCACACACGCACACGCATACAGACGTCACATAAAAAACAGAGCTTTCTAAAGTTTTCGAAACGTGTATGTTCATCGAAAACTCGAATTGCGATTTTCGACGTGATTCCAATATTTTCCTCATGATCGTGTATTGTAGGAAAATTAAAGAATCTAATATATGCAGCACATGACTTTCCCTACAGACACATTATAATAGTTTTTATTTTGACAGCAAGCAATTGTCCCGGCCGTCCAAACAGCTGCTCAAGTCTACTGACGAGTTGGACGGTCTGGGTCTTCAACCAAGCAATTGGCAGATAATTACTTATTTCAGGGAATATTAATTAAATATATATTGCATTTTGATGAAGATTTAGTACGTTATTATAAATACGCCATTCTGTTTGTCACCAAATATATCGCCAAAAGTTACCCGGTTACCATTTAATTCAATGGTGAAAACATTGTGCTGTGAATCTTGTACAGCATTATTTTGCTGTGAAATAAGTAAGGTTTTTACAGTATGTAGGGGAAATCATGCGATTTCAGCATCAGATTTTTTCATAATAGTTTCTTATCTGTAGAATAAAATTATGATTTTCGTAAGATGTTGTATGAAATGCAACACAATAAAAATACTAAAAATACAATAAAGACTACTCACAAATACATTAAAGACTGCAAGGACAGTAAAAGGAAAATTCTGATGTGGGCAGCAACTAACATTCGCTACATAAGTTAAGTGCTTTACTCCTTTTAATGCGAAATAATTTCGGACAAGAAAAGTATACTAACATTTGGCGCTTTTCTGGATGTTAGCATGCAAAATTATTTTGAAGCACCAAATTTACTAATATTTTCGATGACTTGACAATTGGAAATATTGCTAACATCTTCTAAACAATATACCCCTTTATATTAAAATATGTCAATTATTAATTCATCGATTTGGCATTGTTTTTGCGAATTTTGCGACATTTTCGTCAAGTTGACACCACATAAAAAGGTTACCAAATTCACGATATTTCGCTAAATGAGTCGCTAAGGCCACCAAATTTATCGCCAAGTGTTACATATGTAAGGATCCTTACTACTGTTTACTTTTATGGAATATTTTAGATACATTTATTTGAAAAACGTTCAGTATCTCAAGAACGCTTTCAATTGACGTTCTGAAGATTTTGTAATTCGTTTTAGAATACAAAATTACATATAAAATAATTATTTACTTGATACTATTAATTGTTCTGATTTTTTGTATGATTTTTTCAAAAATTCATTCGAAAATTTAGGCATCTTTCAAGTATTCGATCGCGTTTAAAATCAATTGTATTTACGGATCATAATAATCGTACCAAATTACGTTTGAAACTATCCAGTCATTCATGAGATATTGTTGTTATTGTTACTGTTGACCTCCTGTTTCAGCGGAGCCAATTCAGGACCAGTGACGCAGAAAGCAGGAAAGAACGAAGAAAGACACAAGACGAGAGAACAAAGTTGTTATTACAAGAACGCATCACTGACGAAGGTCGGAAGGGGTGCAGCTTCACATTTAGACGAGGACCCAGAAGGCGGAAGACTGACTTTATCCTCGAGAAACAACCATGCCTTATTTGAACCCGAGCCCACAAGACAGCAGCCGAAGACGCTATCCACTTCACCGCCTGGGCGGCTTCATGAGTTATTGCATCTATAGACTCATGGATACACACACATAGATTTCTCCGCAATGATATTTCTTTATGATCTTGTATGTCCATTTTGGGTGATCTTTGATCTGCATCTAGAAAATAAAAATCGCCATTTAAATCTCGGAAATGAAAATCCAAGTTCGAAGCCTAAAAAAATAAATGAGAGAATTGAATACGTTCTGACTCCAAATTTATCTCAATATCTTATAGCAAAGGTAAATTTCTTTAAAGCAGTCACAAAAGTATTATGTGTTCAATATGTGGTTTTCCTTACAAATTAAAATATCTGATGTAGGCAGTAGATGTCTTTCCCTACAGATTAAATTTCATTTTCTCTTCCTTATATAATGCAGTGAGCAAAATTATATAGATACTTAATTGAAACTACACTAAATTTGCAGTTTTAATCTTATTTTTGTTTTCACTTAGTGACTGGTCACATTTTCAAATAGCAGTATTGCAAAAATGCCAAAAATCTGAAATATATTGAGAACGATCGGATAGTGATAAGGTTATTAGTTTTATTCTTTTTGTGTAAAACACTACGTATAAAACAAATATTTGCATTACCATATTATGTTTTTGATTTCATATTTTAGCAAATTTTGATGGCCATTTGACAAAAAAGGCAGGTTTTATTTTTCCAAATCGTACCAAAATCCATTTAGAACCAGGATAAACCACAAGAAACTTACCTACCAAATTTTATGAAATTACATCTAATAGTTTCCGAGTTACAGTGGATACATATATTGCGCAGAAACCCAGACAGATATATACACACAGACGTCACATTAAAATAGGTTTTCATGTTCTAGCGTATTCGAAGAGTGTAAATTCGTCGGTAACTCGAGTTATGATAAAGATATATATCGTATGATAATATCGTATGATAATATATATCGTATATATAGTATACATAGTGGTTAGAAAGATCTTAGACAGACTTTCAGGGTAGGTCAGGCATACAAAAACAAACCCATTTTGCATAGGAACATGTGGCAGCAAATGCCACCGTGGGGTACTACAGATGCAGGAAGAAACAAAAAGAAAATAATGCAGATAATACAACACATGTTTATTAGACATAATAATTACAAGAATTAATTAGAATTGTTTATCATAGTATGAATGTAGGTATTCAAATTTCTTGCCATCAGTAGCTGTGCATGTTTCTGCCAGAATATGTAGGACTATCTCATTAGGACCTTTTCTTCAAGATGGATCGGGCGGGAAGGATCATTCAATTGGCCACCATAGTCCTCCGACTTATCTCCCATCGATTTTTTACTGTGGGGTTACCTCAAAAACATTGTTTACGAGACACCATAAACATCTGATGCTGACCTTATAGCTAGAGTCGTTGAGGCAGCAGCACGTATCCTCAAGCGTCCTGGCATTTTTTAATGCGTTCGCCAATCCATGCGTCGACTTTGCCAGACATGTATATCTGCGGATGGCAAAAACTTTGAACACCTTCTTTAATACTATGATAAACAATTGTAATTAATACTTGTAATTATTATGTCTAATAAACTTGTGTTGTATTATCGGCATTCCTTTTTTTTCCTTCTTCTTTCATTTGTAGCACCCCAGAGTGGAGTTTGCGACCACATGTTCCTATGCAAAGCTGGCTTGTTTTTGTATGCCAGACCTACCCTTAAAGTTTATCTAAGACCTTTTGAGCCACCATATAAAAATTCAACTGGAATTAATAGGCTTTTATTCCTTTACAATAATATTAAGCCCTTTATACGTTTCATTAACACTACATCAACCCCTCTACAGAATCTCCATTTACAATTTAGCATCTTGCTGGTTGCAGATAATATAACAATGTCTTCAATATCTGGGAATGGTATTTTAAACGAGGCCTTGCTTTTCGAAAGATAGCGAAACCAAAGTACAAAGATGGTTAATATGACTGCCATAAAATTCTAATAAAATTATGTCTTTTCCGACTCATAAAATTTATGCATTTACTGCAATCTACATACAGTAATTAATAAAAAGCAAATTTTATTAAATGACGATTATGATATAACAGGAGTATCATAAAAATACCATAAATGTTGTTTTATAGCTCCGATCCTAATCCCAGGAAAGGTAATTGATATTTATACTATTTAGTTTAATTTCAGTGTTTCGAATATCAAACAACTCGCTACTAGATAAGCTGCGCAAGGAAAATAATGTTTTTCTCTATAAAACACTTTCGTTTCATATACTTGAATGCCATTTCTCTAATCAAAGATAATCATTACTAATAACGTATTTTATGATGGGTAAACTACGATAATTTCTCAAATTTCCCGAATCTGTTCATAGTAAATCCTTAACTTCAAACCTCAATTTAGTCTCTATTTTAAATTATATTTCACCGTTTATAGGACAATCTTAATATGCTAATAATTGCTATGATATACATTATTCCCAAGAAAGGCCTTAAGCACTGCAATAATATTCTTTTCGACCCAGGCCGTTCCACCTACACGAAGGTGTAAGGTATCTGTTTGGACGGCCGGGAAGTACCTCCTAATTTAGACGGGAACCCCGTGGGGGCGGCATTCACAAAGACTGTACCCTCCTTTCCTCTACCACCAACCTCTCCGAAGGACTTACTGACCCACATATTTAGCATGCCCGTACTCCGCATGAACACAGGGACAGTTTGGACAGAGGCTGGTATCGAATTCGGATCGTCAGAGTGCAATATTCGGGCGCTAACCACTGGGCTGCCCCACCGCCTACAGTAATAGCATTATAAGGACGGGTCCAAAAGTGAACACGTTAGGTTTATCTAAAGTAAAGTGATCATGCCATATCATATGTAATTAAGTGGTCACAGCGCCCCTAGAGGAGAATCTGAAAAGTTTGTATAGCAAACTTGGCTACAAAGGAGATAAACGGAAAAAGTGCAGATAATCCTACTGACGTAGTACCCAACTGTGAAATGACAGTCAGGTTCTCACACTATATTTATATACATGTAAGTGTTGTTACTTTTAGCATTCCCATAGAGGACAGAAATTCGCAAAAAACTATATCGTGTGAAATAAATATTTTCTCTAACAGTTTTAGTGTCGATTTTTACTAATTGAATAATGCTCTGCAATTTTGAAATTGTCTCCTTTTATCTATATCGCTTTGTTTATATCCTAACTTTTAAAATTGCACAACATAGTTGAAATATGTTTATGGCTTTGTTCATTCTGTATGTCTGTCTATCTGTCCGTTCGCACGATAACTGCCGTGATAATAGCTTTATCAAAATAGTATGTTGTTCAGACGGTCTGTGGGACATACGGGAATATAAATGAATAATACACTCAATTTGTTTTGGATTGAACTCGGGTTGAAAAAATGAAATACATTGAACCTTATGGGACCTAATTTTTCAAACATTTTTTAGCGAATCTAAAATTTACAAATTGCTTCGAACGTTTTAGGAAATATTCAATTTATCCCATAAAAAATATGAACAATTTCAGCAAAATATATTCGGTAGTTTTTTGAATAAAAATTAAAATAATAATTACACCCATATCATATGAAAAGATCACGTGATCCATTTCAAAATAAAATATGGCATCCATCTTGTGTCAAATCGTGATTTTAAAGTTATTTTTTATGTATATTTAGTGTTGTGTCCGTCCTAAAACCGCTTTATTTTTGTTTAATTTCTGTGCTTCTATATTCTGAAACAACGCAATTACAATATATTTGAGTTTAAATGATCATCAAATTTTGATTATTTCTACTACGAAGTCCAATTTTCACTTATGGAGAATGTAAACACATCAAACTGTTAGATGAGTTATAGAGAATTGCTGAATTTCTTTAACGCAAAATTATTTAGCTGTGAGAGTCTGCAATATTGCTAATATGACTGAAACATTCATTGATTTTACATAGAGAAGCAAACGATTGTATAGAAAACTTTTTGAATGAAATTTTAAGCATAGAGTTACATTACTTTTTCCTCTATGTTTTTAAGTTTTTAAATAAAATAAATTATTGCAGTATTGTGATGAATGAAAGGAGTGGAATAAAAGTGTATGAATGAAATATTTACTGCTCTTTCATAGAGAGTCAGGCGATTTATAGTTCAATGACGTCATTTGAATAAAGTTCATTTTTCTTAATGAAGTTTTAAGTTTTCAAATATAATAAATTATTGTAACATTGTGATAATTTTAAAAATATTACTGCTGAATGTATCGCATTTTAGAGATGTTTATATAAAACTGCATTGCAGTTGGAAAGTGTTTCATAATCAATGCTGTATGCATGTTTGATCTTTCTGGTTTAATTATTAGATATGGTCCATGCAGTCACTTTTATTCGACCGGTCATGGTTACTTCAATATATACAAAAATAACGTATATACAACTGGATATTTCTTTACATAGTTATCTATATATGTAATGACTTTTCTAGAAACTGTGAACGTAGAACTGTAAAGGGAGCTATTAATTGGAAAATGCATAAAATCATTGCAAATGTTTATAGAGAAATACAGACATTGACAATTTATTTAAAGTACTTCGTTAGTAGGTGTATAAACGTTTGATAAAATGTAACATTCGTTTTCATGCAGCCTTTATCTTCAAGACATAAACACACAAAAACCACACGAGCATCGCCTGTCAACAAAGATTTAAACATGTGACGCAAAAAGTAAAGCGTTGTCAAACGGAGACTTGAAAAAAAATCAAAAATCGCTAAGAAATTAAATAGCCTTTGACAAAATAACGAAAGGACGACCGGATTAAAAGCTACCAGAGCAAACATCATAAACAAACTGAACTGTTTCTTAGATTAATATGGCCGTAAAATCGTACATAGTGAAACTCATTATAATTTTATACATTGCGTTGTTTGCCGCTGATAACCCTCCATTTATTTATCTTTCGCGCGAGTTCTGTAAAGAATGTTACTTAATATAATACTAAATTGATTGCACCATTTTAACTTTAACAATAAATCATTTATTAACAACACAAAATACTTAATTACTTAATTACAACAATAATTCCTCTTGTTTGCGCCGGAGAAAGACAATGTGAGACCATTTGTTAAAATGCCTAAAATGTATTTAAGATCTGTAATATGTTTAATGGACACATACCTTCAAAGCTGTCTTGGCGTGGTCACCAGCAAGTACTTCGCCGATCATATTACTGAAATTAACTCCAAGTGTAATTCACCCACTCGTAATTCGCCGATCATATTGTACTGCTGGCTCGGACACTCGAACTTATGTCATTGTATCTCCATATCTTTCTAAGTGTCGTGCTCTAAGTCTGTTTCTCGCTATATCTCTTTTTTATCGTCTTTCTTATGTCATAGGTTGTGGCTCTTTTTGCCTCAGGACTGACACACCTCCTTTGCTCTCAGGCAGATACTCCTCCTTTGCAGCCTTCAGGGTGACGCTACATGCTTCTTCTCAATTGGTCAGCCTTTTCATCCAATGTCGTTGCTTCACCTTATTCTTAGATTCGTTCGACCCCTCTGTCTCGACGCCCCTAAATTTATGATTCTGGTTGACCTTTGAGTTAGCTTGTTGTAAACATTGGCGTCATTGAGACTGAGGGTATTGTCTGACGTTTCAGACACAATAAATTACTGGCATAAAGCTGTCTCACAATAACTAGTGTGAGATCTATTTTTGGTCTCACAAAGGGTATACATTAAACTTAAAATGTTTTAATGAATCATGACGTTTTCCATATTCATGTTGCAGAGTCCACAAAGGCAAACGGGCGGACGGTTGGCTTAACACTTAACTTTCGCCATCTGCCTACTGCCAACGCGATGTTAAAAGGAGAAATAACCGTACAGGGGTATTCCCTGCCTGCGAGTAAAATCCCTTCTCGATGGGCGCTGGTCTGATTTCGCGCAATGCATCTTGGGTGATGGAAAGAGATTCTTTGTCAAGGAGGGGAAGGAAATGGGTTATTTCTTTCGCATGTCATTGTGTTTGTGTGTTGTATTACCACGTGTGCCGACTTTATTACAATTTTAAGTTGTTAATGAAATATTTTTGTCACTTCATTTACATGGTTGACATGTATTTAATCGTGTATTACAATTCTGGACTGTGTACATTTGATTTTCCGATTGGGATTGTCTTAAAATGACCGATTTGCTGAGTTTCTTGCAAACACAAAAGTTACGTGAATTATTTCGATCCTAAAAATATTTAATCTATTTTTTTATTTATTATGCATATGTAATCGCAATAAACATCTTCAGAAATAAGTGATATTGTCGTTTGGGATTCTTATCATGTTTATATTTACTCATTTGTATACTTAGAACTTTTGATTTTACTAATCTTAAGCCAATTGATTTGCTTGACATAAGCCAGTTGATTAGCTTGTTTGAGATAGAATTATTTTTAATTTTCTGTCTGTTCAGGCTGATTTGCTGGATGTGTTAAAGCAGATAACATTAGAAATAAAATACTTTTAGATTATTTATACTGTGATTTTCTTGTTATGTAAATGTGTTTATGTAATGAATATGTGTAAATAAAATTTGTTTGATTAAATTTTGCTTAGCTTTACTCATGTTTCATTATTTTCTTTGTCTAATTTATTTTTATAGGACATTTTTTTCCTGGAAGGAACCATTATTGATTTTACAATTATTACAGGAGTTTTTTTTTCTCCTTAATTTCTGTAGTTTAAGTTACACTTCTGCTAAAAGAGTTTATCTGAAAGAAATATGTAAAATATAGAAGAATTTCTTTCTTAAAAACATTTCATTTGCAACTTATAAATTGCAGTTGTATTATTAAAATTTACAAAAATTATCTTCTATGAAGAGTATAAAATGTATCTGTGAAATAAAATCTGAGAATAAAATATATCTGTAGAGCGAAAGTAATATTTAGTGTGATAAGAAATTGTGGAACTTCTTTTTCTTTATTTGTTTTGCATAATCATGTCAAAGGTAAGTGCATTTATAATTTCTATTTTATTAATATTACATATAAGAGTGCACTTGAATTTGAGTGTAAAAGTTTTTGTAAGATCATGCATGCAAAATAAAATTCTTATTTTAAGTATAATTAGATATGAAATAAAATATAATTTTATTTAACCGTAATATCTTTTAATGATAAAGAAAAAAATTATGCAAGTAAAAAGCATACAAATTTAAATTCTTATTTAGAATGTAACTGGAGGTATAAAAACGCATTAAAAAATTTTTTATTTTGCTATAAAAAGTCTTTATGTAAATGAAAATATGTTTTCCATTTAAATTGCATCACTTGTCATAAAGAATCCTTCCTTCATCCCGGATTCTCGTCCTGTAACATTGCTTTTCCTGCATGACAGGGCGTTAGCAATCGCGATACGGGTGTTTACATTGGGTCTACGGAAGCTTCCCTTCTTTACGGTTACAGATTCTTTGACAAAGGCTTGCAATTCCATTCCATTAGCTCAATTAGAAGAGCGTTGGTTGGCCAATATGAAGATCCGTGGTTCAACCACCGGTTCAGACAGTATGATTCTTTGTAATGGCGGCTGAATAAATTAGCCATACTGGTTAGTGCAGTGATGTTGTGGGGGAAAGGGGGTTTGAAGGTGATATTATTAGGATTGGAATTCTTTACAACATCATTCAAAACAATTAACTTTTAAGGTGACATTATTAGGATTAGATTTTTTACAGTATCATTAAAAAATTAGCTTTTCAGGTTACCGTAGTGATGTTGGTGGTCTGAGAACGACCCTAGTACAATTAGTACAGAATTAGTGGACTCTGCCATATTGGGCGTTGATTTAAATAGAGAGGCCAACGTCCACACAAGATACTAATCTGGATAAAAGTAGTATCAGGCGCCTAACATGAGGTAAAAGTAACAGGTGGTGGTCCTTCAGATTGTCAAGTTGCATATTAATCTGTCATTAGAGGGAGGATAATGTAAACAATATAAACTTGTAATACTGTCCTAGTAACTCAATTGGGATATCTTCGGCTTGCTAGTACGAAGATTCGTGGTTTCAACTATTCATTGGCAGCAGGATTGTTTACAATATTGTACTTCTGTACCGAATTTAGTGACAGTATTTCAAGTAGTCTCCGAGTTATTGCAATCAAATGAGAAATCATGCATGTCTTAGGCAAGTTTTCAAAACATCTTTATCTTCATGTAATATACAATATTCGTAACGAATTTTGTTTTAATCGGTTGCGTACTTTCAAAGGAAAGTCTTTTGTTCTCATATTAAAGGCGGTTGCGTCCCATAAGGCAATTGTTTCTTATTAGCTGAAATCAAAGTTAAAAAATTGTTTTTGTCTAAGCGTCATGCGTAATCAAAATTGAGAGATAGTATTAACTTTTATTAATAATAAAGTAATAACGTTAAACATAATTCTGATTCTTGGTTTTAATTATATGCTTTGACACATAGAGCACTTAAACACCATTATTATAATCACCCCAAAGGGGAGGAAATATTCTAAAACTTTCTTTTACGCTAAATTGCAACTTTCAACAATTTATTGAAACGAAAGTTGTGAGATAAAAAGTGCATCATAATTCACAATGGTTGTTCTTAAATATTTGTATAAAGTTTCATGAAACTTAACAATTCTTTATTTTTAAAATAACGTAGAAAAATGCAAATTGTTGCCTTAAATTTTACCAGTGGTAAATATTGTACTCAAAGTGAAATGACTAAGCATAATTACTCTCTTTAATTGCCATTATCAATGAAAATTAAGTGCACTTGTTTAAATTTCATATCTTTTTTAACTTGCTAGTACTAATTCTACATATTTATTATTTTAAGAATCATTCTTTAAAAATATGTTAACAATTGCATTTAAAAATTATAAAACTTATTGATCTATTTAGGAGCATTTTTCAATTTGTGTCAAGATGCAGATATGAAGTAAGATTTATTAAGCCAGCGGGAACTATAAACTATACTCATATTGCCAGGAGATATACCTTTTAAAGAGGATTTACCAATGGAAATTGATGAGTATTTACCTTACATATCCAATATAGAATATCCAAGAAAACTTGAGAATTTATCATTACTGTCTGTACCACGGATCTAATTCGAGCCTTGCTGCTTGGCTTCTATGTTTGAAATGATACATTGAAAATAGTGTGATTTCTGCTCATCAAAGCGTTCTTGGTGTTCTTAAAGTGATTTATGTTCTTCAAAATATTGCTGATTAAATACATTGACAATTGCGTCACATCTTAAATATAAGACATGAGTTGGTTAAGACTTTATTAGCTTAAGAAACAATTTGTTAAGTACAAAATGTCTAAAACTGACTTTCACTAAAGCAATAAATAAGCCAATCATAGCGTAAATTTCTATGTAATAAAAATGATAAAATCAGGCGTACGTTTCGGAAACGTTTGGGTTTCTTTCTTCAGTGCGAATGATATCAAAGGAGAACTGAACACCGTTAAATAGAAATACTGAAATACACCAAAAAGAAGCGTTGATGGGTATTTCGAAAACAAAGATCAAGAATTTTGGTTCTCATTTAAAATTTATTATCATACTTTTCTCCAAATTTTATGATCTTATACTGAGCAAGGAGTACTTATTACAACATTTAGCGGTATGGTTTCCTTTACGCTCTATTCAAAAATTAGTCAGAATTGATGCAGTTCTTCAAACATTTGACTTTTTCAATAAGATTTATCTGACCTATATAAATTAGAAATGGTCCTATTAAAAATTTCGATATTTTTTGTAGTTATCAAACTCTTATTTGATTTGGATAGTCATATATATATCAGATCTAACTTGCCTAAAACATTGTTTGAAGTGCCATCAAAATTGTATAAAATAATTGCTCAAAAATTTCAGCAATAAAAACACAATAAAGTAAAATATTGTAAAATACAGCATATATTAAAAAATAAACGGACCAACAATCGTGATCTGACAACAATCGTGAACTGATTTACAATGGTGACCTGAGTGAAGTCGACCTAGCTCCTGAAGACAAAGGATACTTTTTGCTTTTGAAGTCCATTCATCAGTTCATTTTTGTGTATATGATGTATTTAACGAAGTTTTATTTTATCGCATCAAAGCTCTCCCAAAACAAGAAATTAATAAATGTTATATTGCAAATCAATGCCAGAGGACGAGTCATATTTCTGATTTTTCAACTGTTTTTATTATTCAGAAATGTTTAGCAGTTTCTTATATGGATTTTCCAAACTTTTTATATTAATACAAATTCAGAAAATATGCTTTATGAGTTGTCTATGAGTTGTCTATTTCTGTGTGTTATGGCGTGACCACGTTGAATTTGCTCTGTCTGTCTTTTACACTTCTGAACTCCTATTTCGCATTACTTTTTTGATTTTAAAAACCATTCCTTTATTTAATTTTTTTCGTTGCACTACGTAGCGACATCACTGCTCTGTTTCAATGCATAACTAGAACGTGGTATCGATCTACATTTATTACAGTCACTAGGTCATACTAAAAAGTAAATCCAGAAGTTTACGGAACGTGAGTTTGTTTTTAAAAAGTTATTTAGTCAAAAATTTAAATTAAGTTTTATTTAAAGCATTAATAGTATTTAAAGGAATCTTAATTGTTTTTATGGATCGTGCCTATTTCTTGTATGGAACAAACATTATGTCCAGCTTCAAAAATGATGGATTAAATACTGATTGGAGATACAAATATTGCTGCCTTTCTCCTAAAAATAGAGGAAACAGTGTCATTATATTCGATAAATGAACCAAGGGGTAATACTTCTAAGAGATGAGGATGAGACATAAAAACTGTCTAAGTATCATGAAGAGGCAATTAGAGGTATGGCTGCCACAAAAGACACTGGACAGATGTGTCAAATGGAAACCAAACAATGTTTCGTATCCATTACCGAATGTTGGGTATGATGTATATGAAAAAGTAATGATGAATTACAAATATGTACTTGTGTATAGGTAAGAATCTGTACCATGTTTGAAAACAAAAAACTACGTGAATAACAAATTTTGATAGTATCACAATTTTGATAGTAAAGACTACAGAATAACAAATTTTAATAGTACAAAAAACAATAATGTAAATTAGAGCGTTCTTATATCTATATTTCGAATAAAATCAATAAAATTGTTGTGACCGATTAGAAAAAGTGTGCCAAATTCCATATAATTCAATAGATTATTTCCATGATATTGGGCTCTCGGAGAAAAGTATGTAAAATCTCTAATATCTCGAGAATTGCTCATGATAATTACTAAATGATGGCAGCCATTTTTTTATTAAATACATTTACAACGCATTTAATTACTGAATTATATTGAATTTATTTTAATATTTTGTGAGATTTTCGATTTTATATTAAAAGTATGCAATATCAAGAATATGGCAAGGGCTTTCATTTTGTAAGGGATCATGTTTTGTAAATGATATAAATGGTCTGACATTTGCTTCTACTGTAGAGTCCACTTTGACGGTAAGAGCTTGCAATTCTGTCCCAGTAACTCAAAGGTAGAGAGTCGTCTGGCCAGTTCGAAGATACGTAATTCGATTCCTGGTTATGGCAGCAAGGTTCTTTACAATGGTCCCGAATAAATCAACCCTGTATGGTAGTGCAAAGATGTCGGTGGTCTGACAGTACGACTAGCACGGATTCAGCGAACTCTGGGATATTAAGCGCTGATTTCAAATCGGGTGGTAAAACGACCACACAGGAACCTAACCTGGAGGATAAAAACAGCAGAAGGAGGCTAAACCTGCGGTTAAAATATCAGGAGGTAGTCAGTCAGATTGTCAGTTGCACATCAATCTGACATTAGAGGGTGAAGAATGCAGAATCCATATTGACGATAAGAGCTTGCAATCCCGCAGCAGCAATTAAATGGTTGCGCGTCGGCTGGCTAGTTCGAAGATCCGTGGTTCGATTCCCGGTTGGGACAGCGATGTTCTTTAACTGAAAACTACACAAAACATTACGTAAACATTATACACGCATCGGTTATTTTTAAGGTATTAACAGGATTTTTTTATGATTTTCTTTAAAAATTTTTACAGAATTGATAACTTTCCTTCGTCCAAGTTATTCTAAATTAGACATACCTCTGGTATTTATGCATTAAAATATAGTACTCAACTGGATTCCATTTGCTCAATTTGTTATGGAGATATAGCACGCTATACGAAACGATAAAATTTCCAATCCCTTCTGGTTTATAATCGCTCTTAACCAATAGTGCTGATTTATTTCTAGAAACAAGTAAGTGCAA
The DNA here is from genome assembly GCA_951213105.1 of Amaurobius ferox. Lineage (NCBI taxonomy): Eukaryota > Metazoa > Arthropoda > Arachnida > Araneae > Amaurobiidae > Amaurobius > Amaurobius ferox. Next base: position 60,146,760 of record OX578142.1, on the reverse strand, counting down.
ATGGATTACGCACATCTGATAATAGTGAATATATTTATTTTTCTTATGAGTTTTGAATTTAAGATCGAAAGTTCTAAAATGTACAATATTTCGACAACGGCGCTTGTTAAAATTCTGTCCAGACGTTATAAAGTACAAAACGCATACAAAATGGCTATTGTTGTAACACAGTATATTTATATTTTAATACATATTTTTAGAATTTCCGTAAAGTATTGTTTGAAAACTTGTAGGCCTGCCTGTGGTCCGACCTCTCTAAGAATCAGCAAGCCTACTACTGTTACGAATTGCAATGAACATTCAAAATCAAGTGGTAATCTCAATCTGTTGGATCGTCTGCAAACACACACACTCGTGCAGAGAGAAACGATAGACAAACAGATAGACGGATGCTACAGACAGAGACATATAATCATATAAATATGCAAACATACATACAACCATACAGGCAGACAGACCGAGATATTAACATACTAGCAGATAAGCATATATCATTGAAAAAATGGTTTATTCGCATTAGTGAATGCCCAAACCATACAGAATTCATCAAGATTCGGGGGACACACTTTTAACCCAATCACAGCATGTTCTTTTACATGTACTATATATTGTAGAATGTGAGACCAAATGAAGTAATATATATTTAAAGTAATACGCCAAGATATGAAAAAGCTGAATAAAGGATTCAGACTGAAAGACATCAGGTTTGACATTTCACTTGAACGGTGTTTACGACCTATAAATTCATCAAATTGAAATGACATCAAAAAGTTGGAGAGTCACGATGTCTACAAGGGCTAACCCACGTTTTCGAGTCTAATCCGAAGAAGCTACACCAGAAAGGGCGAATCCAATCTAGACCGGTCCTAAACCATCATGCAAATCAAGGCCAATCAAATACAGGAAAGGCTTGTTTCACAGCAGCAAGGTAAAAAATAAATTAAGATTTCCTAACGAAAAAAAAAGACAGCAGATTAAAAATATATTCGACATTTTCAATCAAATAAACTCTCAAATAATTATAGCTCATGTGTTAGCAATGTGGTTGCTAATAGTCTTTCTTGTGTTAAGTAATGTAGGGAAGACCGGGTGTCGGGGAGTGTAGGGGAGACCGGGTGTCGGGGAGTGTAGGGGAGACCGGGTGTAGGGGAGTGTAGGGGATACTGGGTACAATGGGTCAATTTGTACATTTTGACGTTTTTCTTTTAACCGAGGAACCAAACTATAACGTTAAATAAGTATACATCTATATATTGATCTTCATGCTATACTTACTTGAAAACAATTACAATTACGTTTTTCTGTATAACCTTTTAAATGACAAATGGCAATGCGGACCATTGTACTCCGGAGACAAAGAGAATAATTATTTTTTTAAACTTAGAATTAGGGGTGACGGTCTAAAGAGAAAATAATAAATCTCCGAACTTTTCAAAGATATCAAACATTTCCATTTTAGCTAGAATCTCGGTTTTGGTCTCATTCGATCCGCCTCAATATTAGAATCAGCGATAAATTTAATTTTTCGAAAATTCAAATTAGGGTGGGGACAATGCAAATATATCTTTAAAAAAATAAAATTATTTAGTATTTTCACATTAGCCACAATCTCTACTTTGGTCTCATTTGATCTATCTCAGCTTCCAGATCAATTGGAAAAATAAAAATTTCAAAAATTCAAAAATTAAGGGGAACGATGCAAAAGGATTAAAAAAAACTTACACCACGTTGCCTCTCAAACGTAATAAACAAACATTTTGATAGCCTTCCAATGACAATCGTTAAAACTGTGAAAAAGAAATAACTTTAAAAATATGCCACGATATAATATTTCTAATTCTTAAATTGTTTCACAGTAATTAAATACATTTTTCGCGTGAAAATAATATTCATGAACAAAAATCATTACTTTCTCTATATACATAGGGATATCATACTTTAGCAAATATTATGACTTTCTCAAAGTACATAGGGATATTATACTTTAGCAAATGTCACTACTTTTTCTATATACATAGGGGTCGAAAGCCCAGACCATCCGTCTCGTCCGAGGACTTAGAGAAGCAATTTGGATGGCCGGGAAAATTTTTGTATAGCGGAGTCCGACCTCCATATCCACGGTCCCCAGCCGGGAACGACCAGCACCCCCCACAGGGCCACAAGGGCACCTCATAGCGGGCATTTATTAAACATCAAGAAGTTTTATACAAACTGCAGCAAACAGTGCTGTAAGCAAAAGCTCGAGATTTTTTCTTTTTGAAACAAAAACAAAATAACACATCAAACAAATCACTGCAAAAACACGGCAAACAACAAATAGGAGTCAGAAAAAGATTTAAGGTAGATTCACGTAATGTACATCACATGAATATTAAAAATGAATACTAAAATTGTATTATGAATATCCAAAATGAATGGTATATTCATAAGAAAAGATTTAAGGTTTTGATTAAAAATTTACAGTTTTAAAAATCGAATCAGCTGTGATGAAAATTTTGAATTAAGAATTAAAAATTTAAAAGTTTAAGCGTAAAGGATTTGAGATCACCTAAAAAAGACCTAAAAATGATGCTCAAACGATCGGTTAATCAAGTGAATCAGTTAATCAGTGAGTTAAGATTTAAAATTTTGAGATTTAAGCATAAAGGGTTTAAAATCACATAAAAAGCTCGAGTTTTCCATTTTTTTTTTTTTTGAAACAAGAACAAAATAACACATCAAACAAAAACACTGCAAAGACACGGCAAACTACAAATAGGAGTCTGAGAAAAGATTTAAGGTAGATTCATGTAATGCACACCCTATGAATATTCAATATGAAAACTAAAGTTGTGTTATGAATATCCAAAATGAATGGTATATTCAAAAGAAAGGATTTAAGGTTTTGATTAAAAATTTACAGTTTTAATAAATCGATTCTACTGTGATGAAAATTTTTAATTAAGAATTAGAAATTTAAAAATTAAAGCATAAAGGATTTAAAATCATATAAAAAAGACTTAAAAAAGATGCTCAAACGATCAGTTAATCAAGTGATCAGTGATCAAAGATTAAAAATTTAAAAATTTAAGCATAAAGGATTAAAAATCTCAAAAAAAAAAAAAAAAAAAAAAAAAAAAAAGACCCAAAAAATGATGCTCAAACGATCAGTTAATGAATACCAGAACATGTATATTCAATACTCATTAAAACCGAGCAAAGGTATTAATGAAGAAGGGCGTTCTCAGACAGACATTCCGCCTCAGTCACAGCAATATCAATATAACATATTAAACACAATAATAATATATCAATACAAAACAAAAATAAAACAAACCGTGGTGAGACATCTCAAAAGGGTGTAGAATTTTCACAATGTTCAAAATTTTCACAATGTTTTTTGTAAGGCATGGATTCTCAAAAGTTCGTTTCGAAGAGCAGAGCAACTGGATCTGTCTCGTGCGTTGTGACAGGTGTTCCAACCCAGGGATATACATAGGGGTATCATATACATAGGGGTATCATACTTTAGCAAATATCATTACTTTCTCTATATGCATCTCTATATGTATAGGGGGAGTATTGTGACGGGGTATAAAATTCGAATTCGAGTTTTCGACAGAAGAGCTTTTCAAGTATATCTGAACTCAAATCGATCGCTTTTGAGGTGATGCCTCTTCATGTATGTGAGTGTGTGTATGTGTGTGTGACTCTTCAATAATATTACTTAAATAATCGATTCTTATTTAATTTTTCATTATAAAACGTTTGACACAAATTTTAGAAAGCTAGCATTAGCAATAATGTTATTTATTAATTTAGTCTTAGTTTGTTCAGAAAAAATTTGACGTGACATTTTTGCTGCGCTTGATTTGTGGGCATCGGTACATGGACCGCGTTATATGTCACAGCCGAATTATCTGTTATTCTGCTATTTACATTTACCTCCTGCTGCATATTGTTAATCGGAGGATCTTGCCTAGCTCTTTTATTTGATTGCCTAGTTTTATTCGGCGCCATGATTTAATACACTGTTGTACACTTCTGACTATATACTAAATATCTATACTAATACACACATATATACACAATAATACAATACATATTTAAATTATCATTTTCATGCATATTCCTATCATTATACTGAGTTACATCTCATTATTGAATTCATTATTAAATTCATTATTAAATTCACTATTATATTCAAACTCATTATTAAATTTAATTTTGTCTTTTATTTATATTTTTACTTTCTCTTATTCAACTTATAATTCTCTCCGAGCTTGACCACATACGGCACCAATTCACGCGGCGACATCATGTCATAAGGTAAAATTGTCCTTATCAAAAATTACCAGTATAGGACTTACCTATGATGCCGCCACTAAGGGTGGAGCATGTAAGCTCCCGGTTCTCAAGCTCGGGATACGAACACACAAAACATAAAGAAATACACATGCTTAATTGCTCAATTTATTTTAATATTTTGCTTAATAGATATCCATTGTAATCTTGAGTAATTATACTATAATTAAATCAATTATTAAAAGACACATAATACTGACAATATTACATTAATATATATATTTATACACATAATAACTTTGACTTAAATTTCTTAAAAACAGTTTCCTTTAAACAATCGATAAAGAATAGTTCTTATAGTTCAATATTTACGAACTCGTTCATATGTTCTACTCATACGAACTGGTAGTCAATTATTTTAATAATCGTTAAAGGTGTGCCTTCGGTGCTAATAGTGACAATTGAAAATTGGTTACCTTTACTCTTTGTGTTACGTGCATATTCGTGCTATTTCAATGATGTAGGAAAACCGTTGCACATCTAACTGCACTCGCTACCATTTTATTGCTCACATTCTATAGACACTTTTCACAAACCCAAGAGACATGATGCTGACTCGTTCGAAAGTTTTAAGTCGACTGGAGTTTTTTTAATACGGCATTGGGGCGCTTTTTCTTTCCCCCATTTATTCCCTACCACATCTACCATTCGCTGTTGCTGCAGACGGGGATGACCACTGTTTATATATGCATTTGTTGTGATTGGCTCCCTCTGCAGCATTTAGATTGTTCATTATTTAGGTTGGCATTTGTAATTGGGGTGGAAACATGTAATACAAATATTGTGTTACAGCATGAATACACGTTGCGATACGGGCGAACATTGAGGCATACAGGTCCCGTATGGTGTTCTACGTCATCTCATTCCACAGTTGTTATAAGTGCCCCTCTTGTTCGACCGAACTCGTAGGCTGCCCAACTTACCATCCGAAGTGATCCGAGACATGCTCGATCGGTGACAAATCTGGGGATCGGACAGGCCAGGGAAGGGTGATAATGTGGTGGAGGCATTTCTGTGACACCCTTGCTGTGTGTGGCTGAGTATTGTCCTGTTAAAAAATGCCTCCTGGGAACCCTGCAATTAGTGGCTGAAGGATGTTACGAAAGTATAGCTGGGCTGTCATGATTCGGTGGATCAATATTAGGGGTGACCGGGTGTCGTATGCGACGCACCCCATACCATTACACCAGCTGTGGAAGCGGTGTGCCCCTGTAAAGCAACGGCAGGATTAAGGCGTTCATCACGGGGCCTCCACATACGTACACGGTTGCCATCAGTGCCCAAACTGAATCTTGATTCGTCGCTGAAGACGACCTAGTTCCATTCGGTTTCCGTCCAATCCAGTCGAGCGCGACACCACCCCAAATGGAGGCGACGATGGATGGGTGTCATTGGAAACACACGTAATGGGCGCCGCGATAACACATGTCTTTCAGCCTGGTGCCTCGCTATGGTACGGACAGACACAGGGGCCCGTAGAGAAGGTGCTGTCTGTGTCCGGATATCGGACAATGGTGCAGTTGGCACTGTGCGTGCGTGTCGGGTGATGTGATGCTCTTCTCGACTATTTGTTTGCCGAGGGCGTCCCGAGCCTGTCCGCCGTGTATACGACCTCTCTTTTGTCCACTGGTCCCAAAACGTCCTCACAATAAAGTCAGAACGACCAGGGGGCGGGCTACTGGCTGAGCTGACTACCCAAATTCCATCATCCCAATGATTCTTCCCCTCTCAAACTTTGATAGCTAATCATATTGTCTTTGACAGCGGCGTAACGGTATCCCTAATGAAAAAGCGCCTCTGCAACATATTAAGTACATGCAAAAAGCCTCTGCGTACCTTTTTTCTACACCAGGGAGAACGAAGTTCAACGCCCTCTAGTGGCAATACGCAATCACGCTGTATTTTTAATCATTTGCATATCTGCCTGACACGTACCTTCATGCCAAGTTTCGTTACGATACCAGAATTACTTCTTAGTGCGCAAATTTTTATGGCAGTGAGTGTAGTTTTACATGTTGTCATCAGAAAAAGGGCCCAATGTATAACTCAACATTAAAAACACTGTACCGTAGATCTTATACGTCATTTTTACTGTGAAATAAAGTGCATACATTCATTGCATTATACAAGAACCATCATGTGCTGCTCACATCATACTCTTTTTATATGAATCTCAAACACCACCACGAATTTTAGTTATTTTACTGCACATATTTTCACACACTGTTACAAACTAAAATTCCTTGGATAAAACAGATAATAGAATCGATTCCAACGGCTAAACTCTGAATGTCCGTTACTCACACGACAATTCGGGCTTTAAATGAAGGGAATCGCATCGCTATCTTCTATTGATTTATTGATTGGTCAGCAAAAGAAAACAGATTCCTCAATTTCGGCTGTCCCTACTTCTGTGTGGGATATAGTCACCTGTGCCATTCTTTGTCAGAAATTATTTCGTTATTGAAATTATATTAGCAAAGACAGTTGCGACAGAAGGAACGTATATATGATGTTAAACCTTCTCAGAAACGATAATATGGAATTTTTGTAACGGTGTTATGTTTCGTGAAAGTAAAAAATGTTCAGATTCGAGTAAGAAACAAAAAAAATTTTATTTGGTATAAATTCGCATGAATTTCAGGCAAATGAATAAGTTTGCTGAAGATTTTGAGAAATTGGGTTATTTAAGGTGTCGAGGAATAAATGTAAATAGTAAAATGTAAAAATCATAAAATCTATTTAATAATAGCCAAATATGTTTCTGTGTTTTCACCCTCCAGAAGCCCTCCGGTGGCCAAGAAGATTGAATATTTGGAATACTTGTAGTTTCGATCATAGGACAGAACCTGACAAATACGAATTTTTTAATTTCCCTTCGGGGTTGAAAATTTTTTTTTATCGAAAAGTTTTTCCAGATACTACACAAGTTCCTCCGGTGGAATAGAAGAGAAAATCTTTGCACACTTATAGTATCAACCACGGGACAGAACCTAATGTCACCGGATTCTTTATTTCCCTCCCGGGCGCGAAAATTATTTTGTTTAAATCTTTCCCGACCATGCAGAAGCCTTGCTCACTTATAATATCGACCATGGGACAGAACTCAACTGACTGAATTTTGATTTAGACGACCATTTTCGAAGTGTCATGCATTGTTTATTACAATAAAACTTATTAAAATAAGTTGCAGCATATTTTAAAGTTACCCTGTCTTTGAGAGATTTAAATACTGGCATTCCAATAAATGTAAAAACATAATTCCGTGCAGATAATGGCATCCACGTACCAGTTTTACGCTTTTCATGATTGTATCAAAATATCAAAATACTAATATTTGCAATGGCAGCAAGAAAACTTGCTGTAGGCTACAATTCCTTGACCGTTAATGGAGATCGACACAAACTGAGTCTTATCACGTATCCAGCTTCAAATTTCTCAAAACTTTAGCTCAAGCTTCATCAGGTCAATTTCTTGTTCTCAGAATCCACTTGTTCTCCAAACCTCTGAGTATGGTATACCCCTTGGACCTGCTGTTAGAATAATCAAAAATAAATTAAAAGATTGGTATAGATCCAGAGTGGCTGAGAACAGAGAGCACAAAAAGTGAAGGGACTCCATGTTCAACATCCCTGTCGGCCTTCGCTATACAGCGGTGAAGGTTTTCAGATTATTGACAGTGCATGATTGCCTAACCATACTCCAACATCGTATTGCCATCTACAATAGCCCAGAATGTGTCCTGTGCAGAAGGATGGTTGATATAGAGAGTGGCTATCTGTTAGAATGTTCTGCATATCCGGAGAAAGACGTCCATGCAAGCTATTGAAGAGCTAGCGAGCGCATGGAGCAGCTGGACTCTTGTTGAATATTGTTCTACATTTTGTTCGTTGCTCTAACTTCATGTGCCACTAAGTGACACATAGGGGTTAATAGATGTATTTGTATAAGTGCCTTTGCAGTAAATAAAATAAAAAAACACTTCTAGCGCGGGGGGGGGGGTTCTTAACTTCGGATCGTTCTCCAACTGTAGGTAACATCATCCATGAAACGGTTTAGCCCGTACGTGCTCATCAGCATGGAAAAACCGTCATCGTCGACCGGATAATGGACTAGCTATTGAGTTACATGTATGGCATTCTTATATATTGCACTAAAAGTGGTCACTGTAATTCTCTGCACAATTTTGTACTACTGAGACCGTCTGACGTACACGAAGCTGTAAGGTATCTGTTTGGACGGCTATGAAAGTACGTCGCAATTTAGACTGGAAACAAATGGAGGTGGCAATCACAGGCCAATTATTCCCCTAATAATTCCACTCTTGCACAATCTTTTGCACCTATGGATTTATCGTGCCTTTTCTCTAAAATAATGGAAGAATGAACGAAGAAGAGACTACCACCTGCGATTCTCCCGCCATTATCACTGATCAATCCCGGAGTTTTGTGTAATTTCTATAACTTTCCTAATTATCTATTAGTATACGTTTGCATCGGTTAAAGTGTTTTGCCACAGTGGATTCCTGTATGTTTCAGAACCGCCCTGACGTAATTTCTTTGAATAATGTTAGGTTTTTCAATTTCGTATTGACATCTATTTCCCTTATATATGCTGCCATTATGTTTATTTCTGCAATAAATTTTGTATTTTGCCTATGCATTACTTGACACTTTCGTTTCCCGTTATATTTATGACAAAAAATTGTTAAGAATTTTAAATTAACACTATCTGTTAATCGCGGTTGTTACATTTCATAGCTTAAGAATATGCATTTCAAAACACTTTATATGTTTTAATTTTGGCTTGAAAAATGTGGCATTTACATTATTTAAATTAATTTATTTTTTTATATTTAATTATAAAGATTTAGATGCGTTGTGGTTAAGAAAAATAAGCAAAATTGCCTTCACACTTAAATAAATATTGCTAAAAACACCCCAAAACTGGGTTTATTGTAACTAGAATGACATTTTTAAATAGTTAAATTTCCAGCTACACACGTAAACAGGTAACTGTATCTACATAAATGTGCTATTTTATTCTTTAATATGAAAATTGCATAAAATAATAGGTATATATTATTTTACACTGAAAATATCGTTTTATACAGGTCATTTTAAGTAAACGTTTCCTGCTACACACTTGCTAACCTGCTTAAAAGGGTCCTTTAAGATGGACCCATTTAAGTAGGTAAATAAGTGAGTAAAATGAATATCTCATGTTACCCTTAATCTGTTTAAAACGGTATTTTCAGCGTAAATTAACCATGTGCATTATTCAGTGCAATTCTCATATAAAAGAAAAAAATAGCACATTCATACAGATATAGTTGTTGTTGTTGAGACCCAGACCGTCCGACCTACCAGAAAGGTGTAAGGTAACTGTATGGACGGCCGGGAAGTGCCACCCAATTTAGACCGGAACCCAGTGGGGGAGGCATCCACAGGGACCGTACCCTCCTTCCCCTACCACCAACCTCTCGGAAGGACTTACGGACCCACATGTTTAACGTGATCGTACTCCGCATGAACACGACGGCATTTGTGGTAGCGTGCAAATCTAGCGCGCAAACCACGGGGATACCGCACCCGAGATGGCCAACAGCACGCGGTGTTCCGAGGTGGTCACCCACCAAGTACTAACCGCGCCCGATGCTGCTTGACTTCGGTGATCTAACGAGAACCGGTGTTTTCAGCACGGTACGGCCGTTGGCTCATACAGATATAGTGACCTTTCTAAGATATAGTTATCTTTCTTCACATTCGTCGATTACATATTCGTTGATTTCGCAACAGTAGCTGTTCTTAAAATTGTTGTAAGTACTATAACAAAAAGAATCAATCCTGCATAAAGTATTGATTATGTCACACTTTCCAACTGAAATGCAATTTTATTTAAATATCTCTAAAATGCGATACATTCAGCCATGATACATTTTAAATTATCACAGCACTACAATAATTTATTATATTTGAAAACTATTGAAAACAAAATTCATCGATTAAAATGAACTTTATTCAAATGACGTCATCGAAATATAAATCGTCTGTCTCTCTATGTAAATCTCTATGAATATTTCTTTCATATCACTTATATTCCAGACTCCAGAACTAAATAGTTTTGGTGAAAAAAATTCAGCAATTCTTATACAACTCATCTTACAATCATTTGTTTGCATTATGCATCTATTAAAATTAGGCTCCGTTGTAGAAATAATCAAAGTTTGATGATCATTTAAGCTCAAAAATATTGTAATTGCGTTGCCACAGAATATAGATGCACAGAAAATACGCAAAAATAAGCGGTTTTAGGATGGAATGCAACACTAAATATAAATGTGAAATAATTTTAAAAATCACGATTTTTACACTGGGAAAAAAAGAAAGATAGATGGTGTCATAAGGTAGAATTGTCCTTATCAAAATTACCACTATAGGACTTACCTATGATGCCGTCGCTAGGGGTGGATCATGTAAGCTCCAGGTCCTCAAGCTGGAGAGACGAACACACAAAATATAAATAAATACACTTGACTTAGTTGATCAATTTATTTTAATATTTTAAGTTATAGATATCCATTGTATCTTGAGTAATGATACTATTATTAAATCTATTATTATAAGACATATAACACTGACAATATTTCATTAATACATATTTACACACATAATAAAATTGACATATATTTTTAAAACAGTTTCTTTTAAGCAATCGACACTCAAAATAGTTCTTTTAGTTCAATATCTAAGAACTCGTTAATATATCTACTCTTACGAACTGATTGTTCATTATTTGAATAATCGATAAAAGTGTGTGCCTTCCGTGCTAATTAGTGACAAATTGAAAGTTGATTTACCTCTACTCTTTGTGTTAAGTACGTATTCGTGCAATCTCAATGATGTACGAAACTATTGCACATCTCATAACTGCAACAAGCTTCCATTTTATCGCTCACGTTCGATCTACCTTTTTTCACAAAAACCAAGAAACATGATGTTAGCTCGTTCGAAAATTTGAAGTCGACTGAACTTTTTGGAATACGGCTTTGGGACGCTTTTTTCTTCCCCCCATTGATTCCCTACCACATCTACCATTCGTTGTTGATGCAGACGGGGATGACTACTGTTTATGTATGCATGTGTTGTCATTGGTTCCCTCTGCAGCATTTAGATAGTTCATTAACTTTCTTGGCATTTGTAATTGAAATTACAAAATGTCGTGCACGCCGTACGACAGATGGCATATATTATTTTGAAATGGGTCACGTGATCTCTTCATATAATATGGGTGTAATTATTATTTTAATTTTTATTTTATAAATTATCGCATATATTTTGCTGAAATTTTTTATATATTTTATGGAATAATTTAAATATTTTCTAAAATTTTCGAAGCCTTTTGTGAATTTTAACTTCTCCTAAAAATGCTTGAAAAATTAGGGCCCATAGGGTTCAATATATTTCACTTTTTCAACCCAGGTTCAATCCAAAACTAATTGGGTGATATTATTCATTTCCATTTCCATATGTCCCACAGACAGTCTCAACAGCATAATAAAATTTCAATATGATAAAGTCATTTTTACGGCAGTTATTGTGCGAACGGACAGACAGACAGACAGAATGAACAAAGTCATAAACATTTTTTAACTATGTTGGAAAGTGTTAAAAAACCAAACTGCATCATCTGTCAAATTCAAAGATGAAACCAAAAATTTACCATATTTCATTTACATACTTACCGTACTTCAAATATGAATGTATAACAGATTAGAAAACAAACAAAACACTCTATATAATGGAATTCCAGCAACTCCTTAGGGATTGCTTAAAGTCTAAAATGCATTTTGAATGCACGATAACCTTATTAGCAAGTTCCCTGGTATAATACAATCTCCTAGGTTATATCCTGTAAAGATAATATTCTAAAGGCATTCAAAACCAAATACAAAAGTATAATCCTTCTAGAATAGTGGATAAAATTAAGATCTGTTATGATCACTTTTTTCTTTATAAATTGAAGTGGGAAATGCATTGCGAAATAAACATTTTAAAATAATGCCTGCACATAAAGTAAATTAATTAGATGTATATAATGAGTCTTAATTTTATTGTTACTTATTTTATGTCCTCCTTATTATCTATAATACAAAGCCAAACTTTATTTCCTCTGAGTGTAAATATAATCGCTTACTTTTGTTAAAACAACTAAATATTCAAATGTTTTATTATTTTCAAATGATGTTTTATCTTTATTCTCTTTCAGATCCATCGTATATTTAAAAGGCAAACGATTAGTGTGAGAAGGGGTAATACTTGGGTCTGAGAAGGACTATACATTTTGAAAAGCCATGAATACGAATGTTTTTTTTAAATGATCTATCTGTATGTTTGTCTATTTGCCTATCTATCTATTATATCTATTAATATATCCATCTATCGATCTATTTATGTATCTATCTATTGATCGATTAATCAAACATTTTCTTTTTTGAAAATATTTTTAATAAATAATAAAAATGTTAAACGTTGTTATATAAAAAGGTCAGTTTATTGGTATGTTTTACTTAAATGCAAGTAAAATAATTTATAGAACGTTAACATGCGCCGTTCTCCAGATATTGTACATATCGGATGTAAATATTGTATATATCGGATATATATATCGGATTGTGACTGGGGACAATATATCACATTAGAAATTTAAATTTGTGACATATCGCAAAAAAGATAAAACTGGATGATAATACATTGAGCAATGTACTTCGTTGTTATTTGCATGCATCCAGCTTTCATTGCTCCTACCGATTCAATGATTTATCCTCGCCAGGATCTGCGCTACACAACTACTTTGCATAAAATTGTGGTCATAATAATTAATCTTCTGGTCATAATAATTTAACAGCCGTATTTATAAACACCAAATCTATAATACCAAAATGTTCGATATTTCTATGTATTTGATAACGTGAATTTACAAGTGAATTATTTCATTTCTGTTATACTTAGATCGAAAAAAAGGTTAAACGAATAAATAGTACCACTGTTAATATTTATATATTGTGAACATTTGAATTTCAGGGTAGGATACACAATATATTTAGAGACAGTAAGATGGTATCTTCATTTTTAACTTATATGGTTTTGCAATATTTTTTATTTCTCTTTTTCGTACATGCAGAAACATGGTAGGCTTTGGAAACCAGTCATTTTTCGCCGAACATTGGAAGATTAATCGACGCTGTCCTACAGTTGAAAAGGCGATCAATCACGTTGTCTCTTCTCATTCCCAGCCGTAGTCGTAACTGGATTAAATTACGCACTAGTAATCCAGTGATTATATAAGTATAATTTAATTTTTCCTCTTATAGCGTTAATAAATGTGATTTCTTTTCGTAACTCGAGAAATATTTCTTGCATGAAATTTTCAATAATTTGGAGACATTTTAATATATTTACGTTCTCTGTGATACATAGTATATGTAAAGAAAAATATTATAAGGTCTAAAAATATAATATATAATTTGAATTGCTTCTGCACATTCACTACGCATATTACATATATATATATATATATATATATATATATATATATATATATATATATATTAGAAACATGTAATAATAAAAAATTCAAGTAATATTAACATCGCCATAGAAGCAAAACCACGGTCAAATGCCTCTAAAGGAAAATAACAGCACCGGTCCAAATTTGATGATTAATCTGAATTAAATTCATCTTCAGGTCTGAGTATTTAATTCTAATTAACCCAAACAAATGCCTGTTTCAGAATGAGTAATAGTACATTACTATAAATGCTCAAACATATATATATCCTCTGAGCCTCCCCTGTTTAAAATATCATTTAAAGATACTTTTAATCATTTCATTTTTTAAAATAACTTTGTGAATATACATGTATTTTTTTAGAAAACTGTTGCACCTTACATAAAATGAGACGTTTCAAAGTATTTTTCCCATTAAAATACATATCTAGAAGCTGAAATTATTTAGTCTTTATGGTGCATTGAAAAAAGCACGGTATTAGGATCGCTCAATTCTTAAACTCCGCCCTGGTGGACAAGCTAGAACTATAAGCTAGCTTCCAGAAGGACGTGGCTATTGCATTCCCCATTTTCAGCCCTTTATAAACAGCGTAACTTAAGACAATAATTGGATATTGGACGTCACGTTTCATGAATGAAAATGTCTTGGACAAGGCTAATGGATCCGCCATTTTGGGTCAAACATGGTTCTATTAATTAATCTTAGCAGAAAAAGTCATATGTAATACTAAAACATACGAGACATTTTCCACGTATAACATGACATTCACCTAAATTTAAACAATATAAAGACACACTAACAATGACTGCCATTAAACTCAAGTAGTTTGTGAGGTAGATTTAGCCACAGCAACAATATGGCGGAGTATCCGTTTGCGTATTTGGAAGTTGTAGAAAGAATAAATACGATTTCACTTTAAAAATCACGTTACACAAGATTCTCAGTTAAACAAAAGCCATTGATAATTTTCTAGCGGATTTTTAGCATATTGTGGTTAAGATATTTTTAAGTCTTCAAAGTATAATATTTGTAAAGAATTAATATACAAAATTGTTTAAGGACGTTGTTGACTACAGTGATTTTCAACTAAACTTATGTTTCAGATATATTTCTCAACCAGATTTTACACTAGAGTTAAGTGATACAGTTTTATGTTCTTTATTTACGGTTTTCTGCAATAGCAAACAATGCATCAGACGTAAAAACGCCAGTATTATTGCTCCTTGACCCAAGAGGTCAGCTAGATCATAAAGTCTGAGATGCTGAGGTGAAGCCACGATAGTGGTTAAAGATGTTACCAATCACAAGATGTCTGGGCGCATTACCCAAGATCGGCCAATCTGAGCCAAAGAGGCATGTCAGACCTCAGGCGAAAAGAGGTGGTAACATATGGAAAGTTCTAGATATATGTGAGAGAATACAATGAAAGACCAGTGACTGAAATTGAATTAAGAGCTGCAGAGCAAGAGAGCCGCAGAGTCACAGTTCCAGCAAGAGGACAGAATGTCATGATGATTCCGTAGATATTCTACAGAAATTCCCTGAGATATTATTCGACAAGTGAAACAGAAACGAAATATCCATATCCTAAGAGAACTTCAACGGCAAAGTCCGAGATGCAACAGAAACAAAATGCGAGCTGTGATCTAAAGACGATCAACAGGTATGTGCTAGTCAAGCATTATAGACGGTCATTAATGCAATTTAGACCTTTTTTACGTAACTGGTCTCACACGTCAACTCTCCTCCGCAAATAATATATACTAATTGTTGTAATGAATTTAATAATTAAGATTATGTTCTGAATAAATGATTTTATTTGTAAAGTTAACAATGCTGCAATTAATTGAGTAGTATTATGATAAAAATATTCTATTACAGGAACTCGCACTGAAGATAAAATAATGGTGGGTTTTAATAGCGGCAAACAACGCAATGTGTTTAATATTAAATGTTATAACGATCGATGAGTTACGATATTACGGCCATGTTTAAGAGAAGCTAATTTAATATATGCTTTGCATATAAGTTTACCGCGCCGCACCTCCTTTACCTCTCCAATGGGAGATCATGACTTCATATGTAATAAAATGATTGTAAAAGTTCATGAATTTAGAAACAAGAAAACATTTAAAATATTATATCTTGTATATATTCATCTTACATAGGTAACATTTTAAAATCTCGTGCATTTCATCCCCTGTTTGCATTTTTATGTAAACTTATTTTATTTTGTTCACCAATAAATAAAACTTATTGAAATAAATCATATGAGAATGGGAATTCCAATATAAATTTCACTTGCAATATCAATTTTTTGCCAAATTTTCAGCCTCCCCTGTCAAAAATGACACATATCAGTATTAAGATTAAATTACAATAACTTTTATATAAACGCTTAAGGAGGACAGCATGTAGGTGCGAGACCCGACTTTTAATATTATTCCAAAATCATATATTATTAGACCAAATATATATTGCAGATGGCACATGCCTCTGTTTGTCATGGGCACTAAAACACACTCTTGGACATTCATTGCTGTTTATCACTGACACTGAAACGCAATCTAGGACATTCATTGTCTGAATATCCACGTTACTGGACAATCATTCTTGTTGACTGCTCTCTCTCCCCTCTGGACTCTCATTTTTTATTAAACACACTCTTAGACATTCAGGACTTCAATTGACTTAAAACACACCCTTGGATATTTTGGACTCCAATTGACTATTCAAAATCTTTTGAACGGTCATTGCCTGAATTTACCTTGAATTCTTTACTTATTGCCACACCATTTCGCCTGAGGTCCAGACATGCCCTTCGTATCTCTATTGGTTGCTCCTCAGTGCGATGCAGCAACACTTCTTTATTGGCCACCTTATTATCCAATACTAAATGATTTAAACCTTGGTCCCAAGGATATTTCTTTTCCACCAACCAAACCTGAGATTTTTGTGAACTGAATTTATTGGAGTCATGACCTCCCGGGCCAAGACTGTCATAAAATGACAATTACGAGTCTTTGTTTTGTTGTATATCTCGTATAAATTTCAAAACTACATAAATGCCTCCTGGTCTCACACACACAAATATATATATATATATATATAATTATATAACAAGGCCAATTTAAATCATGAACAGTAGCATACCCTGGTTCAATAGCATTAAGGAGGTCAACAATGTAAAAAAGGATGTCTAATTAGATATCCAACAACAAGAAACCAAAAATACCTGAGAATTTAATTTGATCTAAATTTTAAACTATAAGGTAATAATACATGGAAACAAATCATCCTGCAAGAGTGATATATACACAAAATAAACACGAGCATCAAAGGATTGTCAAAAGCTGGAGGCTCAAAATATTAAAATGCCAAAAAGAAAAAACTGTTAAGATAAGATGTATATTAAATATAGATTTAATTAAATCCCAAATTACTCTATAAAGATCCTTAATGTCAATATTGTTCAATAGGTCCTTGAAATCATAAGTTTTAAATCCAAAATAATAATATTATTATAATATTTATAATATTATTATAATTATAATATTTTGAATTAATTGATAACTGTTATTAATAATATGAGAGGTGGAGTTATCTATTATATTAGAAGTGATTTTATTAAGAATTGCCAATAGAGATTTACTAGCAACTGTTGCATATGGTTTATGTGCAATAGTTACAGAACTAAAAGGGATAAGGTTTTTATGAAATTTTGGGGATCATGACAATATATTTGGGAACATGACATCGAGTCCTAGATTATTGCAAGGTAATTTTAAGAGTTTATGAAATGCAATAATTTTTTTAGATATAGTTGTTGCTGAAGAATCAATGCTTTTAAATACAGCGTGTCCGAGAAAGATCTTTATTATTCTAAACATTAATAACAAAAATACGAAAAAGTGAAATGAAATGCAGTTTGCGGCAAAAGAATGTAGAAATTTATCAGTTTTTGTGCAATACCTTCAATATAGTTCTACGTGAGCTCCTTTAGTAGCCCGAAGAATGCTCAGTCTGTACTCGATTTCTCGCCAAGTGTTTTTTAACATTTAGGGTGTAACAGTGAGGATTGCTGATCGTATCCTTTCCTTTAAAATGGAAATATCAGAAACAGGTGTTTGGTAAGCAATGTCTTTGACATAACCCCGCAAAAAGAAATCCAGAGGAGTTATGTCAGGCGATCGCGGAGGCCAAGGTGGTCTTCCAAGACCAATCTATCGTTCGGAAAACACTGTATCAAGTAATTCACGTACAGGAAGTGTCCTCAGGCAATTGCTACTAGAAAAAACTGTTAGATTTCTTCATTCTTTTGCCGCAAACTGCATTTCATTTCACCTTTTCGTATTTTTGTTATTAATGTTTAGAATAATAAAGATCTTTCTCCGACACACTGTATATTATTGTGATTTATAAATTCGTTTAAGATTTGTACATAACAATTTTTGCAAATGAAGGCTCAATTGTTAGCAGCTTTATATATACACACATATATATATATATATATATATACATATATATATATATATATATATATATATATATATATATATATATATATATATATATATATATATATATATATATATATATATATATATATATATATATATATATATATATATATATATATATATATATAAGCATACAAATCTTTAGATTCTAATTTATCCGTATGTTACTTTCTAATCAATTCAGTAAATTGTTAATTTTAAAAATAAACCTTCACATCTGCTCGATTGAACGGTCTTTAAAAGACGCATTTAACTTTTCTCGAAATAGCGCCTGAATCCTTTGCAGCTGAGTGGAGGTCCCTCTTCCGATTTGCACTTCACTTGTCTAAGATCCATAACATAAGAAAAAGATCAGAACTAAAGTCACAGAAGTAATGTCTTGAGATTTGCCTTAAATTGTACGTGTTCCCAATACAGAGATTATTTGCAGATATTTTGCTTTGGTCCTAATTTAAAATCACGTCACACATTTGATTTATCTCGTGTTGTTTTCCGAAGGGAAGTTTAAACAAAACACTGAATAAGGTCGGAAATTGGGGTATATTTTTGCAGGGAAACGAAATTAGATAAGTGTTGTAATTGTAAAAACTCGATGAATATGCAATAATAAAAAATAATAAGTGACTATTCGAACAGATAAACAAAATAGATAGAGAAAAGCAGTAATACTCTTAAACACGTGTAACTCGATCACGTATATCACGTAATATATCTGTGGTTGTAAAATTAAGATTTAATAAAAGTTCTGATGATTGTTCTAATAAAATTGATTTATAAAAGAAAACTAAACAATAACACAACTTCTAAATCTCTGTCCAACGGCCGTACCGGGCTGAAAACACCGTTTCTCGTTAGATCACCGAAGTCAAGCAGCATCGGGCGCGGTTAGTACTTTGGTGGGTGACTACATGGGAACACCGCGTGCTGTTGGCAATTTTCGGGCGCGATAGCCCGGTAGTTTGCGCTCTAGATTTGCACGCTGCCACAACTGCCGCCGTGTTCATGCGGAGTACGATCACGTTAAACATGTGGGTCCGTAACTCCTTCCGAGAGGTTGGTGGTAGGGGAAGGAGGGTAAAGTCCCTTTGGATGCCTCCCCCACTGGGTTCCGGTCTAAATTGGGTGGCACTTCCCGGCCGTCCAAACAGTTACTTTACACCTTTCTGGTAGGTCTGACGGTCTGGGTCTCAACAACAACAATTTCTAGATGATAATATCTGCTATCTAAAAATTGATGAAATGCAAAGGGGTTACTTTTGGAATCTGAAATAAAGATAATTATTCTTCATAAAATATTATTTCAAGCATCTGCAAAAATATTATTCATTATTGGAAATAATAAAATTCCTACAATGTCAATTTGCAGCATTTATTAACAAAGATTTGGCATTGGACGATATGATGACGCTGATATACTATTTATTATCCTCTTAGCATTATATATTTTAATAAAACTCATTCCTTTTATTGTAATTAATAAGATATTTTATTTAATGTAGATTCGAACCGTGGATCACTAGCTCGGATTTTAGGACTTTTATAAGAATCATATTAGTATAATCATTCTCATATATATCTTTTCATATTTCTTACATATTTTCATATTTTATTCTTCTTAACGAATTCGCATCTTGCCTTCTTCGACACAGGGTCGTCACTATGAAATTCCTCTCTTTTCTAGCTAATTATAAGATATAATAGCTAATAATTAGCTAATTATAGATAGATATTTATAGATAGCTAATTATAGATAGTTAATTATAATTAGCTAATTATATTAGCTAATTATAAATAGATATTGTCTAGCTAGTTATAAGATATAATATTTAATAATAACAGGTATCTTTTAATTAGCTTTAATAGCTAATTATAAGATCATTTTTTCTAGCTAATTATAAGATATTTTTATCCTCGCGTACAATTTGCTTGGCTAGTTTTACAACTAGTATCATAAATGTGTTATCTAACTGTCGTGAAAGAAATAGTCATGCACCTGAATGTGGTGCAAAAATTATTAGTCAGGAACCTAAATGTGGTGCAAAATATTATATATTATTATGAGTTATTATATATTGGTGTACAGTGATCAATTGCGAACACTACGATGTTAACTGTGAATGACTCACCAAATGTACCTTACAGTAAGAGTTCACTTACTTCATCTTAAAAGTAAATCATTGGTCATGAACTACTAAATTTAGCTTCTTAAAAATTATTATATTTTATTTAGCAACATCAAAAAGTATAACAACTAATACTTACAAATAACATTTTTTACAAACAACTCAATAAAACATTTTTATGGGCGGGACTTACGAGGGGATGTAGTCAAACCAGTTCAATTAATTATCAAAATGTTAATAGTTCTTGGCTTAACTTATTTGTTTAAATATAGATCTGGTACATCTTGTGTGCATGTTGAAGTGCATTAGATAGCTCACCGTCTGGCTGCTGACTTGGGGCACTTGAAACTAGTGAGCGAGTTCGTTCAATTCTGCATTTTATCTGAAGCATATTCACATGTCTAATATTTTTAAGTCTGCACATCTCGGATGTTTTTAAGGGTCCGCACATCTTGATAGCTCTTCTGGTCTCTATGGTTCTATTTTTCGTTATATAAACTTAATGTTCACCTTGTTTCGGGAAAATATATCCTCGTGGCCCCCTATCTTGCTCCTTAAACCAGCATGGGGTTTAGGGCAGGTACTGATTGGCTTCCTCTTCCTTGAAGTATATTCTTCGGGTCAGGCCCGGAGTGTGGGATATGCTTATCCAAAAATATAGTAAATTGGTGAGTGAATTAGTCTTCTTCATATTTATCCCACTTGCCCTACTCTGTGCTAAATCAAGTATAAAAGAGCACTTGCACCGTGGTCAATGGTAAAAGATTGCAGCTTCCTTTGTTCAAAGACCTAACGCAGAAGATTGACTTAGCGTCCTTGCCTGATAGCTTTAACTGGGCATAGTGGAAAGCCATTAACGTCAATGTGGACCTACCAGGAGCAATCTCTCAACGTAAGTCTCTCCATTGATACCCTAGAAGAATATATATCTAACAAAACTCATTTTTTCGGTCCAAGGGTGTTTCTTAGGTGGGTTGGATATAGAAAGTACAGTTTTTCTTATAACGCCTACTTCCTTGAAGTAATTAAGAGGAGGGAATAGGATCGGCACTTATAATCCGCACAGATGTTTGAGGGTCAAATTTTCTGAGTAACCAACACTAATCAAATAGTATCAAATATTGAATATATAAATATACGTATTTATTTTGTCATGACGTATGTTGGGATAACTTTGCGCTACAGATGCTAATGCAACATCAGGTAGGCTATTAGGATGGCATTACATAATCAGGGAAAAATGTTTAAATCTAATTCTTTTATATTTATAAAGATCATAGATAAGTATTTCATAAGCGGTAAAATATAAATTATGTTTTTAGAGCATTGCATAGCCTTTAAAAGGACAATGTTTGCATTCTATATTATTATAATACTAGAAAATATACCCGCCATTGCTTGAGATTCAAAGCAGGGATTAATTAAATTCATTCATTCATTGCTTTAAAAGGCATAATTGAGCTTAGCCAGTTTTTAAACAATTACTTCCTGCAAGCAAATCAACAAGAAATATGCATATACTCATAAACACCTTTAGACAATTATGCGGGAGCAGAACGCTTTCGCCATTATGCAATCTTTGTTAATAAGCATCAGCTTAGTACTTCGTAAGCACCCGCTTAGTGGGCATTGGCAGCTCAGTTCACTTATGCAACCTAAGTATACCCACGCGGTGGACGTTATACCCCCTAAAATACTGTGATTCCACGTTAAGAAGGTTCCTTCATCGTTTTGGGACTGCATTCAGAACACCACAGAAGTCTCCATTGAAACGCCAAAGAGAAGCTAGCATATGCATTGAAACTTGATTAAAAAAACATTCCAAAACATATATCTTTAAGAAATACTGCAATATACCTCATTATACGATTCCAATTTTCTAATAATAATATCTTCAGAAATATAATTCAGAAAAATAGATGTTTTAAGTAAAATGTAAATATTTTAATCGGGTGGTATATCTGCGAAACCGAAAGTGGAAATTCTTAGTGAGTCTAATAGCCTCCCCTGAAGTTTGACTCTAAATTCACATTATCTCAGCTCATTATAAAAGTGACATTATCTCAGCCGAATCTATTTCTATCCCGTAGACATTTATATTTCAAGGAACATTTAACAGGATGTAGAATAGAAACATGAAGTGAAAATTCTTGGAACCACCTTATCTCCTCAAAAAAGTTCAGGAAGTATCCATATCAGTTACAATCTAAATTTTATCAATAGCCGATCTTGAGAAATAAGTGATTCAAATAAAATAACAATTTTTGAACCGTAAAGTGAAACATCTTTAGTGAATAATCTAATAGAACTTTTTAGTAAATACTTCTACCACCTCTGGAATTTAATGCTAAATTCGGATTAGTCATCATTTAAGCTATCAGTCATCATTCAGTCATCATTTAAGCTCTAATATAGACAATCTTGAGAAATTGATGTTTTTAAACCAGAAGTGGAAATCCTTAGTGAACCCACCATTATTTTTCATAATTTGATGCTTAATCACAACCTGTTATTATCTGAGCTAGCAAATCCTGAGAAACAGATGATTCAAGATAACATTTTTAGTAAAAACAATAGTTTGGCAAAATTTTTGCCACTAATAATAATATTCGTGTTGTTATAGCGGAATATATTTTTGGTAAATCACGTTTCATTATAGGTGCAGGTAATATCTCGGCTTTCATGGCATTCGTTATATTTGTTATTTAATGCAGTATTCACCATCACGAATTTTAAATTGTAATTTGAATCTTAACTACATAAAAATATTAATAATACTAATTTTTATTCCACGTAATTCAAGTACTATAAATTCATAAATTTAAAATACACTAATTCAAACTCCGAAGAACAATCAATAATACACTAAGTATTTATGTAGCTTTCAAATGGAAGTGAAATTTTATAAATGACAAGGTTTTATTGAAATTGTTTTAAGTTCATTTCTTTATCTCGCATTGGTTGACTCTACATTTTAGTTTTTCGTAAATCATATCATCAAAAAGCCTCGATGCAGTTGTCAACTTATATCCCTTGGGCTAAAAGTATTTTGAAGATTAATTGTACCTAAAAGCTGTAACATAGGATATATCCTTAACTGTCAAATAGGATTAACATTTCTCTTTCACGGATAATTTCTCTTTTCCTACATGGCATGCTGCGAAGTTATAGCTCAGCTTTTTTTTAAACGTGATAAGCATTGTTAAAGATTTTCTGTAAATGATCTAGATGGGGAGTAGGAGAAAATTATTATAAAGATAAAGGAAACTTAAACGATAAGAAGATTAAGTTATAATTTCTTAAAGGAGATATTATTTTAAAATAAAATGAAATATCTAAGATATCGTCTTTCCATCCAGAAATACTTTTATTTTACATATCAATTTAGCTGATATATCATTATTGAAATTGACTATATTATTGCTTTTATAAATATATTTTCCTGTTTTAATTTTTAAAAAATATATCTTGATATTTATATTAAACATTACAATATTTTGATGTATATATTTTGCCAGGTTCCGCTTGGAGAATTTAAGAAAAACAAAATACAGCTGTAATAGCCAGTCTGAAAGACAACTGCAATGGTGAGTCAAAAAGGACAGCTGAAATGGTGAGTCAAAACGACAGCTGCAATGGTGAATAAAAAAATACAGATACAATAGTGAGTCTTAGTGTCTCACCTGGAAACCATGACTGTCTCAGACACTTCGTGTGCCACATTATAACTGCCCTCACTGAACTCACATATGTCCATAAACAATCACTGGTGCTGCTCAAAAGTGCAAGATAGTGCGATTTTGATGTACCTTGAAGTAGCAGGATGCCAGTTGTTTTTCATCACCACCGATCAACGCACTGGAAGCTCCTTCTCATCTAGAAATGTGGGAGTCTGAACATTTTCTTGACGAATTCTTGCCCGCCACGATTTGAGCATTGCAAACAAGTGCGTAGGGTGTCTAACCTAGAAGCTAAAGTTCAATGATCTTTTGAAAAATATATATGAATGTGGACCTTTTTAAGGTCAGGAACTCAACAGGAGATAGTTACTGTTTTATTTGCTCTGGTGGTGTGTCTTAGCATTCTCAAGCAAAATTCTATTAAAGTAAACTGTTAGATTTAAAATCCTATTTCAAGTTTGCTCATCTAGTATATGGTACGGATCGAACTAGCAGACCAGGCTTATTTCCTTTTGGCCAGCAATTTGGTTTTGTCCTCATACAAATTCACGCGTATGAAGTTCCTCCTATAGACGGAATGAGAGTCGTACATGCATATATAATAACAATATCTAAGATTCCACCGCAAAATGTTAGTTTATTTTTAATGGAAGCTCTTGTAATGAAAGATTACATTACGGTAGAGTTAAAAGAATGTATAACGAACCTTCAATAGGCAATGGAAAACTTTTAAAAGTCGTTGTGCGCTACAGACAAATTTATGCAATCCAGCTACTCCTAAATTATTCAGTACCAAGGGACCAGTAACAAACCACCAAAATATACCTCACACCAAAATACCCCAAACACAACATTGCATTGTGTGAACAAGGCAAGATGGGTTCATGGCTTCATGGGACTCTGGCCATACTCTCTGTCTGTCCTCGGTACTAAACAAGGTGCATCGTGATTTGTTCGACAACATAACCTTCTTCCAATCATTGGATATCCAGTGACCCAGTTCTCAGTGCCACTGTAAACGCATTTGCAGGTTCTTCGCTGAAATGAGATATTTCCGCACAGGCATGCGGTTGGCTACACCGATTCACTGCAATTCCCTGAGCATTTTTCGGGTCCAGTTCTGTTTGGACGAGCCTTAATTGGAGACTTTCGTCAGTTTTTGCACAGTAGATCACATTTTCTGCAGTATAAGCCGTCTGAGACACCACCGATCATAAGTTTGATTGACGGTTTTCGATCTATATTTCCGCATTTTAGACAATGCCTAGAGGTTCTATTCCAACTGCTATACACTTTGGATATCTCCTCTTTCGAAAAGCTAGTTAGTTATATTATGGAAATTATGGCAAATGCCAAACAGGCCTCCACAATAAGACATTTTTGAAACTGAGATAAATCTGTCGTTTTCCCTATAATACTCACTTATCTCGGAACACACACCGACAGCATTCTTATAGCTGTGTTGCGAACAGGCGTACCTCCCATGACCAACGTGATTTGCATTCATCCATCTGTAACCTACAATTGCATACATGTTCCCAGGTTTCTAATTCACTGACACTGACTAATACACTGATTTATTTGTATACATAACATGTCGTTTTCCCTATAATACTCACTTATCTCGGAACACACACCGACAGCATTCTTATAGCTGTGTTGCGAACAGGCGTACCTCCCATGACCAACGTGATTTGCATTCATCCATCTGTAACCTACAATTGCATACATGTTCCCAGGTTTCTAATTCACTGACACTGACTAATACACTGATTTATTTGTATACATAACATGTCGTTTTCCCTATAATACTCACTTATCTCGGAACACACACCGACAGCATTCTTATAGCTGTGTTGCGAACAGGCGTACCTCCCATGACCAACGTGATTTGCATTCATCCATCTGTAACCTACAATTGCATACATGTTCCCAGGTTTCTAATTCACTGACACTGACTAATACACTGATTTATTTGTATACATAACATGTCGTTTTCCCTATAATACTCACTTATCTCGGAACACACACCGACAGCATTCTTATAGCTGTGTTGCGAACAGGCGTACCTCCCATGACCAACGTGATTTGCATTCATCCATCTGTAACCTACAATTGCATACATGTTCCCAGGTTTCTAATTCACTGACCAGTGTGTTTATTTGTATACATAACATTAGATGCCCGTAATATTCATTAACACAACTTAACACAGCTCAAATACTTCTCAATAATATATAAACTCACTTATAGGTAACAAAAATTTAGAATTTAAATCTTCAATTCCTTCCCCTAACCTGGCACCCACGATTCTTCCATTTATAAAGACAATCAATAAAATTATCTTAGTAAGCAGTCAAAGAGTGGTTGTGAAAGCTTTAGAATTCAAATTGTCGTACTCTAATATCATTATTGTAATATTCATGGTATCTTTAAGAACACAGAGATATAGCGCGTAACCATCGAAGCGAATCGCAGATAGCTCAGGATGCAGAGATGCAGTTTATTCTTAATTGACACTTGGAAAGTATGTTACTGATATGCATCACATATAAACCTACACAGCAATGACGAAGAACATATGCGAATCGAAGATACTGCAACTTTTTTAGTAAATCAGTAAATTTTACGGGATGCATCACTCAGGGGACATGCATAATAAATAGTAATATGACTCTTGTGATCAAGTAACTTTCCATTTCGGACACAGCATCGAACCGTGAATTTTAAACTCTCTGAATTTCTGCTTCTTCACTTTCTACATATTTATCCTTCCAGTCACATATTATATATTTTTTCTTACACACAGCAGACAGACACTCCGGTCGTCCATCCTGTTGCTCCAAGTCCTCTGGACGAGCCGGACGGCCTGGGGCTTTCACACAGCAGACAGACACAACTGTTCACTTCTCCCACTTTTGTGAAGCTTTGTAATTATACACCTTCACTGCTGATTTGTCCTTATAAAATCTAGAGATGTACACTATTTACCTATGCATGTTATCGTATTGGCTTGGTAAAATGTATGTATTTAAAGTGGCGTATTATATACATTGATACTTGCAAAAAACATATCGCAAAAAACATCTTGTAACCCTGCGACATATGTATAATTATTCTACAGATTATAGTGAATTTCCAATAACTACTAATATGAATGCATACAACGAGCTCTCCAGTCAGCTAACTTACTCTGGATTTCAACCTGGCTCTTAGGAATTTGAAGGCCAGAGTGTGAGCTGTTTAGTTACAAGTGAGCCCCTTGCAGGTTCTAGAAAGTCCCATATAATTAGAATGTCCGTTTGCAACTTTAGGAAGTATTATATAAATAGGTTTCCATAAAAAGAAGAAATGTTTGTTCCATAAAAAAATAATTGCATTTTTCTAACCTTTCTTTTTCTGTAAAGAAATCAATCAAATTATTTACAGTGTAATTAGACAAACAATACGAAATGGTCATCTTAAACACTGCAGACTACTTAATGTAACAGTTACTAATAAAATGATCTAGAAACTAATTCTTAATTTTTCTTGTTTCGAACGAGAAGAAAATTTCTCTTATTTAATAGATTTCTTAATACTGTCCAAACCACTTACATTAAGTTATACTTGTATTAAAGGTAATTCAGCACTTGTGTTAAGTTTTAATGATCGTCAGATAATCTGGTGATTTTGCCAATTGGTGGAACACTCGTGTTTGCGAGTTGCAATTATCGGCAGACTATTGTACGTCCATTATGTTTATTTCGTGATATTAGTTTAATCGGCATGCAAGCCAAGCTATCTGTGGCACACAAATAGAAAGATAATCACTTAAATTAATGATTAACATTATTTATCATTACGTTGTGCGTTGTGTTTGCAATAACCCTCCAATTATTTACTTTTTGCAGGTCCTGTAAAGGAATTATTAATTAATATTTTACCCAAAGGATGACACCAATTTAACATTAACAATAACATTTATTAAAAGACATAAATCTTTAACTACTCAATTAGAACAATTTATCATATTATTAAGTCGAAGGGAACATTGTGAGACCATTTAACTCGCCTAAAATATATATATACGACCTGATTTTTCAATGGTCACATACCTTAGTAGTATATGGGTATGACTCTGGGACAAAATGACATAGTCATTTTGTTCCAGAGTCATACCCATACACTACACTTTCCTCCATTTTTTTAAAAACCAGGACAACCTCTTAAGACCAAAAATGCAGGAAATCATACAAAAATGCATAAAATCATTCAAAAATGCGTATTTTAAAAAAAATAAAAAATCAAGAGAGTTTTAGGACTCTAAAATTTAATACATTTTGACTTATATTTAAGGCATATAAGACATTATAGAGATCAAATCTATCAAAATCTTTGAATATATAAAAGAAAAATAATATCAAATATATTAGAGATTGATATTAAAAAACATGATTTTAAAATAAATGCGTGAAAAAGAGGACCTCCAAATGAATGGAAGCCTTCTAATATATTAAAAATGCCCTATTTTTAAAGGGTAGGGTTGAGACCCCCCCCTTTTATAAAATTAAAAAATAATTATAAAAATATAAAAATTAAAAAAAGAAGCCTGGTCAAGTTTAGATATTGATGATATAACACGATCCCAAAATAGGATCGATGATATATTTTTTAAAGAATAAAAAAAGACTATGATAAATATAAAGAAGAATATAAAATTGAAAGATAAAAAAGAAATGATAATATATTATATATAATAATAAATTTTCAGGTGGGGAAACATATGCCTACCTAAATATGATACAAGATCTTAAGAAAATACTTCAAAAATGATTAAGCTTTCTCTAATTCATATTCGTATTTATCATCTATCATACCCGTATACTTAAATATATATCTACCTTTATTGATTTTATTTATTGATTCATCAGAAAGTTTTCCATGTTTATTTGCAAGGTAATACTCTTTTTCTTCAACTTCCACATCTAACTTTACGATTACTGAATCTCCATATTTAGTAATAATTTTTCTCAATGATATCAGAACATTTTTATATCAGATCCCAGATGATATCAGAACCCAGGATATAAATCATATAATTTAAACGTTTTAGGATAACCTCTAAGTCTGTTGAACTCTTCCATTTATTAGTAAACATATTTATAAATATAAATCCACCCTGAGGAATCTAATCATAATAGAATAAGTTCTTTTAAATAACATATAAAACTCCTAATCCATTCAATTTAATATCTTCATTTTCTTCTTTTTCAATTAATACAGTCATCCTTTGAAAACTTTCTGATAATAGTTTTTTAGTATGATCATATTTTATATACAAATCATACAATTCTTTACAAAGATAAGTCAAATAGTAAATTTCTTCAAAATTTGTAAAATTTAAAGCTGTAATTTAAAATGTAATTTAATTTAAAATGTAATGTAATTTAAATTAAATAAATTAAATTAATATTAAATTAAATTAAATTAAATTAAATTAAATTAAATTAAATTAAATTAAATTAAATTAAATTAAATTAAATTGTAATGTAATGTAATTTAAATGTAATGTAATGTAATGTAATTTAAATGTAATGTAATGTAAAGTAATTAAAATGTAAATAAATTTGTAAAATTTAAAGCTGTAATTTAAAATGTAATGTAATTTAAAATGTAATGTAATTTAAAATGCAATTTAAAAATTTAAAATGTAAAGTAAAAATTAAATCCATTTATTATTAAACATTTTTTATAAATATAAATTCACCCATTCTTCATAATCTGTAAAACCTCTTTCTTCCATCTCTTTTATGAATTTTTCTCTGTATTCTTCA
This sequence comes from Amaurobius ferox, assembly GCA_951213105.1. Classification (NCBI taxonomy): domain Eukaryota; kingdom Metazoa; phylum Arthropoda; class Arachnida; order Araneae; family Amaurobiidae; genus Amaurobius; species Amaurobius ferox. Next base: position 60,116,707 of record OX578142.1, on the reverse strand, counting down.
TCAGACTTTGACTCTTTAAATATTTTTTCAGCTATAATATTTTTTTGTTCATTATCGGAAATTGTAATAGAAACATCAGGATCAAATCCATTTAGTACATTAATTATTCTAGTTACTTTCCCTACAAACCATTTATCATCACCCTCTTTTAGTTCAACTTTTAACACTTTTATTATATCGTTTTTATTCTCATTTTTTAAAATTCTATTAAGCACAATAACTAATAATTCTCTAAATTTAATATTATGGAATTCTACCTCTAGTAAGTGTCTTTTAATTTTTATACCTAATTCTTTAATGCATTCATCTAAATCATATATAATATCTGTATTTAATAATTTTATGATTCTCTCTCTCAAAGATTTTTGAATATATGTATTATGCACATTTTGAGAGTCATTATATACATTATTATGAAATCTTCATAAAATCGGGGGTAAATATATTTTATCTACATCATACCATACTTCATTTATTCTAGACAAAAATATTAATTCATTTAGAGATGTAATATCATTTTCTCTACAATATAATTCTTTTAAATTAGTTAAATTTTCTATTCCCTTAAGTGACGTTAATTTATTTACACCACAATATAATATTTCTAAATTAGTTAAATTTCCTATTCCTTCAAGGGACGTTAATTTATTTACACCACAATATAATACTTCTAAATTAGTTAAATTTTCTATACCTTCAAGTGACGTTAATTTATTTCCTCCGCAATTTAATTCTTTTAAATTAGTTAAATTTTCTATTCCTTCAAGTGACGTTAATTTATTTTTCTCACAATATAATTTTTCTAAATTTTCTATTCCTTCAAGTGATGTTAATTTATTTCCTCCACAATATAATTCTTCTAAATTCGTTAAATTTTTCATTCCTTCAAGTGAAGTTAATTTATTTCCTCCACAATTAAATTTTTTTAAATTCGTTAAATTTTCTATACCTTCAAGTGATGTTAATATAATATTTCCTCTACAATCTAATTTTTCTAAATTTATTAAATTTTCTATTCCTTCAAGTGATGTTAATTTATTTCCTCTACAATCTAATTTTTCTATATTTATTAAATTTTCTATTCCTTCAAGTGATGTTAATTTATTTCCTCTACAATCTAATTTTTCTAAATTTATTAAATTTTCTATTCCTTCAAGTGAAGTTAATTTATTTTCTCCACAATATAATTCTTTTAAATTTATTAAATTTTCTATACCTTCAAGTGAAGTTAATCTATTCCATGCACAATCTAATTTTTTTTAAATTTATTAATTTTTTCATTCCTTCAAGTGAAGTTAATCTATTATCTCTACAATATAATTCTTTTAAATTCGTTAAATTTTCTATACCTTCAAATGAAGTAAGATATAATACAGAAATAGATATCACTTCAGTAGGATTCTCCATATCTAAGAAAGATTCTTTTCTTATACCATTAACATACATTTATTTAGAAACATATTTATAAAATATTTATTTTTCATCGTTTCTCAGAAGATAAGCACATTCGTTCAAGATTTTTTTAACTTCACAAATCTCTTCAATAATTTTTTCTCTATAAGATTCTTCTTCATAATGACCAAACTTTTTATTTAATTCACTCATCTGTATAGCTTGTATTTTTTTCCAATAAACATTAAAAAAGTGATCAGGTAATAGATCAAATTTGTATTTAATCAGATAACAAAAATCTAATTTATCCATAAATTCTTCTATAAAATGTTCACTAAATGTTTGATATCTAGCTATATACAGCCAATTTAAATCATCTTTTAATTCTCTCATGGTATCTTCTGTAAGATTTTGAAACATTGATACTTTATATAAATCTAAATAATCAGAAAATTTTATGATAGATTCGTTACTTAATGTTTGATATTGAGAAATGTTTATCCAATCTACTTTATCTTTACATTTTTCTATAAAATCTCCTGATAATTTTTGATATCTAGAAATTGTAGGCCAATCATCAGGTTGAGCAAATTCTTCAATAAAAGAATCAGACAGTGATGAATATTGAAAAATTAAATCCATATTTACATGATCTTTAAGATTTCTAATTACATCTTCAGATAAATTATTTCTGAAAAATGCATTCCAATCGATATCCATTTAATGGTGAACGTATTTTAGAAAGGGATTTTTTCAATATGCATATAAGGTTTTAAAGTGTTTGATTTACCATCGGATTTTATCCATAATGTGATGATATCATCACGTTTACCATAAGCAAAACAGGTTACTGTATCTGTATTAGCATTTAAAATTTCCTTACCGTTGATTTCTAGTGATATCAGTGGACATTTATCATATATATATTTACTTTCTACTGTATCATATATAGTTATATATATGGAAATTTTCATATATATATCTGTAGTTAATCGCATCTCTTGATCCAGTAATTTAGAACTCATCATATAAAAATTTACTTTTGTAAATTCTCTATCTGTAAAAATAAGAAAATCATCTTCTACGGTAATCCAGATTTCTCTATAGTCTATATATATTTTATTGACAACATCGTTATCATTTTCAGGTTCTGAAACATTCGTAATTATTTTATTTTTTGCATCAAATTCATCATTCTGTATTAATGAATTTTTTTCAAAATATCTTTTATTCGCAACATTTTTATCATCTTTCGGATCTGCTACATTTCCTATTCTTTTTCCTTTTGCATCGTAAGGTTTTCCTTCTAAAGAATGTAAAGTTGTTTCATTTTATTCTTTTATTCTCCTGCCTGTTTCTTCAGTATAGGATAAAAAACCCTCATCACATATAGTTTCTACAAGATCTCTCAATTCAAAATGATTATTCTCTATTTTATTCAAAACGAAACTTTTAGTAGTTAAATTTAAATCATCTATAGGATTTTTAAAATTTTTTAAAATTCTATTTTCCATATCATAATTTCCATCATCCATTAATTTAAAACCTATACCAGGAGGTCCAATAGGCCCTTCTTTCATTTGATCATCATAAGGTGGATAATAAGCACTCATTTATTATAGCATTAATTTTATGATTTTAAACTCTTAATCATTGTTATAGTTTTATTTTTCAAATTTATAAAACATCTCTTTCTTTCTTTAAAAATAAAATAAAACTTATATTCCTTTTCAGTATCCATTAATCTCTCCCAATTAAATTCAATATCTAAATTATTTAAATCGGTATAGCTTTCATGATTTGATAAGTCAAAATTAAAAATAGTATACAATTTTCCAAAATTCTTCTTATTTATCAAACATCCTGTTTCTGTATTAATATCATTTAATCCTGCATGTAAAAGAGCTTCATACACTCTATTATAATCTTTATTGGTAAAATTCGTTTTGTAACGCATAAGAGGAATTTGTTTATTATTAATCATCAACCAGCATTCAGTCATATCTATATTATCAAATATCATGTTATTTTTTCATAATTACCATCTCTTTCAACGTACTGAGGAATAACATAGACACCTAAAACTTCATCAGAGGCTGTTGCTGCTGTGACAGATCCACTATCACTTTTATAGGGACCTACCATCTTAAATCTATATCTTTATCAGATAAAAATGATTTCATAAACACGCTTTCTGCAGAATTTTTAAATTCTATATAAGGTAAATGCAAGGTTAAACCTTCAACTACTACCTTATAATTAACATTTTCGACATCAGTATATATCATATTCTTATTTTCATTTCTTTGAATTTCTATTTTCACTTCAAAACCAGAAATTACCTTTTCATATTCTCTAAAGAAATCGATTATATCTTTTAAAGGTGTCCATATTTTAATGACATTGCTATCTTTCGTTAGTTCGCATCTCTTTGTGAATCCTTCGTTATAATCTTTATTTATTTTCAAAATATTAAAAAATGCAGTTATTTTAGTAGTATCTTCTAAAGTACCTTCATATTTTAACTCTTTTCGGTCAGTTGAATCAGATGTATCTAGATAAAAAAATTCATCTTGAGCTTGTGATGTTGCATAATCAGGAGTATAATGAGTTAATCTTAAAGCATGATTCATGATTGAAAAATTTGACTGTGTATTTGATTCAATTTCGGTATCTCCTATATGTACTTTTAAAGTTTTGATAAAACCTCCACGATTTACCAGACTCACATTTTCGTTTCCAATGGATGATTTATCATTTTTTGTAATTTTTAATTTTGTTCAAGATATCCTCTAGAATATAAAATTTTTGCTTTAGTATCATTAATATGAAAAACATAGGTGGCATTCTCATCTGAACTATGTTCTTTTGGGTGAATTTCTCTTAATTCATAACTTTTAATTTGATCATTATAATAATAATGAGTATCACTCAAATCATAAATCTTTTACATTTATTTAGGAAGAATTTTTAAACCGCCTCCTTTCTTTTTCAATGAAAATATTTCATTTAATTTATTCCGTGTTTGAGGTTTTTCTTCAGTTTTCAACAAAACCTTACTTTTTTTACTTTTTCTATATAATCTATGTTTATACATTTATTTATGAGGAAAAACCTGGTCTAACAATTGATATATTTTTTTAACGTAGTTATCCTCAAAAATAGGAATAAAATTAAATTCTACAGCTCCTTTATTTAAATCAATTAATTCACATTTTTGATTAGTAATCCTCATTTTTATTCTTTCAACAGGATCCGTTTTAACAGGAAAATATATCCAATCATTAAATTCTTTTGAAATTATACTACCTGGAGGATTTTTATTAATGAAAGAATAAATCACTTCTGAATTAGATTGATTTATTAAAGATCCTTTTGCAACATCACAGTGAATATAAATATTATCATTTCCATTGGATATATCAGCTATATGTTCACCTTCAACCTCTGTTTCTTCATCATAACTTCCGTATATCGGTTTTAAAAAACCTATAATTTTATGAAAGTTACTTTTTGTAAAATCAATTACCCAACCTTTTTCAGTTTAATAGCTATTCTTTGTCTTGCTTCAATAATACCAAATTTCACAGGTGGATCCTCACCAAATATTTTCATCATATACTCATTTAAACTTCTTATAGTATAATTACCATTTGAGATTACAATTGTTATATCTGTGCCTAATTTATATATTCTAAATATGTTATTTCCATAATTATCACTTATATTAAACCATAAAACTTCCATAGAAAACGACTGTAAAGCTAATTTTTTTAATTTAAGAGGTGTTGTTGAGATCCAGACCGTCCGACCTACCAGAAAGGTGTAAGGTAACTGTTTGGACGGCCGGGAAGTGCCACCCAAATTGGACCGGAACCCAGTGGGCCCAGTGGGGGAGGCATCCACAGGGACCGTACCCTCCTTCTCCTACCACTAACCTCTCGGAAGGACTTACGGACCCACATGTTTAACGTGATCGTACTCCGCGTGAACACGGCGGCAGTTTTGCCAGAGGCTGGAATCGAACCCGGGCCTACCGAGTGCAACTCCAGCGCGCTAACCAATGGACTACCGCGCCCCAATTTAAGAGGTGTAATAAAATTTACAGTGAATTCCTCCGATTTCTCATGACCTTCAGATTTTAATATTATCATTTATACAGAACAAAATTTTCATTAAAGTCACTAGGTTTTTGTGTAGGAAATGATTTGAGAACATTTTTAGGTGATTTACCTTTATTCCTTTCTCTTATATATTTCATACAAAATAAACCAAATTTCACAGATGTAGGTTTCTGTAAAAAACTATCATTATAATCTATTTTTGGTTTTTTATTGGATGTAACAAGAAATGATTTAATATTTTTAGGAATATAGTCTTTCTTCATATTGTCATATTCACCAAACGGATCAAAATATTCCACATATTTATATTTAGGATCATTATAATAGCAAACCCAATGAGTTCCAGGACCTGTTGATACATCTAAATTAATGATTCCATTTTCAAATTTTCCTATTGTTTTAGGTAATAAATCAGAGATAATCCTTTCTCATTTTTCATATTTTCTTCAATCATTTTGCTAACACTTTACAACAAAGTTGAAAAGTGTTTATGACTTTGTTCATTCTGTCTGTCTGTCTGTCTGTCCGTTAGCACGATAACTGCCGTAAAAATGACTTAATCAAAATGAAATTTTAGTATGTTGTTCAGACGGTCTGTAGGACCTATGGGAATATAAATAAATAATATCACCCAATTAGTTTTGGATTGAACCCGGGTTGAAAAAATGAAATACATTGAACCCAATGGGACCAAATTTTTCAAACATTTTTTAAGCGGATTTAAATTTCACAAATTGCTTCGAAAATTTTAGGTAATATTCAAATTGTTCCATAAAATATATAAAAAAAATTCAGCGAAATATATTCAGTAGTTTTTTAAATAAAAATTAAAATAATAATTACACCTCTTACATGAAGCGATCACGTGACCATGATATGAAACGATCACGTGACCAACTTCAAAATATAATACGGCATCCATCTTGTCTCAAAATCGTCATTTTTAAAGTTCTTTTTAATTCATATTGAGTGTTGTATTCGTCGTAAAACCTCTTTATTTTCGCTTAAATTCTGTGCTTCTACATACTGAAACAACGCAATGACAATATATTTGAGTTTAAATGAGCATCCAACTTTGATTATTTCTCTAACGAAGCCTATTTTTCACTTATGTGAAATGTAAGCAGCAAAATATGTAGGATGAGTTGTATAGGAATTGCTGTATTTTTTTAATGCAAAAGAATTTAGCTCATGGAGTCTGCATAGCTGATATGAAAGAAATATTCATTGACTTTACCGAGAGAAGGACGATTTTTTGCGATGAAGTTTTAAGCATAGAGTTAAATTACTTATAGCTCCTTGGTCTTAATTTTTAAATAAAATAAATTTTATAGTATTGTGATGAATGACATGAATGGGAAATTATTTATGAATGAAATGCTGCTTTTTTAGAGAGAGCCAGGCGTGTTATTTTTTCTATGACGTCATTTGAATGAATTTCAGTTGTTTTCGATGAAGTTTTTAAATATAATAAATTATCGTGGTATTATGATAATTCTAAAATTGTTACCGAGTAATATATCACATTTTAGAGATGTTTAAACCTGGCAATTTATATTTCAATGCCGTCATTTGAATGAAGTTCATTTTTTTGGATGAATGTTTAAGTTTTCAACTATAATAAATCAGTGTATTATTGTGAGAAGTTTTAAAATATTACCGAGGAATGTATTACATTTTAGACATGTTTAAATAAAATTGCATTGAAGTTGGAAAGTGTTTCTTAATCAATGCTTTAAGCATGATTGATATTTCTTGTTACTAATTCCCATGGTTGATATATCCCCTTTCCACGTTTTTTTTCCCCAGATCCTTTCATCTTTTTTTGTACAGTTGAACTAGCTAATCCAGATAAAGCACCTGTTGCTAATGCTGGAACTGCAAATTTAGCAGCGGTTATTAAAGAGGGTATAAGTGCTGTTAGAAATGGTAAAAATCCTCCATTTCTATCAAATTGAGTTTTACTGATTGTAATTCTTTTTCCATCATTAATATGATTAATTTGAGTTTTAGTTAAATACATCTCATGATTAGGAGTTTTAGATTTATCTATTTGTAATGTTAGTTCTTCTTTATTTATAAAAGCTGATTTAAGTTTATTTTTCTGACCTTCACTTAAATAAACTTTATTTTTTATCACTTATTATAGGAGAAATTGTTTATAGTATCGTTGTACATCACTGCAAGTCATTTCTCCATTTTTTAATAACATATCTAACAATAAAACTACTTGATTATACAATTTCTTTGATTTACTTCCATTACATATTTTTTCTGTTAAATTTGATAATACATCCTTTTTATCTATACCTTCACCTAAATAAGGATAACCCTCTTTCATAAGCCATATGACATGGATATATTTTTTCATCATTTCCATTTTAGATTTATTTATAAGATCAGAAGGTAATTCTAAATTTTCTTTTTTGATAAACGGTATATCCAAAAATTTATCACTGTAAAATATAATTTTTCCTTCAGCTCTATCCATCAATTGTTTAACATCTGATGTGTAATCAAGAGGTGGAAATGAAATATTTTCTACAGCATTTTGAATACTTTTTACAACCTTTTTATTTGATTTTTTATATTTTTCTATTTCTTGAGTGACTGGTTTATGAAATTACACTAAGGTTTCTTGAATACCTAATTTTTCTTTTAGTTGATCTTCACTATTCTTTCTTTTTTCTTTTTCTAATTTTACTAATTTAATTGAATCTTTTATTTGCTTTATAAACTTGTGTTTTCGTTCTTTTTCTAATTTGTTCATTTATATAATATTAATTTTTTACAGCGAGTAAATTATTTTTACAGCGAGTAAATTATTTTTTACAGCTAGTAAATTATTTTTTTACTGTTATATAAATGATGAAAATTAAAGATTACACGGAACCTGATCCTAATCAACATCCTTTGTTACCTAAACTTCCATTTAGATTGCTTATAACAGGGCCTTCAGGTTCAGGTAAAACAAATTTACTGTTACATATGATTTATGATTTTTTAAATTTTGATGCACTATATATATGTGCAAAAGATTTATACGAACCTAAATATTCTAAATGACAAGAAATATATACAATGTTTGAAGATATAGAAAGAGAAGATATTTTGAAATGTAAGAAGAATAAGAAAACATTATTAGAATTATATGATAAATACAAAAATGAAGTATTCTTTTCTTCAGATGATTTTATTACTATAGATGATTTAAATCCTTCATTAAAGAATTTAGTTATTTTCGACGTGTATTTAGTTATTATGGGTGAAAAGGACTTCATAAAAAGTTTAAAATTTAATCCAGTTGAAAAATATGTAAAACAAATGCAATTGAATGGATATAAATTTATTCAATCTAAATAAATGGTTTGTAAAAAAAAGGTGGTGATATTGTTGGATGGTTACAAGATAAAATAAATCCTCCAGAAATGCATTTACCAGGATATCAATATTGTGGTCCATTTACAAAATTAGAAAAAAGATTAAAAAGAGGTGATCCTGGAATAAATAGAGTTGATAAAGCTTGTAAAAAACATGATGTTGAATACCATAAAACAAATGATACAAAAAAGAGACATGTTACTGATCAAGAATTAATAGATGATTTAAATGCTATACAAGATCCCACATTTCGAGAAAGATTAGGTAGAGTATTTATTAAACCTATTATTAAATCTAAAAAATTTTTTGGATTAGGAATTTCTCCTTCTATATATTCTGTCAAGTGTGAAAAGAAAACCGAAACTAAAAATTATCATGAAACTACTTCTAAAAATAATAAACCAGTTGATAAAAGTATTTGAACAATTTGTGGTAGTAAAAAAAATACTTTTTTAGGATTAAAGAGTTAAAAGAGACATATTATAATCCAGAAACAGGTTATTGTGGTATTCAAGAATTGAAAAGAAAAACAGGATTACCTAATGTTGAAGTATTTTTACATGAACAAGATGTATATACTAGATATAAACCTGTCATTCGTAAATTTAAAAGAAGGAGAGTTTATGTTCCAAACAGTAATAATCAATTTGACGCTGATTTGTTATTTATAAAAAATTATAGCAAATATAACGATGGAACTAATTATTTGTTAACAGTTATAGATGCTCTTAATAAATATGCTTGGGCTTTCCCTATAAAAAGAAGAACATCTGAAGAAGTCGTACAAGGTTTCAAACAAGTTTTTAAAGAAAGAAAGCAAAAATTCATTTTGACGGATGAAGGTACTGAATTTACAGGAAAAGTTACACAAAAATTATTCAAAGATAATAATATACATTGGTTTACGACTTATAATAAAGAAATAAAATCTGCAATAGCTGAGAGATTTAATAGAAGTATAAGAGAAAAAATTATAAAATATATGCATGCTAACAATACTAAAAGATATATTGATGTATTACCTAAATTACTTAAAAATTATAACAATTCATATCATAGATCAATAAAAATGACACCCGTTGAGGCTAGTCGAGACGAAAATGAATCTCAAGTTTATAAAAATATATATACGAAAAAGATCATAAAAAACCTAAATTTAAGATAGGGGTTAGAGTTAGAATATCAACAATTAACATAACATTCAGGAAAGTAGATGATTCTACATTTACTGAAGAGATTTTTATAGTATTAAAATTTTTATAGTATCTGAAGTATTAAAAAAATATCCTATTACTTATCGATTAAAAGATTTAAACAGTAAAGAAATTGAAGGAACTTTTTATGAAAATGAAATGGTAAAATATAATAAAAAAGATGCTGTATATAAAATTGAAAAAATCATAAAAAATAAAGGAAATAAATATTTTGTAAAATGGTTAGGATATCCTGATGAATTTAATAGTTGGACATCTGATTTATGTGAATAGTTTTAGGAGCATCATTAGAAATCCAAAAACATGTCTTTTAAAAGTGGTCCTCCCAGATCGGGGGGGGGGGGATATTTATCATCTTTGACGAATATTTTATTAATGAATCAGGAATTTAAAAAATGTGATAGTTTAGAAAACAAAAGCTGTTATTAATAAGATTTCGTAGTAAATAAATGAATGTTAACTTCTTTGACGGTGTTGAAATGGTTGAATCGATTGATATTTCTGATAATGAAGTTCCAGATAATGAAGTTTTAGATAAAGCATATAATTTAAAGATGAAATTAATGTATTCAGATGATGAATATTTTTATAATATAGATTACGAGAGTTTAAAACAAAGAAATAAAAGTAGAATTGATTATTTTAATCGAATAAAAAGGAGGTATAATATTACTCAAGATGTTGAGGATATGTTTTAAAAATTTTTAGATTTTATGTATTATGAGAAATCAGTTAATTATTACTATTATTTTATGTAAAAGATTTGTGATATTTTTAAAACTTAAAATAATATAAAGATCCAAAGACTTTGTTATAAAGTCAAAAAGAAATATGAAAAAATCTGGAATGATTTCAGTGAAATCCCCTTATAAAAATAAATCGTAATAAATGGATGTGACAAGAATATGCACACACTGTAAGATTATAAAACCAATAGATGATTTCTATAAACATCGTAATTATGGTAAATTTAATCATGACAGTATTTGTAAAATTGGTAGATCTAAGATTAGTTATACGAAATATAATTGTGAATGTGGAAAACAGTATACATATCTTCATAAACAAAGACATTTGAGAAGTAATTATCATATCAAGCCAGTTGTGAAAAGTATTTAAAAAAATATTTCCTAATAAATGGAAATGCAACTGAGAACAAAGACTATTGGTGAACTTAGAAAAGTAGTAAAACAATTGAATATTAAACAATCTAAGGGCTGTAAGAAGGATGATCTAATTAGATTATTAATTAAATATATAAAATAAACTGGATAATATAAATATGTTTTAGTAGATTTATTAAATTTATATATATCAAAATACTTGGAAAAAAAGAAAAAAATATTTATTGAAAAACATGAAAAACGTAATAAAATTAAAATGGTTTTTGATTCTTTTAATTTGAAATTTGATAATAAGGAATTTAAACCAAAAGAAGAAAAAAAGATTAAAACAGTAGTGAATCTTAAAAAAATATTTACTCCTGATCTTACAGAACAATTGAAACAATTTATTAATGAACCTAAAAATAGGCGTAAACTTAAGAATATATTTGATTACTTTGATTTGAAATATAAAGATGGAGAACTGTGTGTGTGGTAAAAAAGAAAGAAAAGAAAGTAGAAATAAAAGTTAATCATGAAGATTTATTTAAACCTGATTATGAAATTGTTCAAATTAGTCAAAAATATATTAAAAAATATAACACATATAGGTATATTTATAAAATTGTAGAAATAAATGAACTTAGACCTGTACAATATCATAATATTTTAAAGGATGTATTTAGAAAAGCTATTGGAAAAGTAGAAGGAAAAGTAGATATTATAGTACACAATCATGCAAGTCAACCTTTTCATCCTAAAATGATGTCAACTAGAGAGGCTTATGATACCTATTTAGATGTTTTAACACATAAAATTGAATACAAAGAATTAGATATTAAAGAATGTACATTCGATTTTCATGTCATAGAATTACCACACGGAGGAAAACATCTAGAAATTCTCAAAGATGATGATATTGTAAACAAAAAGAGTATTTGTCAAATCAAAAATAACGATAATATATGTTTATCTAGATCTATTGTAGTTGCTCTATCTATTCAAAATCCTGAACTTTTATGTGAAAAATTAAACTATAAAAGACTAACTAAAAATGACATACTATATATTAAAAAAGGAGGAATATTACAAAAAACGTTAGCTGAAAAATTACATGAAATGTGTGAAATTCCTTTAGATATTTGTAATTTAGAGTATGTTAAAAAATTTGAAGAATTCTTAAATATACAAATTACTATATTTTGTAGAGAAAATTTTAATGAAAGAATATACAGTGGTACTTATAAAACTACTTGTATTTACATTTTAAAAAATAGAAATCATTTTGATACCATTACATCTGTTACAGGATTTTTAGGAAAAAACAAGTATTGTGATTACTGTAAGGTGAGTTATAAAAGAAGCGATCAACATAAATGTTTATTAAAATGTGATAGATGTTTTATAAAAGAAAGTAATTGTGAAGGTGATGATATCTAGTGTAATGAATGTTTTCGAAGTTTTAAAGGTGAGAACTGTTTTGAAAATCATAAGAATAAATTTAAAAAATTGTCTGTTTGTGAAAGACTATGGAAATGTTTAAAATGTAAGAGAAATATCAACAGAGATAAAAGAACACCTGAAGATCATATATGTGGAGAAAGACTATGTAAAAATTGTTGACAATGGGTCTCAAAAGATCATAGGTGTTATATGAAAACAAAAAAAGCTAAGAGTGGGACCTGTAAAAATATTTGTTCTACTCAAGAATGATGTAATATATGTCAAAAACATAGATTTCCTGAAAATTATATGTTTGGTAGTATGTGTGAAAACAAATGTAATTACAAAAGTAATGACAGATTTAGTTGGTGTGATGCATGTAAATATTCAGGATTTACACAAAAATATATGTTTTTTGACGTTGAAACGAATCAAGAGACTGGAAATCATGAAGTCAATTTAATTATAAATCAAGAATTTTATGGAGAAGAAAACATATTTAAGAATGAAAACGACTATTGTAAGTGGCTATTTGATAAGAAACATGCAGGTTATACCGTATTAGCTCATTATGGGAAAGGCTTTGACTTTCAATTTATATCTAAATACTGTTTTAAAAATAAAACTAAAGTTTTTACAATCTATCAAGGAAATAAACTCATTTATATGAATGCTATCAAATATAATATACGTTTTATAGATTCTATTAATTTTACATTGATTCCATTAAGAAAATTTCCTAAAACGTTTGGATTAACAGAATTAGCAAAAGGATATTTTCCTCATTTGTTTAACACTATTAAAAATCAAACTTATATAGGAAAATATCCTGAAAAATACTATTATGGATATGACTTTAGAATATAGAGAATTGTTTAACAAATGGTACAAATCTGTAAAAAATGAAATCTTTGATTTTCAAAAAGAAATTATAAAATACTGTAGGTCTGATGTAGATATTTTAAGAAAATGATGTTTAGAATTGAGAAGATTATTTTTAGAAATAGCTAATATAGATCCTTTAAAATAACACTTTAGCAAGTGTTTGTATGGCTATATATAGAGATAAATTCGTACCTGAGGGTACAATAGCTATAGATGAAGAGATCATCAAACGAGATCAATACAGTAAAAAATCAATTGCTTGGCTAGATTATTTATCTCAAAAACATAAAATAATCATACAGCATGCTTTAAATGGAGGACAGAAAAAAATAAAATTAGACAATAAAACTTATAAAGTAGATAGTTTTTACAATAATACTGTATATCAATTTCAGGGTTGTCATTGGCATGGGTGTTATTGTTGTTACAGAAAATCGACTTTAAATGAACAAAATCAAATATGTATGACAAATTTATATGAAAAAACAAAAAAGATAAATAATAAGATAAAAGATGCAGGATATGAGTTAATTGAAATATGGGAATGCGATTTTTATAATGATAAAGAAATTAAAAAATATATGAAAAAAGAATGGAAAAGAGATTTTATAGCACCTTTTAATCCTAGAGATGTCTTCTATGGGGGTAGATGTGAACCTACCAAATTAAAATATGAAATGAAAAATTAAGAGAAAGGTCGATATATTGATGTATGTTCACTCTATCCAACTGTAAATTATTTTGATTATTATCCAATTGGGCATCCTAAAAAGATCTACAATCCTAAAAAATATGATGAAAATTGGTTTTGGGATGATACAGTGTAAAGTACTTCCTCCTAGAAAATTATATCATCCTGTATTGCCTTATAAAGAAGAAAAATTGATATTTAGTTTGTGTAAATCATGTTCAAAAACATTTAAAGGCTTCCATTATAAAACAGATACTGAAAAGAAAAAATGTAAAAAGTGTTATGAAATAAGAGATAAATTATGTAATCATACAGATGATGAAAGAAGCTTTATAGGTACTTGGACTACGGATAAAGTCAATTTAGCTATAGAAAAAGGATATAAAATTTTGAATATATATGAAGTTTGGCATTTTAAAAAGAAAACATATAAACTATTCAAAGAGTATGTTAAAATGTTTTTAAAAATTAAATTAGAAACAGATGATAAATTAAAAAACCAAAAGATTTTTAAAATAAAAATAATTATGAAACATACATTAATAATTATAAAAAGATTATCAAAGATAAATTAGATATTGATTTAGGTGAAATAAAAGAAAATCCAGGAATGAGATTTATAGCCAAAATCTGTTTAAACTCTTTATGGGGTAAGTTTGGACAAAGAAAAAATATGAAACAAACTGAATATGTAATAGAGTTGGAAGATTTTTATAGTATTATATTGAATGATAAAATTAAAGAGATTTGAATATGATATTTTTAAATGATGATTGTGCACAAATGGATTATAAGATGAAAGATGCATATACCAAGAATAACTTTAAAACGAATATTTATATAGCTGCCTTTACAACTAGTTCCGCTAGAATAAGATTATATAAAATGCTTGATAAACTAGGAAATAAAGTAATCTATTATGATACAGATAGTATCGTTTATATTGATGAAGGTACTAATAAAGTTAAAACAGGTTGTATGTTAGGAGAATGGACAGATGAATTAGGAGAAGATAAATATATGACATCGTGGATTTCTGGAGCCAGTAAAGATTATGGCTATATTCTTAATGATGGATCTGTAAAAGGTAAAGTAAAAGGTTTTAAAATGAATTACGAGAGTGAAACTAAGCTCAGTTTCGATGAAGGAATGAAAACTATAACAGGTGAAACTTAACATAAAGATGTAGAAATAAATCAGTTTCAAATACAAAAAGATAGAAATATTAAAGTGAATAAAACGAATAAAAGATATATGTTTGGATATGATAAAAGAAGAATTTTAGATAATTTTGATACTGTACCATTTGGATATTAATATTTATCAGTCTATTTATTTAAAAAAATAGCAAAATGGCCCACCTGGCCCAGGGGGTGATCCGGAAGTCTGATTCCAACAGCTGTTTTAGAATTCTAGAATCAGAGTTACAGATCACCCCATGGACCAGGCCCACAGGCCTAGGAAGAGAGAAGGACAATACAAACATATAACATAAAGGACATAGAATCCACAAGATTCAACCCACCACATTAAATCTCGATGGGTGCTGCTCTATTGGAACAACGACGAGAGCAGCTGACATGTCGTTTTTGGCTCCGGTTCAATAAACCATCAACCCGAATTGATTAACAACCTGGGAGAGGTCAGGATTTGAACCTGGGGCCTTGATGTTTATAGCCCCGCGCGCTAGCCGTTCTGCCATGGGTAGACGACATATGAATAACAATTCATTAATATAACCTTTACATTGGAAACTCAAAAATAACTTTAAACGAGTCATTTTTCAAGCAGTA
The DNA here is from genome assembly GCA_951213105.1 of Amaurobius ferox. NCBI lineage: Eukaryota > Metazoa > Arthropoda > Arachnida > Araneae > Amaurobiidae > Amaurobius > Amaurobius ferox. The sequence goes on along the minus strand of OX578142.1, from coordinate 60,100,681 downwards.
TGCGAGAATACTTTAAAAGATCAATAGTTTTAATTTATCTGATCAAAAAATAGCGAAAATATTGTTTATAAAATGTGATAAATACATTAAAATGAAACATAAAAATATATACTATGCTGAGTCCGATTGATGGCGCCATCTAGCAAAACAAATTTCTAACAAATTAAATAAATATTATTTTCTCTTCATTCGTAACGCTACGTAATGAAGGACGTCATAGAGAAAGTTGGTAATCAAGACTACTTCTACTCAAAGTAAAGGTTGAATACACTTCCTCTCCTTTTTCGAGTCGCCGTGTAGCTACAAATTTTAATGATAAACAAATCAAAGTCGCTTTATTTTCGCTTCTTAAATGGAAGAGTTCTGATGAATCAATAAAGGTAGATATATATTTAAGTATACGGGTATGATAGATGATAAATACGAATATGAATTAGAGAAAGCTTAATTATTTTTGAAGTATTTTCTTAAGATCTTGTATCATATTTAGGTAGGCATATGTTTCCCCACCTGAAAATTTATTATTATATATAATATATTATCATTTCTTTTTCATCTTTCAATTTTATATTCTTCTTTATATTTATCATAGTCTTTTTTTATTCTTTAAAAAAGATATCGATCCTATTTTGGGATCGTGTTATATCATCAATATCTAAACTTGACCAGGCTTCTTTTTTTAATTTTGATATTTTTATAATTTTTTTTAATTTTATAAAAGGGGGTCTCAACCCCACCCTTTAAAAACAGGGCATTTTTAATATATTATAAGGCTTCCATTCATTTGGAGGTCCTCTTTTTCACGCATTTATTTTAAAATCATGTTTTTTAATATCAATGTCTAATATATTTGATATTATTTTTCTTTTATATATTCAAAGCTTTTGATAGATTTGGTCTCTATAACGTCTTATATGACTTAAATATAAGTCAAAATGTATTAAATTTTAGAGTCCTAAAACTCTCTTGATTTATTATTTTTTTTAAAATACGCATTATTGAATGATTTTATGCATTTTTGTATGATTTTATGCATTTTTGTTCTTAAGAGGTTGTCCTGGTTTTTAAAAAAATGGAGGAAAGTGTAGTGCATGGGTATGACTCTGGAACAAAATGACTATGTCATTTTGTCCCAGAGTCATACCCATACACTACTTACCTTCAAGCCTGTCTTGGGTTTTGTCACCGCCACGTAAGTTGACGATCATATCACCGAAATAACTCACAGTATTCTTTCACCGACTCGTGATATCGACGATAACTTTTACTCATGGCGCGCACACCCGCACTTATTGCATTCTCTTATTATCTGCACAAGTCATACTTTCATGTCACCATCTAATGTCACCATGCTAATAATACAAGTCGTGTCTGTTAAGTCATAATGTTACATCACCATCTAATACCTTGTTGCTCATCATAATAGTGTCGAACTCCTTCTTCAGTCAAATCTCAATAATTTGTATCAGTCATATTGTGCAAGTTATATGTTCCAAGTCATGATAGTATATCTATCTTATTCTCGGGTCACAGGCTGTGGCTCTCCTCTTCTCGTGGGCGTCATTTCCCTCCTTGCTTTCATTTGAAGCATTGAATGTGACGTAACAAGTACTTTCTCCATTGGTTATTCCTTTAACCAATGGAACCATTCCACATCCTCGTACGGGCCAGCTCGGCCCCCTTGTCTTGCCGCTCCTAAATTTATGGTTTTCTTACCTTTAGGTTCATGGGTTGTAAAACCCGGCTTCATCCTGACTTGCAGTATTGTTTGCCGTTTCGAACACAAATTACACATATAAACCTGTCTCATCAAATGTGAGATCAATTTCTGATCTCACACTATCATCTTTAAGAAATTATTCCATAACGAATTTATTTCATGAAACTATATTCGTTAAAAGAGGGCTAAATGTTTATGATTAATAAAATAATACCTGCAGTACCAGCAGCCAGAGTCAGAAGACTCAGTTTAGTACTGTTATGTACGGGCTGATTGGACCAGTCATATTGAAAATATTTTATCTATACAATCCCGACGGTTTGGTTTAAAACCTGGACTTTTTACGAACTTAATTGAATTTCAAAGCATTTATAAAAACGTAATGCATTGCTTAATTTTTAATCAATGATATAAGTTATTAAATTTAAAGGATTTATTGTTCTAAATTTTATTAGTTTATCACTCACATTTAAATGCCTTTTTAATTATTTAAACATACACAAAATTTTATTTTGCTTTGTTCACAAATGTTCTGTATATTCAATATGTTCTAATAAGATTCAATTTAATGACAAATGATCAACATTTTTTCCATTTGATAATATTCAATTTTATAACACTTTTACTATAAATATTCAATTTAATATTATTTACTGTTCTAAATCTATTCAATTTAATGGTATTTAGTGTTCTAATAATATTTAATGTATCATACACATACCCCACTAACTTTTTAATTATTTAAATATGTAATCAATGCTTTAAATACCTTGGTGTTAATATTTTTTCTTTAAACAATTGCAATTTAATGTATTTTATTGTTTTCACTTTTGGATTAGAACCAGTCATTTGCGAACTCTACGTGTTTATGAATGATTATATCTGTAGCAAAAATGATTTTTCATTGTATTCTTTCTCTTAAGTTAGAAAGATACAAAGAATCTTTATATATATAATTGAAAGTATGTTCTCTATTAAGTATACACATTTAGCATTTGTACATTTTTTAAAATTTATTATGGCTGTTATCTATTTTACAGAGGGAAACCCTTACATGTTACGAGTGTTTAGAACTAAGGGTTGTCGGAATATTAATCGAAGACATTTTCACAGACAGAAGGTCTTGTACAGACGATTTTCTTATGAAAATTTATTTGAAGAAAATTATATTATGTTCTTAACAGAGGAATGAAATCTGATGCGTTTATACAGCAGACGATTTTCATTTAATTTATCCGATTTAATTAGTAAAAAATCTGATGTGCGCAGCACATGACTTTCCTTATATGGTGCAATTAATTTAGTTCTCTTAGAGTGAAGAAATGATATATAACATCAACGGCACAATATTTTTTAACATGGACTTGTATATTTGGTACATTTTCGGAAGACAGCATGTAAAATTATTTCGAAGTACCAGATTAACTTTAATTTCGCGCGACTCTAACTTGACAATTGATAGCATTCGCAAGAAGCACTGTAGTCCAAATATTTAAATATTTTAATAAGTAATGCAATAATTTTGTGTCGTTTTCGTTAATTTAGCGGTATTTTTGTAATTTTGATGATATTGTTGTCACTATCTGCCAAAATATCGCCGAGTTTTCAAAATTTCGCTACATTAGACACCGGGTTGCCACATTTGTCGCCAAGCGAACAAACAGATGGGGGGGGGGCAGCCTTTCTTATATGTGAATAATGTCACATAACATTGCATTGAAAAGTGAATATGTTTCACGAAAATTAATATTTTCTAATAATTTTATGCAATTTATTTGATAGATTTATTCGAAAAACGTACAATATCTCAAGAACGGTCCATACTACCGTTCCAAAGCTGGTTTCATTCGGTTTTAATAATATATTACACAACAAATTATCATTTATATAACATTATTTAAGATTCTTATTTTGTAATGATTTTATCAAAATTACATTCAAAAATTGAAGACATTGTCAGAACATTTGATTGCGTGCAACACAAATGGTGTTCCAGTATTCACTGTTTGTAGTATTTGTACCAAATTTCGCTTAAAATGCTTCTTTTGTCCGTGAGTATCGCATCCACAGTCTCACTGATATATACACACACACACTAACATACACTTACTCAGAATACACACACACACACGAATACACACACACATACACACACAACAGACAGACATCACCTCAAAAACGTTCGATTCGAGTTCAGGGCTGCTTGAAACGTGCCTTTCCGTCGAAAACTCTAATTCGAATTTTCGACCCGTCACAATACTTTCCCATTATACTACGTATTTAGGGAACGTATATTAAATTGACAGGAACATTTTATAAATAAGCTGTTTTATATTTTTGATTGTTTTCTATTAGTTGCGGCCATGGTACATAAGACAGTAAGTATTGACATTTTCGAATTTGAAGCTATCTGCTTTATTTTGGCAGAATGTTTTTGAATTCATATATTTTCGAACACGTTTAAATGATTGTTCTAACGGGTAATGGTACGGGAATATATTTTACTACATTTTAACATCTTTATTTTGGCATGTTGACCTTGATGATAACGTGTAAAACCTATTTTCGAAGTACCCAGGTAACTTATATTTCGCGCGATTTTAACTTGATAATTAATAACTACGCAATAAGCAATATAGTCCATATATTTAAATACTTTATTAATTAATTCATCAATTTTGTGTCTTTTTCGTCAATTTGGCGGCATTTTTCAAGGTGTCATATTTATATAAAATGACTTACAAACAGGGCCAGGATGTTTTATCCTTCCCATTTGTCTATACAGATAATTTTATCTAATTTGTCTGTACAGATAGTTTCATCTGCTAATTTTGTCTTATCTCTTAGGAAATAAATCCTTATACTCCAATGTTACAGAAATTAATTTAAATATTTTAACATAATGTTTTGGGATACTACAAGAATTTGGATATATTTTAAAGCATGAGCAATGCTGGGAATATTTTCTGCTATAACATAACTTTATTAAAATTCATTTCAAAAACATATTTCCGCTTTTTCTCAAAATCCATTTACGATGGGACTCTTCCTCCTAGAGAAGTACACCATATCTCGCTTTCTAAACAAAAAATGCAAAATGTATATACTTTTCCAAATACTTAACCGAAAATTATAAATAAAATCAGTTTCTAAAAATGTATCGTGTTCACATGTGTACTTTAGACCATCAAAAATACCTCACTCTACAATCCTATCATCCCCATTCTCTTACTCTTCAATTATTTCAACCCGAAAAGTGTTCTTTAATTTATGCTAATTGCAATTTAATTGCTGGAGTGTTAATTCATTTCACTTCTGGATCGCAACCAGCCATTTGCGACTTCCGCGTGGCTAATGATCGGTTAAATCTATAGATAAACAATTTGTTCTTTTCAAGGCTGAGGCAAAATAGAAAATGATTCTTCGTTATTCTCCTCCTGGAGGCTCAGAAAGATAAAAGCTTATGAAGAAGAATGGAAGTTGAAGGGAGAAGGGCAACAGATGAAGCTGTTATCAAAAAGACATTAGAAGTTTGGAGGTCATGACATTGACCCCAAAGACAAGAAAATGAGATAGGAGAGGATAGAAAATTGGGTAACAGGACTCTACGCATGAGTTATTTAGAAATGACTCATGCTTACACGTCTGTTAGCCAATAGTAACAGGTGTATAAGTATTACTTATTTCTAATGTCGACGACTGAATATAAAAAAATCTGATGTGGGCAGCACATGACTTTCCTTATATAATGCAATGAATTTACTACTTTTACAGTTAAAAAAATGTTATTCTTATAGTAGATACTTATATTCTTTCCAAGATATTGAATTTTCTGCAATTAGTCGTCATCTTCATTGATTTAATGTCATTTTTATCTATTTGGCAAGATTTTCGTTAATTTGGCAACATTTAAAAAGTCGCCAAGTTGGCGACATGCCGTCAAAGTAGTCGCCAAAATCTCGCCAAGCGTTATAGATGGAGAAATAAGTTATTCTTATAGCTGATTGCCGTTCAAATATAAAAGTATTACTTAAAGTATATTTTCTCGTGAATGAACTAGATCCAAGAGAATAATGTTACTAAATTTATCGCATGATATTATATATGAAAAGTGAATATGTTTCTCAACAGCTAATACTTTTTTTTAATTCATGAGATTTTTTTTATAAATTTATTTGAAATATGTGCAATATCTCGAGAACGGTTCATGCTAGCGTTCTAAAGTTTATGTCAATCATTTTCTAAGGAAAATTACATAAGAAATATCTATTTGCGGAACTTTAATAAAGGTTTTGATTTTTTGATGATTTTTTCAGAATTTCACTCGAACATTTAAGGGGATTTTGAACATTCGATTGTGTTTTAAAACAATAGGCTTCCAGTATTCATGGATTATGATTTTTGTACCAAATTTTATTCGAATCTCTCCATTCGTTCGTGAGATATCGTCTCCACAGACTCACTGACACACACACACACACACACACACACGCACATACACACACAGACATCACTTCAAAAATGTTCGATTCGTGATCAGGGATGCTTGAAACGTGCTCTCCCGTCGAAAACTCGAATTCGAATTTTCGACTCCTTCACAATGCTTTCCTTATACATTATGTATATAAGGGAAGTAAAAATATGATATGAGCAGCATATGACTTTTCCTATATATAACAAGCACATTACTTCACAGGGAAATAATGATGTATGAGATCCACGGCATAATGTTTTTAACGTTGAACTGTACATTTTTCGCTTGTCCGGATGACAACAGGTAAAATTATTTCGAATTGCTCAATTAACTTATAGTACCCAATTTACTCTAAATTAACACTTGTCAATATTGATAACATCCACAACAAGCATTATAGTCCATATATTACATTATTTTATTAATTATTCAACACTTTGGCGTAATTTCCGTTAATTCAACGTTTTTTTTAGCTATATTTGTTTTATATCTGGAGTCGCCAAGTTAGTCAAATTGATTACCAAGCTTTACACACATATGAAGTGACCGGACACTCAACCAACTGCTCATACGCTCGGGTGAGTCGGGTGGCCTGGGTCTTTCCCACATATGAAGTGAAGAATTGATCTTATATACAAATGACTATATACGAATTGTTGGTCGCAAAATTACAAAACAATTGCAAAAGTGTGTTCTTATTTAATTGAAACGAACTAGATCACGAGAATGATGTTAACAACATTATCGGACAATATTACCATGAAAAGTGAACATATTTCGCGATAGTTAATAATTTTTAATTTTATATAATAGTTTTGATAAATTGGTGCAATAAAACATATTGTTAAAACGTGCAATATCTTAAGAAGGGTACATCTTTTAAAATTTGTGTAATTCGTTCTCTAATAAAAAAATTACATACGAAATGATAATGATTTCATTCGAGATGTTCATTTTATTCGTGAGATATTGTTTCCACAGAATCCGTTACATTCTATTCTATGATTGGCACTGCGTTTACAAATTTAGTCTTCTGGGTCACCTGTTTTGTTTTTTTTAATATCTAGAGAGACAAAATCCCGCTTGCAATATAGATTTGAAGCTTAAGTCCGTCTTAAGACAGAGTGAAGTTACAAAAGTTTACCCGCACTACACCATCCATAAAGTTACAAAAAAGTGCTATCATCTGCCCGCCTGCTGCCCTTGCGCTTCTAATATCTGAAATACACCTCTCCTAATCAATTTTACAACGCATATTTCTTTTTAACTATCTAAAGTACTATAACATCCCTCAATATAACGCAATTAATTTACGCTCCCCTGCATCTGCTGACCTAACGTTGCTGTCACAAATAGTGAAAGACGTTATATTTTAAATCATTCGTTTTTTCAATAAGCGAGGATTATCAAATAAATTAAATGTAATTATAAATAAATTGGCATCACGTCTGATTTCAATTAGCAGAAACAACAAGCACACAACTATAATAGAAGGTCTTTATTTCACTTCCCATAAGACGTAAAAAATTTCAAAAAGGCCAGAGCGCTTTCGAGCGTAAATACGCTCTTCATCAGTGGCTACATGGAAATAGAAATGATCGCTCATATATAGACCATAAAAGGTGACATATTTGCATAAATACAATTATCAATAAACTTACGTTTATCTAAGGAGAATCCAAAAATACAAAACATTTTGAACAGACTCAAAATCGAGCATAAATCACGAAAAGTACAGTAAAAATTTTACAATGTTATTACAGAAATTTCAAATTCAAAACTTTTTTTAAAAATAGGGGGGCAGTCAGGCCCAACCCCCGAGAGGATGACGTCAAAGATAACTATGAAGAGACTTGAATTGCATGCTGTCGAGAATGAGTCGCCAAGCATAACTGAAAATCTGAACGGGGTCAAAATTACAAATCAACTCGCGGTAAATATAAATAAAGAGGGACTCATAAAGGAGAATATTACGAGAATTATTACAACGCATAAGAAGGAAAGTTTTTTCAAAAATGGGCCGGAAATTTTCTTTAACAACAAAACATGCTAGGGATGTCAAAGGTGATACACTTTCTACGGCACTTGCTCATTTTGTTGTTAAAGAAAATTTCCGGCCCATTTATGAAAGATCTTTCCTTCTTATGCATTGTAATAACCCTCGTAATATTCTCCTTTATGAGTCCCTCTTTATTTATATTTACCACGAGTCGATTTGTAATTTTGACCCCGTTCAGATTTTCAGTTATGCTTGGCGACTCATTCTCGACTGCATGCAATTCAAGTCTCTTCATAGTTATCTTTGACGTCATCTTCTTGGGGGTTGGGCCTGATTGCGCCCCTATTCTTAAAAAAAGTTTTGAATTTGAAATTTCTGTAATAACATTGTAAAATTTTTACTGTACTTTTCGTGATTTATGCTCGATTTTGAATCTGTTCAAAATGTTTTGTATTTTTGGATTCTCCTTAGATAAACGTAAGTTTATTGATAATTGTATTTATGCAAATTTGACACCTTTTCTGGTCTATATATGAACGATCATTTCTATTTCCATGCAGCCACTGATAAAGAGCGTATTTACGCTCGAAAGAGCTCTGGCCTTTTTTAAATTTTGTACGTCTTATAGGAAGTGAAATAAAGACCTTCTATTATAGTTGCGTGCTTGTTGTTTCTGCTAAATGTAATTATTTGTGTATATTCTCTGAGTTATTGAATATTTGACAATTTGGCAACATTTTCGTCAATTTCGCGATGTTCTGTCAATTTTGCTAAATATATAAAAGCCACTAGATTTGTTGCCAGGGTCGCCAAATTTGTAAACAACTGGAACAGACCCTATTGAAACATAATTAATGCATCATATGCTTATTAATTTGTTTGAATCCCAACTGATTCATAAATTTAAAATAAATATCCTACTCACGTTTTGATTTTAAATTTTATGAGTTTGGCGGCATTTTCGTTTATCTAGCACTGTTTTCATTAATTTGGCGAAATTTTCATCAATATGGGGAATTCAGTTGTTAAATTCATCGCCGCAAGGTGGCCGAATTTTTTGCAAAGCATTCCGAACAGACAAAGAAATATAGTGAAAGAGACTTTGTTTATTATTGTATTAATACTGTAATTATTTTACTGCAATTAATTTACTGTACTTAATTCTGTAATTATTACTGTAATACTGCAGATTAATGTACATAATCGTGTAAAAATGTGCTATTCAAATAATACATATCTCATACCACGGATAAAGGAAATATAATTTGTTAGTTCTGTTGTATACTTTAAACTAGTTACAGTTCACATATTTTGGTCCATTCCATTTGATTTTTATAAACTTTTGGAAAAGCAACTTGATGTTTTAGTTCATTTTTGAGAGAGAATTTTCGTTTATCAACAGAGGAATCTGTGTGATCACTCTAGATTTTTGGGAAAGATCAATCTGAGAAAGGACATATTAAGTTTGTGTTCTTTAAGCTCCCCTTTTCATCTCTCGTGGGAAATCAAGTGGATATATCCAACTCTAGAGTGTAAAGGTCGTTACATTTGATCACTGATTCACTAGTGGCGGGATAAAACTATTTTCAATTAAATCGACCAGATTTTTGATAGAAACTGTTTGCTTCTAAAGTAGGAACGACCCTGCAAAAGAAAATTTCAATTTATTTTCCACAGTTCAGCCGATGAATTTTCTTTGAAAAGTTCCACCTTTGTTTTGTGACTAATAGATAAACGATATAGAATACATCGTTTTAAAGTAAGAAAAAAAATCTGATGTAATCAGCACATACCGTTCTTGAAAGACTCAAATTCATTTTTGCTTTATTTCTTTAGTAATTCATTGAGTTTAATTGCTCAAAATAACACTCATAATTATTTGAAATTACACTGGTTTTGCACTCTTAATTTGCACTCTTACTTTGCACTCTTAATTCAATTTTCGTTTTCATTTGGTTACCGGACATATTTCCGGTGTAGCAAAAATGCGAAAAAACTCAAATACCTCGAGGACGACTAAACTCATGGGGTTGATCTTATTTTTTTCATCGCGAAAATTTACGTATGAAACAAGCATTTAACGGATACATTTGAGTATACGTAGTCTTTTATTTTAGATTTTGGCAAGTTTTGCGGGCCATTTCGTAAAAAAGCCAGGTTTCTTTTCTCTGAATCGTACCAAAATCTAATCAGCACCAGGGTGATTGACAAGTGATTTATCTACCAAATTTTGTGAAATTTAGTCAATTAGTTTTTTAGCTAGAGTGCATACATTCAAGTTTTGAGGGCCATTTTGTAAAAAAAAGGCTTGTTATTTTATTCCGACTCGTACCAAAATTTAATCAGCACCAGGGTCACCCATAAGTGAATTACCTACCAAATTTTTTGAAATTTGGACAATTACCTTTCCCGTTAGAATGGATACATACGTTGTACAGACAAATACACACACAGATACACACACAGACACACACACAGACACACACACACACAGAGATACACACACAGGCACGCACACACAGACACACACACAGGCACACACACACAGACACAGAGAGAGACACACACACACAGGCACACACACACTGACACACACACAGGCACACACACATACAGACACACACACAGACACACACACAGACACACACACAGAGAGACACACACACAGGCACACACACACACACACACACACACAAACACACACACACAAACACACACACAGACACACACACAGGCACACACACACACACAGAGACACACACACACAGAGACACACACACACAGAGACACACAAACAACACACAGATATGTCACTTTAAAAATAGATTTTCCGTAATCTAGAGGTTCCAAAAAGTGTAGATCCCTAGAAAACTCGAGTTGCGATTTTCGGCATGATTCCAATACCTATACATTACCATGTATTGCAGGGAATTTAAAAAATCTGATGTGGGCCGCACATGATCTGTCATGCATAATACAATGAATTAATTTCTTTTACATCGAAATATACAAAATCCACAGTAAATTTTTTTATAGCGTCGAACAGCTCATTATTGGCTCTTTTCTGGATGGCAAAGTATAAAACTATTTCGAAGTACCAAATTAACTTATATTTTTCGTAAATCTAACTCTTGAATAAGAAATATTGCTAGCATCTGCTAAGCAGTACAGTCCTTATATTAAACGATTTTAATAATTATAAACTACTATTTTCTTATGTAAAACGGATAGTTTGAGTTCCAATTGATAGATTCCCCAAATTCTGAATTCAAATTCTAATAATGATTTTCATATGTCAATATACATTTTACTGTTTTGTGGAGCTTGCTTCTAATGTTCTCGAATATGCTAGCTGCGTTCATTTATCGCCCAAATAATATTATTAATTTCTATATGACTCCTTATTGATATATATTTATTATATAACCCCTGGAAAACGCAATTAACAGTGAAACGAGCTGCTACATCCCAAATTAACGGTATTAATTTCCGCAAAGCGATATGGATTACCAAAGAATTTGAACTTCATTTTCCATGATATCGAGTGTTAATAAATTTGGGGCCACGTATGCCTATTTGATGATATTTTTAAAACAATTGCCAAGTTTACGATATTTTGAAAAATGAATCGCCAAGGTCAGCCTACGATAACGATACTAACTTTTTTTTAATGTTATATAAATTATTTTTTCAATAAATTTATCTGAAAACCTGCTGGATCTCGAGAAGTGTTTGTGCTAGTGTTCTAAAATTGTTGCCATTCGTTTTCTAATTATAAATTGCGTATATACTGATTATTTATTTAACATTTTACAAGGTTTTGCTTTTTTTAATGAGTTTTCCAAAAATGTATTCGGAAATTGGCGTTCTCTCACACATTTGATTGTGCTTATAATCATTAGGCTGCCAGTATTCGGTGATTGCAGTAATAGTACCAAATTACGTTCGAAACGCTCCATTTGTTCAAAATATAATACTTCCACAGACTCCCGGCCACGCACCCACTATCATACACACTAAAACACACACACATTAACATACACACACACACACACACACACATCATCTCAAAAATATTCGTTTCGATTACCGGTATGCTTGAAACGTGTTCTTCCGTTAAAAACTCTTTTAAAACGCCCCATTCGTTCGTTCACATACACACACGTACATCACTTTAAAAACGTTCGATTTGTGCTCTTCTGTTGAAAACTGGAATTCATATTTTGATCCCCGTTGCAATACTTTCGTTTGCATTATACTATGCATGTACGGAAAGTAAAAATTATACCTACATCTAAATGAATGACTGGGAAACTAACATGAATGACTGGAAAACTAACATGAATGACTGGGAAGCAAACATGAATGACTGGGAAACTAACATGAATGACTGGGAAGCAAACATGAATGACTGGAAAACTAACATGAATGACTGGGAAGCAAACATGAATGACTGGGAAACTAACATGAATGCCTGAGAAAGTAAGATGAATGACTGGGTAGCGCATATTGCTCATAAGCAATGGATTAAAAATATAAGTCCGAAAGAATGAAACTTTTAATTTTGTGTCATTTTAAAACTGTCACCAATACGAGTTTCCGGTCATTGCTTGGGGTCTAAATAATCGCCCTATATGTATATAATACAGATAAAGCTAACACCATTTAGTTTCCAAATCGCCTGTCTGAACCAAACCCATTCTCGCGCTCCGTTCTTTCCGATGTGCAAACATACCTAATCATACAATGCGGGCAAAATACGTCTTAAATAAACTCCTTTGATACGCCGTAAATAAGCGAGCTGAAAAAAACTTAAAATCGCAAAAAAAAAGAAGTTTCTTTCTGTTTGAAACAATAGACTTTCGTTTTTATTTTCACTTAGATTGTAGAAAGATTTAATTTCAAATTTAGATATTTGTATTGTAGCGTTGTCCAGATCATTATACAGCGTGTAAATAATGCAGATAAATATAGCGTGTAAATAATACAGATAAATATAGCATGTAAATAATGTAAGTAATAGTTATCTACATAATACAGATACAGATAACACAACACAATTTTCAAATCTCCTGTTTTGAACCAAAATTATTCCCAAGCTCAGTTTTTTCCATGCGCAGAGATACCCAATTGTACAAAGCGGGTATAATACGCCCTAATTTAACTTCTTTGATACGCCGTATATAAGCGAGCTGAAAATACACATTTCGTAGAAATTTAAAAGCGTTGTATAAAGAGTAAAATGTTTGAATGTGAAAAATGTTTAACATGCGTTTATGTCAATACATTTTTTGTTTTTCGGGATGAATTATTAATTCATTCCCACAAAATGTATTATGTTCTTTTAACTGAATAAAAAGGCTTAACTTGCATTGAAATGTTTTCAATCCGAACTCTTCAATATTTTAATAAAACATTTAAGATCATTAGAATACAAAATTCAGTCATTACGAATAAAATGCATCAGCCAAATCCTATCAGTAACACTAAACAAGTTTTAATAAAAAGCCCCTTTTTCACACTCCACAAATTCTCTTCAAATTGTGTGCTACTGCAAGTTAAAAAAACATCGTTGTCAAAAATTCATATCTAGAATAATAAAATTAAGGTTAAACAAACCTGTCTGTGTCGTCTGCCGCGAAAAATCTAAATTACAAAAGTCCGTGAAATGTGATACAGGGATACCTAGGCCCCCGACACGAGACACATCATCGAGATTTCTTTTAAATTTAAATTAATTTTTTTAGTTATTAAATGTTGAAAAGTAATTTTAGTGATTTTTGCACAGTTTGATTCCTTAGCGAACAAAACATTATCACAGAGTTTACATCTTAACACCATCGGAAAGATAGAAGAATTTTCCGCCAAAAAAGATTTGAAAAGAACTCGTACTATCGATAGACACGTTTTAGGTGTGAATCTTTTGCAGCAGACGATTACTCAAAACTTACTTTTAGCTGACGATTACCTTTTGGAAAATGGAATGCGATTTATCCCTGTATTAATCCCGGACAACGGCGGGTACATTTTCTAGTAGTGGTATATACAAGAGGTGTTTAAAATGAATGACTTACGAATCCCGTTCGCAAGGGTTAATAAATTAACGTCGAAAGCATATTGATTTTGAAGAAAATCACATCAGGGTAAAACCTTTAATTTTCAAACATTTTATTTTAAAATAAAAAATATATAAAAATAATTGTAACAAAATATGTTATAAATGTGTTACAATATGTTACAATATGTTACAAAAAATGTTGCAAAATGTGTCCGTGCAATCATTGATATGCTATCAATACGCAAATGACCTCACTATGACTGTGGCATGTGCTGTTCTTGAGATATTGAATATTTCAAATCCAAAACAAGTAATGATAAATACTTATTTTTGCATGTAGAAGCTACTATGAGTTGCTCCAATTATGACCAATCAAAATACATATATGAATTGCGTTATATTAGTACGTATTAAATATATATATATATATATATATATATATATATATATACATTAAAATTCCGGTTCTATTTTTCGAACAAACAAAAATAATAAAAATATGCTCATTATTACAAAATGAATGCTTTGTAAGTTATTTTAACCATTTAAATTGTCAACTATTGTTTCAAAGTTATTACGATCTAGGATTTTGTTTTAATACGAGTGTGAATCTTTTAAATAAAAAGGAAGTATTCAATTCTATAAGCATATATAATCAATAATTTCAAAATGGTTATAGATTTAGATAGTATGAAATCTTTAAATTATGTTATTTATTCATGTCATTATATAAAACGAAAAATATATAGAGAAAATCATGTGTTAGGCAAATAAAAAAAAATGCCAACTACAAATGTTTAATTCGAGCGACTTGATTAACTATTTATAATACTGCAGCTTATGTACCTGCAGCAAGATCGAAATATATACTAATATCTAATCAATAATTTCAAAATGGTTATATATTTAGATTTTATTAAATATTTAATTTGTGTTATTTATTCATGCCATTTTATAAAATAAAAAATATATAGAGAAAATCATGTGTTAGACAAATAAGAAATATGTCAACTACAAATGTTTAATTCGAGCGACTTGATTAACTTTTTATAGTACTACAACTTATGTATACCTACAGCAAGATCGAAATATATACTACTTTTTATTTATTTGCATTTTTATCTACTGTTATCTTCTAACATTAAGATTTTCGCTAAAATCGATGCCTGCGTAAATCGTAATAACCTATTGAATAATTACGAGTATGGACTATAAATTTTGGGAAGCAATATCTGATTCGGAATATTTATTGTCGTGATTAGAATTTCCCTGGAGAATGAACAGTCTTGAATATAATATAATTCTATGGTATTTACGAAGTTATTATACCTTCTTACTATGTTCATTTAATTTTAGTTTACAATTCTCTGCATAAAAATTGTATGTGCCAATACATAACGTGTTAGAGATAGGTCATTAATGGGGATTCTTATATAAAAGTTAAATAAATGTAAACATTCATAAACACCTAATCTTTTAAGTTCAAATGCAAGGAAGAGTCAAGAATAATTATCAGTAAAAAATATATAATATTCCAGGTTATGTGTTATCAATAGAGTTGAGTAAAAACTCTTATTCTGATAAAATAAAACTGTAACACAAATTAGCTCATTAATTTCCGATCTCATAAAACTCAATCATTTATCTTTGTAAAATAAATGTATCGTTAAAAAAAAGCGTAAAAATTTTGTGAAAATAGATTTTTATTTCAACAGATATCACGCTAAAATTTCTATCTCACGAACAGATCGTGATAACGAATGCTATCCATTAATTTCGTCAAATGTCTTACGATGCATTCACTCTATGTTAACAAGTGCATGATAAGGACGAAACAAGTCCATAAACGCTGCAGGCGGGTTCTATGACTATTGTGGTGTCGAGGTTTGAGATCCTCGCAGCACTCGAGTGAAATTGTAAATTCCATAATTTGTTTATATATTTATTGCATACGTATATTTATCAATATATTTATCTGATCCTGTTGGACACCCTCTTGTCATATTTATATATTTATTGTCTAAAAACCTTTTTATATTTTAAATCAGAAATCTTTAGACATTTCATTTAATAAGTGTTTGGAGCATTCGTACTCAAAGTTGACCGTTAATTTCAAGGTCTTGTTCCCAGGCAAAGCGGAAGTTTTGTAGAAGTAGTTGCCTCCATGTTTGTCTGGTATAACGCAAGAATATGCAGAATTTGATATTCAATAATTGTTTTGGTGTATATTCGGGACCCTGTGGCGAGGGTTGGTTTTTGCTGGGGTTTTGAGACCCTTCGTCGAGGCTTTGGAGGCGTTTCTGGAAGTTATTTTAAATAAGAAGTGTTTTCTATTGGTGGATTGATAATTGGAGTCCTCTTGGAGTGCGGAGCGACTTGGGCTTCGTGGGGTATAAAAAGAGAGCTTTTGGAGAATTCGGGGCACACTTCCCTATCTGGCTACCCATGTCACTGGGCTAGTCCGGATCGTAATTTATTTATGTTGACCACCTCGGAGATGGAGGCTTGATACTACTTCGGTCTCTGACCTTCGTGGGCATGGGGAGGTGTTGCCGCCGATCATCGTGGAGGGGCCCGTCTACCTGCTGAGCATCGACGTAGAAGAACGGTTCTGACCCGAGGTCACTGTGCCAGGTCGAGATGTTGGATGGTCGTGGGCAAAAATGAAACCGAACCCTGACCGAGCCTCAGCCTATCATTTGCTAAAAGAGTGCCGGTTTTCATGGAACGGCATATCCGAGGGTTCAAAGTGGATGTTGGTGTACGATCCCTTCAGCATATCCGATGACGGAGGTAAGGGTGTTTCCTTCGATGGTACATTTCTTTCGTCGGAAGTCAATCACATGAATTTGATACTAAGATAAAGAGAATAAATTCGACTTCCTGACTGAAGTTAACATCTTTGTAAATTAGATAAATTCTAAATTAATATTTGTTTTCTCTAAATTCTAAATTAGGCTCTGAGTGCGAGTGCTCCCATGTTGCGTGACCATACCATTTTATTTGTGTTAAATGTAATATATTTATGTTAGCCACATTGTCATATTAATTGGAATAGTAAATTTTATGTTATTAAGCTGGTGGCTACTTAAAGGGAATTTTGGGTTCCTGCGTCCAGTGCGGTGACTGATTATGATTCAGTATCTGTATATTTAGTAACTCCTAATATAAATTGAATAATTTAATAAAGAACGGAATTAGTAAAGGTTAATGGAGTGTTTATTTGTGTCTACAAAATTAGTGTTCATTTATGTGTTTTCTGCTGAAGAAGATACCCTTACAAGGTAAGGGTTTTAATTGCTTTATTTTGGATTTGTGATAGAGCTCAGGTCATCTGTAAGTTTTACTCACAGACGGGAGGAGTTTCGAACCTGGGGTGTTAAATTCGAGAAAGTTAGGATTTCTCTGGTCTACCGTGTCAACGGGAAATACCAATTTGACACTATGAATAATAAAATTATTTAATTTTTGATGATATTTTTCTTGATATGATATGTTTTCTTGATAAAGTTCCATTTGACAAAAATGGGATTCAATTATTAGAACAATTCCAGAAATGTCAAAATAATCATATTCAAATTTGTCATTTTAGTGGCAAATTAAGTTAAAATGTGAGTTAAACTAGAAGTTAAAATATAAATATCTGTAACACCGCAAATTATTAATAATCATAAATTAAGCATGGCAAAGCAAAATAGTAATTGGTGAATCAATTGACAACAATTAAGGATTATTAAGTAGTATCAAAAAGCAAGAGCTATCAAAACCACTTCTAAATAAATCTGAAGCAAACTTTATATATAATAATACTATTATTTCAAAATAATTTCTGCATTTTCTGACGAAATGTTAATTGTATATTGAATGCGTAAAAATGTAGGTCCATTCCATTTGTTCATTTTTACTTGTACAGTCCTGTTATGCTAGAGGATAGATATACTTAATAAAGTAATAATTTAGATCTTCCAAATTTTACAGAAACAAATTTAAAATAAAGTTAAAATATCCGGGATTTATTGCTGGAAATGCTAAGTTTTTCTCAAATGAAATAGTAGTATTCAAAGGAAAATTAGGGGTTACACATGGCCTATTACACCCTTTCTGGGTACTCCACGCAATTTGCATTATGACAGTCACAGAGAATAAAATAGTTTTGCATATAAAGAGAACAGAATTGTGATAGTCACAGAGAATAAAATAGTTTTGCATATAAAGTGAACTGCATTGTGATAGTCACATAGAATAAAATAGTTTTGCATATAAAGTGAACTGAATTGTGACAGTCACAGAGAATAAAATAGTTTTGCATATAAAGTGAACTGCATTGTGATAGTCACATAGAATAAAATAGTTTTGTGTAACACAATATTTGTATTACATGTTACATTCCAATTACGGATGCCAACCTAGCCATTTCGAAATTCCAATTGCGGATGCCAACCTAGCTAATGAGCTATTTAAATGCTGCAGAGGGAGCCAATGGCAATACAAACATAAATAAGCAGCGCATCCCCTTCTTCACTTCAACGAATCAACAACGACACTACAATCTGAAAAGAAAAAGGTTTGAGAGAATGTTCTAGAACTTTCCAGGAGATGCAATTTCGACAGCGTCCTAGACGCACCTGAGGTTTTTTTTAGTCGACTTAAAACTCTCGAACGAGTCAGCATCATGTTTTCTTGGGTTTGTGAAAGTGTCTAGAGAATGTGAGCAATAAAATGCTAGCGAGAGCAGTTAGATGTGTAACGGTTTTCCTACATCATTGAAATAGCACGAATATGCACGTAACACAAAGAGAAAAGGTAACCATCTTTCAATTGTCACTATTAGCACGGAAGGCACACCTTTAACGATTATTAAAATAATTGACTACCAGTTCGTATGAGTAGACCATATGAACGAGTTCGTAAATATTGAACTATAAGAACTATTCTATATCGATTGTTTAAAGGAAACTGTTTTTAAGAAATTTAAGTCAAAGTTATTATGTGTGTAAATATATATATATATTAATGTATTATTGTTAGTATTATGTGTCTTTTAATAATTGATTTAAATATAGCATAGTTACTCCAGATATAATAGATATCTATTAAGTAAAATATTAAAATAAATTGAGCAATTAAGCATGTGTGTTTCTTTATGTTTTGTGTGTTCGTAGTCCGAGCTTGAGAACCGGGAGCTTACATGCTCCACCCTTAGTGGCGGCATCATAGGTAAGTCCTATACTGGTAATTTTTGATAAGGACAATTTTACCTTATGACATTTTGCATATAAAGTGAACTGAATTGTGACAGTCACAGAGAATAAAATAGTTTTGCATATAAAGTAAACATGCTGATCATTTTGCTTTTGCAGGCAACAAGAAGACTATGAATACAAACAATTTAAGTGCAAAATATTCAACAACGGTAGCATGTAATGGAATTGGAGAATTCAAAGTTACAGTCAGACAATATAATATAAAAATTAGAAACTTTAATCATGAGATTTAAAAGGCATTTTGAAAACGATTGCTAAACTAATAACGCTTTTGAAGGAAAACATTAAATGCGTTATCAATGACGTTTTACCCTGAAACAGTTTGAATGTGCCTGGGTTGCAAAGAGTGAAAGTTGCAAACCAGAGGCTAAATCACCATTCACTGCTTCCTATTGACGTAGATGGGTAACTAGAAGAAACATGTAATACACTGTAGGGCAAAGTGACATGCATAAATCTTTTAGATAAGAGAAATTGATTTTTAATGTAATCATATGGAGTAAAGTACTATTGAGTATAGAAAGTGACTTAGCACACCATCAGTACTAAATAAATTACGGTATAAAAATGCAGCACAAGTTAAGCTACCTTAACTTTATTTGTGCAGCACTTACGCTGTAATTCGCTTTTTATTAACATAATATTGGTATTACAGAGGTGCATCTTTGATGGAATGAAATGGCAGCTGAACGGACATTCTGAGTTTATGAGTGCTTTGATGAAAAGTCGTATAATTAGTTTTTGATAGACATTTTTTATTATATCTAATTAAATGTGTATAAACATTCACTGCATATGATCACTTACTTATTCAGTACCCTTACTAAAGTGGCAATCGTTTGTTTATCGTGGCAATATCGTTTGTTTTAAATCCTGACTCACATTGCATGAGTGCTGGCTCACATTTTTCGTTTTAAATACATAAACAATATTATTAACTAGATTACCTTAATATACGTAAGTGTATAAAAACGCGCAATTCAAAAAAACACATCTATCGAATACTACATATCAAATATCCATTGAAAATTAACTGGAATGCTTACTTATACCAGAATTGAATTTTATTTTAATTTTACAAGGAAAATTTTGAAAAATCCGTATCGGGGGTCAAAATTATTACAACTATAGCGTGGTACATTTCACTTTAAAGGACTTGAAACAATATTTCGATTGATACCATACTTAACAATGTACCTCCCCCCGGGGGGTGTAACTTGCCCCCCAAGCTAGCTCGGATAATAACGCCATGAACAAGAACATTGCTGTTTTTCGCAACAATGATTGAAGAAACTATTAAATCTAGTGATCATTGAGCCATAAATAAACCCTTTTATTCATGATTAGGTCAAATGTTGACCTATGCTGTTGTGAGACCAGAAATAGATCTCACACTTTGGTGAGACACTTTTATATACAATATTTATTGATCTGAAACTTCAGACAATACTTCCAGCCTGGATGACGCCAGGTTTTACAGCATATGAACCTAAAGGTCAGATAAAACCATATACCAGGAGTGTCAAGACAGAGAGGACCGAGCGGGCCCTTACGAGGATGTTAAGTAGAGACATTGGAAAATGATTAACCAATGGAAAAAGTGCTTGTTGCGTCACACTGGATGCGGCAAATGAAAGCAAAGGGGGAGTGACACCCTCGAGGGAAAAGGAGCCACAACCTGTGACTTAAGGGAATACTTGTGCTGATACTTGTGTGACATTGTGACATAACAACGATGACTTGCAATAGATAGATATACGGTCGAAATAATGACTTAAAAAATATAGCACGACGACTAGAGATGTAGAGTGTTCAAAAAATAATGGTTAGATCTATATGATGTGTGCAGTGCAATCGGTAGTCCGAGAAGGCGCCAAACACCTAGAGTTATGGCAAGTACAAATTACTGACGCAGGCATTTGATATATGATCAAAGTCCAAGATAGACTTGAAGGTATGTGTTCATCAGTAATCTAAGGTCGTAGACACATTTTAAGTTATTTTATTCATACTGGTCTCACATGTTCCCTCCGATGAAATAATATGATTAATTGTTGTAATTGAATAATTAAGTATTTATGTTTTTAATAAATGTTTTATTGTTAAAGTTAAAATGGTGCAGTCAATTTAGTATTATAATAATTAATAATTATTTCACAGAACTCGCGCGAAAGTTAAATAATTAGATGGTTTTATATAGCGGCACAACAAAGCAGTGTACAATAAAGAAGTCCACTAATACGAGATTTTACGGCCATGTGAAGTTTTTATTATAAATGTGTACAACAGCTGTCATGTTAAAATTATAAAATTTTGAAGTTTTTTCTCGAATTTAAAAAAAATGCTATCTGGCTCTAGATTTTTTGATAACAAAACCGGATATTAAGTTTCGTGAAAATCCATTACTATTTGTGACAGCTGACAGATAGACAAACGGATATCACTCTAAAACTACTTAAGACGTGTTCAGGAAGTCTTAAACATATATTGGCATCAAAAGCTCATAATCGAAAATTTTCGTAGAAACAATACTTTAGCAATACACCGTATGAAAATGTAAAAAATATAAATTGTTTATTTTGCACTACATTTTAAACAAATTTATCATTTACAGGCCAAATTTCATTTCGGTTTATTCCATTTACATTTATGCACTTTTCGAAAATCTGAGCGGTATTTGTTTGTTTGCACAGCTCATGTTTTACTAAAAATCTGATTTTTCTTCTTATTATTATTTAAATGCACGAGATACGTTAGAGTAAAATAATGTAAAAGAAACAAAAAAACTCTACAAAATGATCTAGTTCCTAATTTCTCTAAGGTTCTAAATCTGAAACTTCTTGTATGGCAAATCCCGCGAGATCCCACGTAGATGAAAAATGTAATGAAAAATGAGTGAATCTCACGTATGAGTTACTCCATTCTTCAGCTGAAAAATATATTTCCTTACTTCTAAGTGTGAAAAATATTGATTTAGTTTCTCCCCGTCTTTTTTTCCTCGCACTGTATTCAAAAAGAAGGTATTATTTTGATTTTCCCGTATCACTTGATACAAATTGCATCTTTCGAAAGAAAACGATTTAAAACAGATGATAAAAACTTGTTTTTGTTTAAAAAAAAAGCTGTGAAAGAGTTTTGCAAAAAGCAGCTTGGTGTTTTAAGTGCTCTTTTAGTAATTTTCAATATGTGGTGCTTTTTATTTTAGAAATCACGTCCATAGACATATTTTTAAAATATGGATAACAAATTTTCATTTTTAAAGAGATAAAAACTCACTTTCATTTATTGTTTCCTCATTTACTGCAATAATATGTTTTTATCTGTGAAAGTGTAAAACTGCACTATGAGTATTGTTACGTATTGTTATGTAGTGAGTACTGTTATGTGATGAATATAGATTTGATATTTTATCAACATTGCATCCTATGCGAATGAAGAATGCATTACTTCCAAATTATAATCAATATAACTTAAATTTAACTTCAATTTAACTAATGACGCTTTGTGATGAATGCTGTTCTTTTAGCAATGTTAAAAGTATACAGGATGTCCCAAAAAGATTGAAACGCGCTTTAATTTTTTACCAGTTGGAGATAAGTAGGCAATGTAAATTGCAAAAATGTTAAAAGCAAGGTAAGAAATAAGACTACGTTAATGAAATAGTCCTCCCATTACTTTTCAAAAAGTTACACTTCTTAAATTTTTATACGACCCCCTTAGACAAATTTGGTCAATCAATTTTTTTTATTTTTAATGCAACAAGATCATTAAAAAAACAGCGCATATCTGTATCTTTAAAATCAAGAGAATTATGATAAAGGAAAAAATCTGACTTATGCCCCTTTTCCGTACCATGTGAAAGGCTGTTTCATCAGTGAAAATTGGGATCATAAGCAAATTGACGATGGAAATTGTTTAGATCAAAAATACGTTAATATGTGTCAAATTTTTTTATCACACATGCATCTAAATAAAGCATTACACAGACAGAGATCATATAAAGCAGTGGTACTCACTACTCGGTTGGATATGTATTATCATACAGTTTAATCTTTTTTAACACTTTACAACAAAGTTGAAAAGTGTTTATGACTTTGTTCATTCTGTCTGTCTGTCTGTCTGCCCGTTAGCACGATAACTGCCGTAAAAATGACTTAATCAAAATGAAATTTTAGTATGTTGTTCAGACGGTCTGTAGGACCTATGGGAATATAAATAAATAATATCACCCAATTAGTTTTGGATTGAACCCGGGTTGAAAAAATGAAATGCATTGAACCCTATGGGACCTAATTTTTCAAACATTTTTTAAGCGGATTTAAAATTCACAAATTGCTTCGAAAATTTTAGGTAATATTCAAATTATTCCATAAAATATATAAAAAAAAATTCAGCAAAATATATTCAGTAGTTTTTTAAATAAAAATTAAAATAATAATTACACCTCTTATATGAAGCGATCACGTGACCATGATATGAAACGATCACGTGACCAACTTCAAAATATAATACGGCATCCATCTTGTCTCAAAATCGTCATTTTTAAAGTTCTTTTTAATTCATATTGAGTGCTGTATTCGTCGTAAAACCTCTTTATTAGCACAGAGTCAATAAGAAAATTGATCACAAGTTGCATTTTTGCGGAAATAAAATGTAAAGCAGACTGTCGAACTGAAAATAAGTTATGGATTTGATTTTTAATTGTGTGCAGGCCAAGAGCTGCATGCTGAATGCCGGTGAGCTGACTCAAAGATATCAAGTTCACGACCTGATTAACATTTTTCAATAATAGTGACAGAAGAAAAATCAAATACATGACTGGTCACCTAGCAGTAATTTGTTATTGAAGATTGATGTTAACAAACATATTGATGTTAGAATACTGTTGAAGAAGCATTTCGAAATTATGTTATAAATCAAAAAGTTAATAAATTATATATAGCAAATCAAAACTGGATGATCACCCATCGATTTGATTTAACTTCTGCCTCTATTATTGAAAAGTGTTCGTCAGGATTTGACCTAGACGTTTTGAGGCTTTTCACATCAATTAAAATTCCAATAATGGGATATTGATTTGTCTATGGTACTGTATTTATTTAAGTTATGGCTTGGCCATGTTTAACTGGTTTCTGACTGTTTTTTCACAGCTACTTTCGCATCCATTTGTATTTATCCCTTGTATTTATAGTTCTGACAGGCATATATCTGCTTTTTCGGTTTTATAGGCAAAAATGTATCTTAAGTACATAAATTTCGATCTTCAGAAGGATTATCTTAAGACTACAAAAATTTACTATATTTTAAATAAAACAAAATAAGCTGCATTATATTACTCCCAAGTAATCTCAAACTTACAGCCATCTCCACATTACTAATATAACCTAATACTAAGCCATTTATCAATACATAAACGTGGTAATTGGCCAGCCGTTCTTAATCTGTTGTTGTCCACCGACATTTAGCTGCCAGACGTAGGTTTCTAAATTTCTATCAGAATATATATATATATATATATATCCTATAAAAACGACAATCCACAGCTCATAATAAAGGTGAAATGAATATAGGCGTGATTTGCAGCTCTTAACACTCATCTCATAATATACACCATAAGGAAACACTAAAATACAAGTAAAAACAGAATAATATAAAATGGAGTGCAAACGAAGTATCAGTAAAGGCTAGGGGGATTGTGACCCCTATTCCTGGTTAAAGCGTTCTTTTATTCCTAGGAAACACTCCCAGAATTATAAGTAACTTATTCTTCACTGTAACTTTGTGATTGGATCTAAACGGTGTAACGCATCTGGATTTCCATCTTTTATCTCTCTTTCATGTAACCTTGTTGGTTGGTTCTTTTTTCGTTCTCATTTGAACCTTTTGGATTTGAAGTTCCTTTGAGATTCTGTTTTTCCTTACACACGGTTTGGAATTGCTTCGGGCGATCAGAGTTTCTGGGAGTGTTTCCTAGGAATAAAAGCACGCTTTAACCAGAAAAAGGAGTCACAATCCCCCTAGACTTTACTGATACCCCGTTTGCACTCCTTTTTATATTATTCTGTTTTTACTTGTATTTTAGTGTTTCCTTATGGTATATATATATATATATATATATATATATATATATATATATATATATATATATTTATACAGGGTGTCCCAAAAACATTGACCTTGACTTTTATTCTTTAAAGATTGATCTTAGACATATATAATAAATTACAAAGTTGCGTAAAGAGTTACAGAATTTTATGAAATCGATAAGAATTTTCCGGGGATTAAATTTTAAGAAATACAAAATTTAGATTTTTATACGATCCCCGGACAAAAACATTTCCAATGCGTAAAATGTGACGCATACACTAATAAAGCGATGTACAAAATTTCAGTATTTTGTCATAAAAAGTTCCAGAGATATGTTTAAACAAATTTGGTGAGGGATTTATCACAAATTAAACGCGACTTCACTCAACTGATGTAGAAATTGATATTTTGACTTACTTTTGCAGTTATTCACATAGACGTACCATGAAATAAACGTACCACGTGCAACAGTGTAGAGAATACTGAGACTGAATAAATGGCAGCCGTTTAACATTTATGGTGTGCAAGGACAGGAACCAACAGATTATCAACATCGTCTAGATTTTTGTAATTAAGCTATAAATGAGGAAGATGCAAATCCCTCTATCCTGAAAAACGTAATTTGGACTGGCGAATGCTGTTTTAAATAAGATGGATGCATAAATTCTCAAAATGAACACTTCTGGTCTGACACAAATCCATTTGTGGTATGTTGTTGTTGAAACCCAGACCGTCCGACCTACCTGAAAGGTGTAAGGTAACTGTTTGGACGGTCGGGAAGTGCCACCCAATTTAGACCGGAACCCAGTGGGGGAGGCATCCACAGGGACCGTACCTTCCTTCCCCTACCACCAACCTCTCGGAAGGACTTTCGGACCCACATGTTTAACGTGATCGTACTCCGCATGAACACGGCGGCAGTTTTGGCAGTGGCTGGAATCGAACCCGGGCCTACCGAGTGCAACTCCAGCGGGCTAACCAATGGGCTACCGCGCCCCTCCATTTGTGGTATGTGATATTCTTCATCGGAAGCAATTTTCTGTGAATGTATGGTGTAGTATTTTCAGAGAACGTTTGCTTGGACTCATACTGTATGATGGTACGTTGACGGGTGACATATATGTTAATGAGAGTCTGAATACGGTTATTCCTTATTTTATGAATGAACTGCCCCTAACAGTACTTCCACATGTATGGTTTCAACAGGACATATCCCCAGCTCATCATACTACAGTTGTGAAACACTGGTTTCCAGACAAGTGGATTGGCTTGCATGGGCCAGTCGAATTACCCCATAGATCGCCTGATTTAACGCCTATGCATTTTTATTTGTGGGGTCGTTAACGCATATCTGTTTATCTGTCACCTCCCTTAAATAAAGCAGAGTTGCAACAACGCATTCAAGATGGTTGTTGTGACATCACTGAACAAAAACTTTATCGAGTGCACAGAAGTGTTATCAGGCGAATGCAGCTCTGTATTGGCATGGATGGAAAACATTTTGAACAAACTTTGTAATCTTTGTGTAAAGTTATTATTTCTACACAGTGTAGATACTTTTGTACCAATAAATAGCAAAATTATTATTTATTTATGTAATCATTATTTTCTTTCGTAATTTGTGTATGGCCCCTGAAACTCGATTTGCCGATATGATTTTTCCCCTCTGAAAACCCATCTCGATGCATCAAAAAGTGGTTTAAGTCAGCATTTTTTTCTTTTCATATCTGTGAGACTTTTTATGATAAAATGCTCAAATTTTGTATATCACCTTATTGGGTATGGGGCACATTTTACTCATTGGAAATGTTTTTGTGCGGAGGCCGTATAAAAATTTAAATTTTGTATTTCTTAAAATTAAATTCCCTTGAAAATTTCAATCGATTTCATAAAATTCTGTACCTTTTTTACGCCACTTTTTAATTTAATATATATATTTGAGATCAAAATTTAAGGAATAAAAGCCGAGGTCAATATGTTTGGGACACACTGTATATATATATATATATATATATATATATATATATATATATATATATATATATATATATATATATATATATATATATATATATATATGCGCTTCTATAGTAGTAAAAGTAGGTGAAATTCTTTCAAATTTAACAAAAGATTGTAATTCGATATATTTCATAAAAATTTAAGGATCTAATAGCTTCTTAGTGTAAAGATCTTAATTGATATTCATATATTGATACATTTAATTATACTCGTTAAATGCAGATATTATTTAATTAAACATGTTTGTATAATTGAAATATATTATAAGTAAAATGTGGAGTAAAATATTTATATTAAATTTTCATAAAAATAAGAAATTTTCATATAAAAAAGAAAGCAAATTCTATCATTTATAAACGCGAGAAAAACAAGAATACAAGAGCTTTGTTAATCTAGCACAATTAACGGCAGAAAATTAATCAAAACATCTCTGAATTAGATATTACTTGAAATTACTATAGTACAACCGTAAATCCGATTAAAAAATGCTCAAGAGATATCACGTTATAGAGGATGATTGAAAAAATATTAGAAACAGAGAAAATGTGCACCGTTTGAAAGGAAAAATCTCAATGTTTTTTCGAAAATCTTGTCAAACTGCAGTGAAAAAGATCAATCGAGAGATAAAAAAAATATAGAAGTATAGCAGGCGGCTTGGTAGAGTAAAAAGAAAATCACAATGTGAAAACTATAAGAACTGAAAGGCGGAGTTGAAACAACTGCGAATCATTTTTTAAAAGAAAGAATAAAATATTTTCGATTTTCTCAGCAACAGAGAAAAAAGTCGATCTTGATCCGGGAGGTAGAGATATTTTTTTATATAATTGCATACTTAGTTTACAACGGGAGAATGCAATGTTGTGAAGACACATAATATATACTATTTTATTTAGTTTCATTGCAATATTTGAGTTATTTAAACACACACCGTTCTGTTATTTTATATACATTCAATATCCATACCATAGGTTATGCTATAAAGCCATAGCTTATTTAAGCATGTGTTCTTCTGTATATTCTGCAGACCGTCCCACCTACCAGAAAAGTGTAAGGTAACCATCTCAACGTTGGGAATAAAATAGTAGTTTTTATACTGTGTGGGATTGATTATGTTATTATTAATGCACGGATATTATATTACGGGTTTTGCGTTACGTTGGCTTTTATTGCATTGAATTGAAATAGAATATGATTTTAAAACTTATTCTATTTCAAGTTTCTAATTTGTGCTTAAATTGTTAAGATAAGCCCCGTTCTCATGCACATTTTAAAGCCGGTATTATGGCTGCATTTTGACCGTGTCACCGTTTCCATGTCCAAATGGGCAAAATACCGGTTTGAAAGAGGGATGAAAGGAGGTTGAATTTTGTTCCATCTTATTTGAGGGAACGAAGGGGGTAGATAGGAGATTTTACCCACAATTCCTAGCGCGCGATGGAATTGTGGGTAAAATTGGTTTACCTGCGATTTCTTGAAAACCATGGCGGATACTGAGTTACCTCGTGTACCTTGTTTACCAATTCTATCTGAAGATTGTACAATAGGAATGAATTTATAGCATTTTATATAGATTATTTTGCATTCATTACACTGGCATATTTTCGAATTAAACGTATTGGCTCTTATTATACCTCAGAATTTAATAAACGGAGAATCCTACTGTAAAAGATTGATGCGGGTATGTACATTTTGTTTATCTGAGCTAACTGTTACCTCATGAATTAGAAATATTTGTTCCTCGATATCAGGATAATTTTTATAGAAATTTTCGTTTCTTAATTACAAAACGTATACAATTGAGTGTCAGTTGAAAGTGGTGTAAGTCAGCTGATTTTCCTTTGAAGCAGCAACTTTAAAATATAATGTTCCATTTCTTGGACAAATTTTCTGGATTTATCTAAATAGTTTTTAACAAATGATAAAAATATTTTCTTAGATTTATATAACATGCATTCTCCATATATATAACTAGCTTAATACTCATTTATTTTCTATTGTTAAAAAGGAGTATAATGTGTTTATATTCGAATGAATATATGTTGTTAATTGTTGTAAATAAATTATTTATACATTATATTTCAAGTTTGATTATTTTAGTTTTGTATGAGCTTTTTACATACAAGCGAATTGTCCCATAACTAGAGATGATGTGATTATGATGTCAATATTATGATTAATAAAAAACTGCGTCTTATGATTATGTATATTAATAACAAAGTAAAATGTTTAAGGTATTCAAAATTACACATTTTGCAATAAACTAAACTGTGTAAATTAGCTTACAAAATGCTAATCTCTCCCCCTTCCCCCCAAATAAGACAGAAAACTCCATGATTGCTAGTATCAGAAATATAAATTATTTTTATATATTTTAGATACTACATATGAAGTCGATTTTATTTTATTAATTTTATTTTTGAATTACTTAGAGGACCACCTGTTTTACATATCAGTGACACATGTCAATCATAAGCATTTTTTATACTGCTATATTTAAAACATTATTTTTAACTGCGATTATATGAGATTTTTTGTATCTGTGCCAAGCAGTAAGGTATTGTGTGTTTTTAATAAAAAATGAGTTATACCTATTTTATAATAGTTAAAATGTATTCGGTACAAATATGCATGTTTTTCTTGCCTATGCCAACATCTTATATCGATTTGTCTTGAATAAAGTTTCTTAAAATGTTGTTACACTTTTCCTACTAATTCAAGTTTATACATCATAATTTAGCTTAAAAATGAAGAATAAATGAGAAAAACTTTCTTTTTTGTCTTCTAAGAATGAATTCTTTAAACAGTTTCATGGAATAAAACATATATATATATATGTGTGTGTGTGTGTGTGTGTGTAATAAAAAAGTTTGAAAGACCAATGAAAGAAAAGTGAGAAGCTGTAACTCGAAAAACCTAACTTTCTAATAAGCTTACAAAATAACTAGAGTAAATGAGCAAATCTTCAAGCAAATGGAAAAAAATACAAATTTCGAATCATCAAGTCAAAAAAAATCATCAAAAATCAAAGGTATGGAGTCGATAAATGAAAAACAGACGAAATCCAAGCACAAATGCTATACACGTGGACAAGGTCTAAACCTAAATCATGGATTTGTTCACTTCTTCAAAACTCTTCTCAAGTCCTAGTGTCTTGTAGAAGCAAACACAAAAATGTATGTTTTTGTAGAAATAAATAGATTATATCTATAAACTATTTCTACTTGGACAATATACACATAAGAAGTACATAAAGAAGAAAAAAGAAAAAGAAAAAAAGGAAACCTGGAATCTAAATCAACAAATACACGAACCTGTCGATCTCGGGAACGCAGAATGAAGAGATCAGTGTTGCCATTGACAAAGAAAAAAGATATGATCTACCGTTGCCATTCGTAAGAAATAAATAACAGTAATGCGAAAAGACAAGTATAAGAGATAATATACAAACAAAAGGGGCAATAATAGAAAAGCTAATGTGTAAGTGGATGTAAAAGTAAAATATAATTAAAACAAGAGTATGGAGATGTCAGGCTAATATATAAAATACCATGAATAGAATTCATGAAAATCCAGCTAATCTAAATTTTTTAACTATAACATTTACAAAATAAGAGAGATATTTATATAAATTGCTGGTAATTTTTAGATTATCAATATGTATAGCATGATATTTTTATCAGATAATCTATATATTCTAAAAATCTGATTAAGTATAATATTTCTAAACAATAGAATCGAGTTGCAGGAATTAAATGGTAAGATTTTATTAATGTTAAAGTTAAAAAAGTCTTTCTTATCATATAAATTATTAACAATTCTATTAGAAAATATTTCTAAACAATAGAATCGAGTTGCAGGAATTAAATGGTAAGATTTTATTAATGTTAAAGTTAAAAAAGTCTTTTTTATCATATAAATTAGTAACAATTCTATTAGAAAGTTCAATAATAAGATTAAATCCAAAAAATTAATATTTTTACTAATAGTAGCTTCATTAGGAATTAAATCCGAATTGTCAGGATATATATATATGTTAGAATAAGGATATATTTACAGTTTTAAAAATATATTAAATTTAATTTTGATATATTATTTTTATTTTTATGTTTAGTTTATAAAGATCCAAGTTTAATTTATATATAAAGATATCGCAAAAACAATAATAAAATAGTCATTTTGTTTATCATTTACGTACATATGTTATATTAAGTAGATATAAAATAATAACAGGGAATAATGAATTAAAAATAATACGCTCTTTAAAAAAGAAATTAAAAAAAAAGATATATTGTTTACCAAACATGAATGTAAGAAGTATTTAAGAAAAATTGGTCCTAGCCCTTTAAGAGGGAGTAATGGGGGTTGGTGAACCGGTCTAGAATAGATCCCGGAAAATACCGGCTTGCATGTGAACGGGGCTATACAGTAAGACAGTTAAGTGTTGTATACTTATGAGGCAAACCATTATGATCATTCTTTAGTTACGCAAATAAAATATAACCGTAGGGAAATAATGGAGAGTGTCAAAGTCACGAAGCTGTCAAATACACAGCTCTGTTAATCGTTGTAATAATTCACTATACAAGAAAAGCAGCTGATATAAGCCATTTTTACAAAGACAAAATCATTATGACAAGACAGTTTAGAAGATCAGAGCATTTCTCAATCAAGAAGGTGTGTATGACTGTCACAGCTATCTCTGATAAAGTACCTACCAACAGTCGTCTAAGGAGGGAAAAGCACGCCTCGTCAATAAGCTCTCCAATACGAGAGGTCAATGAAAACTATCCTATCTTGCACTAACCTACAAACGAGCAACTGTGTCACAAATCGCAGATAATTTTAACGCTGATGATGGGGGTAATGTTTTACGACACACGGCGAAACAATTTGTGCCACAATAATCTTTCTGTTGTTTCGTACCAAACGGGGTAGCTGTTGCTGACCTCTGCAGCACTGAGTCGGCATCCTTCAACATTCTTATCTGTCCTTGGACCTCTATTGGCATGAACGTACCACAGATGATCATAAGAATACCACAAATCTTGTCGTTTGGAAAAGTAATAGTATTTTGGATCCTGATTTGGATCATTTATAACCTGAATTTTTTAAATTATTGCTT
Organism: Amaurobius ferox; assembly: GCA_951213105.1. Taxonomy (NCBI): domain Eukaryota; kingdom Metazoa; phylum Arthropoda; class Arachnida; order Araneae; family Amaurobiidae; genus Amaurobius; species Amaurobius ferox. The sequence continues at coordinate 60,067,938 of OX578142.1, read as the reverse complement.
TCGATGTGTATTTCCTGATATTTTTATAGTTAACTTTAAGTTTTAATAATTTAACTTTCACAAAGCGCGACTGTGTCTTATAGTCACTCCTGGATAGAGTCTAATTACTTGCCCCTGTATACATACTACAAGATGATTCTCTCGCTAGGAAACCGAAACATTCCTTAATAACATTTTAATTTTTGTATTGTTCTCTATAAAAATTGATATGAACTTATGTTGCAAAACGAAGTCTGTCTAGAATATTATACCGAAAATGGCCCTCTTCAGCATCCCCGCACCATTGTATCCAAGTCTGAAACTTGTTGAAAATACGTGCTAATGTGACACCAGTAATGGCCGCAACCTCGCGCTGTATCGCGTCTTTGAGGGAGGCAATTCAGCTTCAAAAGACGTAAACTTTGTCCTTGTCAATTTTCAAGGAAACCGTACAAAAATTAAAAACTTATTCAGGACTGTTTGGGTTTCGCATCAGGAGAATCAACCTGTATAAAGTAATGAAAATATACAGGGACGAGGTCGAAAGTTTTAATTTCCGTTGCAACGGCAGTGCATGTTTTAAGGATACTTAAACTGGAATTGAACGAGTTTAAAGTTGTGTATGTGTATGTTGGTGTATGTATGTTAATGTGAGTATGTTAGTGTATGTGTCTGTGAATCTGCGGATGCAATATTTAATAAACCAGTGAAGCATTTTAAATGAAGTGAATGCTGGAGCCATAGTAATTTATTACGCAGTCGGATGTTCGGAAGATATCCCAAATGGTATTTTAAAACAAGAATGATCAATCATGCATAAAGTATTGATTATGAAACACTTTCCAACTTCAATGCAATTTCATTTAAACATCTCTAAATAGCGATACATTTCTCGGTAATATTTTAAAAATTATCTCAATACTACATTAATTTATTATATTTGAAAACTTAAAAGTTCATCGAAGTAAATGAACTTCATTCAAATGACGTCAATTAAATATAAATTGCCTGGCTTCTCGGTAATGTTTTTAACGTTATCATAATACTACAATAATTTATTATAATTAAAGAACTTCATCAAAAACAACTGCAATTTATTCAAATAACGCCATCGAAATATAACACGCCTGGCTCTCTGTATAAAAGCAGCATTTCATCCATAACATGTTCCCATTCATTTCATTCATCACAATACTATAATAATTTATTTTATTTATAAATTAAGACCATGGAGGAACAAGTAATTAAACTCTATGCTTAAAACTTCATCGAAAAAAATCGTCCTTCTCTCGGTAAAATCAATGAATATTTCATTCATATCAGCTATGCAGACTCCATGAGCTAAATAATTTTGCGTTAAAGAAATGCAGTAATTCTTATACAACTCATTCTACATATTTTGTAGTTTACAATTTACATAAGTGAACAAGAAAGATCAATCATGCTTAAAGCATTGATTATGAAACACTTTCCAACTTAAATGCAATTTTATTCAAACATGTCTAAAATGCAATACATTCCTCGGGAATATTTTATTTTAAAACTTATCACAATAATAAATTATTTATTATATTTGAAAATTTAAACTTTCATCGAAAAAAAATGAACTACATTCAAATGAAGGCATTGAAATACAAATTGCCTAGTTTAAACATCTCTAAAATATGATACATTCCTCGGTAATAATTTTAGAATTATCATAATACTACTAAAATTTATTATATTTGAAAACTTCATCGAAAACAACTGAAATTCATTCAAATGAGTCATAGAAATAATAAAACGCCTGGCTCTCTTTATAAAAGCAACATTTCATTCATAAATAACTTCCCATTCATGTCATTCATCACAATACTACAATAATTTATTTTATTTAAAAATTAAAACCATGGAGCTACAAGTAATTATTTGAAAATTTAAACTTTCATCGAAAAAAAATGAACTACATTCAAATGAAGGCATTGAAATACAAATTGCCTGGTTTAACCATCTCTAAAATATGATACATTCCTCGGTAATAATTTTAGAATTATCATAATACTACTAAAATTTATTATATTTGAAAACTTCATCGAAAACAACTGAAATTCATTCAAATGAGTCATAGAAATAATAAAACGCCTGCCTCTCTTTATAAAAGCAACATTTTATTCATAAATAACTTCCCATTCATGTCATTCATCACAATACTACAATAATTTATTTTATTTAAAAATTAAAACCATGGAGCTACAAGTAATTAAACTCTATGCGTAAAACTTCACCAAAAAAATTCGTCCTTCTCTTTTTAAAATCAGTAAATATTTCATTCATATCGTCTATGCAGACTCCATGAAATAAATGATTTCGTGTTAAAGAAATACAGCAATTCTAATACAACTCATTCTACATATTTTGCTGTTTACATTTTACATAGGTGAAAAGTAGGCTTCGTTGTAGAAATAATCAAATATGGATGATCATTTAAACTCAAATATATTGTAATTGAGTGGCTTCAGAACATTGATTGATGCACAGAATTTAAGCGAAAATAAAGCGGTTTTAGGACAGATACAACACTCAATATGAATTAAAAAGAACTTTAAAAATCACGATTTTGAGACAAGATGGATACCATATTTCATTTTGAAGTGGGTCATGTGATCGCTTCATATAAGAGGTGTAATTATTATTTTAATTTTTATTAAAAAACTACTGAATATATTTTGCTGAAATTTTTTTTATATATTTTATGGGACAATTTAAATATTACCTAAAATTTTCGAAGCAATTTGTGAATTTTAAATTCGCTTAAAAATGTTTGAAAAATTAGGTCCCGTAGGGCTCAATGTATTTCATTTTTTCGACCCGGGTTCAATCCAAAACTAATTGGGTAATATCATTCATTTATATTCCCGTAGGTTCTACAGACCGTCTGAACAACATACTAAAATTTCATTTTGATTAAGTCATTTTTGCGGCATTTATCGTGCTAACGGACAGACAGACAGACAGACAGACAGACAGAATGAACAAAGTCATAAACACTTTTCAACTTTGTTGTAAAGTGTTAAAAAGTAGCAAGTACCATCAAATGTGTTTACTTCCCATATGCAATATTAAGCAACATATCTGTTAACATCGATCTTATGATAGTTTATTCCATTTTTAACACTTTACAACAAAGTTGAAAAGTGTTTATGACTTTGTTCATTCTGTCTGTCTGTCTGTCTGTCTGTCTGTCTGTCCGTTAGCACGATAACTGACGTAAAAATTACTTAATCAAAATGAAATTTCAGTATGTTGTTCAGACGGTCTGTAGAACCTATGGTAATATAAATGAATAATATCACCCAATTAGTTTTGGATTGAACCCGGGTTGAAAAAATGGAATACATTGAGCCCTATGGGACCTAACTTTTCAAACATTTTTTAAACGGATTTAAAATTCATTAAATGCTTCGAAAATTTTAGGTTATAATTAAATTGTTCCATAAAATATATAAAAAAAATTCAGAAAATATATTCAATAGTTTTTTAAATAAAAATTAAAACAAGAAAGATCAATCATGCATAAGCATTGATTATGAAACACTTTCCATCTGAAATGTAATTTCATTTAAAAATTTCTAAAATGTGATTCATTCAGTGGTAATATCTTTTACATTATCACAGTACTACAGTAATTTATTATACTTAAATATTTAAAACTGTATCGAAATATAAATCATCTGATTCTTTATGCAAAATCAATGAATATTTCATTCATATAACTTGTATTCCAGACTCCAGAGCTAAATAATTTTGTGTGAAAAAAATTCAGCAATTCTTATGTAATTCATCTTACAATCGCTTGAGATATTTGCATTCTGCATATGTTAAAATTAGGCTTCCTTGAAGAAATAATAAAAGTTTAGGGATCATTTAAAATCACAACTATTGTAATTGCATAGGCACGGAATTTAGATACACAGATAATACACAGATACACAGATAATATATGTGTGTGTGTGTATTCAAAGTATTGGAATCGTGCCGAAGATCGGAACTCGAATTTTCAAAGTATCTACACGTTTTGGGACTTCTAGAACACGAAAAAACTATTTTTAGGAAGACGTCTGTGTGTGTAAGGGTGTATCTGTGTATGTTTCTGTGTGTCTGTGTGGATATTACATCCACTCTAATTGAAAAACTAATGGACCGAATTTCATACAATTTGGTAGGTATGTTTTTTGTGGGAAATCCTGATGTTCATTAGATTATAGTACGATTCGTAATAAAAGAATCTGCCTTCTTTGCGAAATGGCCGCAGAAATTGCCTTTATCCACTCTAGCTAAAAACTAATGAACCAAATTTAACAAAATTTGGAGTATAATATTTCAATAACCTACAAGTGATTTATATACCAAATTTAACAAAATTTTGTATATAAATCATTTGTAGGTTATTCTACTACGATTCGGGAAAAAGGAACGGGCTATTTTTGCGAAATGGCCAGCAAAAATCGTTATATATAAAAATAAAAGACTACGTGTGCTCAATTATATCAATTAAATTCCTATTTTATATGTGATTTTTGACAACAAAAAGAATAAGACTAACCCCATTACTCTAGGACTAGCCGTTCTTGAGATATTCTAGTTTTTTCGCGTTTTCGCTACGCCACCTTTGACAATAAGTCCAGCTATCAAATGAGAACCAAATTTAAGTTTAACGTGTAAATTCAATGTCATTTAAAATACTTATGTTGTGCAGATAAACTCAAATTATCATTGAATAAATAAAGAGAACGAATATGAGTCTGCAGAGAAAGACATGTGCTGTCCACATCAGAATTTTTAACAATATTACACCAATGATTTATAGAAGTGAACGGGGATTATTTTCAGGCCATTTCGAAAAAAATGTATGATCTATATTTAAAGATCCATCAAATTTTTGTCGAATAAAATGTTCAACAAATTTAAGCTGTGTACCAAATTTTAACTCTCTAGGACGTAGGAAAGTGCATTTAAAATGCCATCAATTAAATTTATCATGAAGAGTTATATAAAATTTAAAAAAAATGAAAAATTGTTATCTACCAAATTTATTTTAAAATATGAAGCCACTCCCATATGCAAAACGTTTTAACAAATGGAGAGATATTTATTATATAATATCTCTCTCTTTTCTTTCTGGAAGATATCCCAAAGTCAGAATTTAATTGAATTTGTTTTTTTCCCTATATTAAATAATTTTTTTAATTAAAAAACTACTTAACATATTTTACTGAATTTTTTTTTATATATTCTATGGGATAATGTGAATATTTCCTAAAAATTTCGAAGCAATTCGTGAATTTTAAATTTACTTAAAAAATGTTTGAAAAATTAGGTCCCATAGGGTTCAATGTATTTCATTTTTTCAACCCGGGTTCAATAAAAAACTAATTGGGTGATATTATTTATTTATATTCCCATAGGTCCTACAGACCGTCTGAACAACATACTAAAATTTCATTTTGATAAAGTCATTTTTACGGCTGTTATCGTGCTAACGGACAGACAGACAGACAGACAGACAGACAGACAGAATGAACAAAGTCATAAACACTTTTCAACTTTGTTGTAAAGTGTTAATAATAATAACACGTCTTATATGAAGCGATCACGTGACCATGATATGAAACGATCACATGACCCACTTCAAAATGATATGTGGCATCCATCTTGTCTCAAAATTGTGATTTTAAAGTTCTTTTTAATTTATATTGTGTGTTGTATCCGTCCTAAAACTACTTTATTTTTGCTTAAATTTTATGCATCTACATACTGAAACAACGCAATTACAATATATTTGAGTTTAAATTCTCATCCAAATTTGATTATTTCTGCAACGAAGCTTATTTTTCACCTATGTAAAATGTAAACAGCAAAATATGTAGAATGAGTTGTATTACAATTGCTGTATTTCTTTAACACAAAATCATTAATTCATGGAGTCTGCATAGATGATATGAATGAAATATTCACTAATTTTAAAAAGAGAAGGACGATTTTTTTTCGATGGAGTTTTACGCATAGAGTTTAATTACTTGTAGCTCCATGTCTTAATTTCTTGCTTAATTTAAGCTTGTCTTAATTTTTAAATAAAATAAATTATTGTAGTATTGTGATAAATGACATGAAAGGAAAATTATTTATGAATGAAATGTTGCTTTTATAGAGAGAGCCAGGTGTGTTATTTTTTCTATGACGTCATTTGAATGCATTTCAGTTGTTTTCGATGAAGTTTTCAAATATAATAATTTATCGTATTATTATGATAATTCTAAAATTATTACCGAGTAATGTATTACATTTTAGAGAAGTTTAAACCAGGCAATTTATATTTCAATACCGTCATTTGAATGTAGTTCATTTTTTTTCGATGAGGGTTTAAGTTTTCAAATATAATAAATTAATGTAGTATTATGATAAGTTTTAAAATATTACCGAGGAATGCATTGCATTTTAGACATGTTTAAATAAAATTGCATTGAAGTTGGAAAGTATTTCATAATCAATGTTTTAAGCATGATTGATATTTCTTGTAATAATTATTCCAGTACCATCCAATATAATTTTTATAACTATTTTGTATTTTGACGAAGATATCGCCAATAATATTTTATTATTGTGAAATGCATTTTGATAAGGATTTTGCACGTGAACATGAGTAAGTTATTTTGCCTGGACTTATAAATTTTGTAAAATGTCCAATTGCAATTTTAAGTGGTGGTAATTCAATGACAAACCATTATGCTCTGGATCTTGTACCCCATTATGTCGTTGTGAAAGAAGTAGTCATTGCATTGTGTAGAAAATCCATGTGTTGCTTACCTCAGATTTTTGTGTAATGATTTAAGGTGCACGATATTAATTATTTTAGAAGTATTAATTAATCCTCTTACTCAATGTTTGATAAATATTTGAATATTTTATTCTGGTGCGTTTATACCATTGAGCTGTATCTGACATAGGGTGAGTTTTCGCTTTATCCGTATATAAAGTTTCACAGTAAACGAGATTGGTTATAGTGTAAATTCAGTTTCAAATCGAGCATGAAGCATTTATATTTGTGAACTGTCTTCAACGTGACGTACTAAGTTTTTATAATGTATTTTAAAATTTTATGTTTAGGTCGGTGATTTGGTTATATTTTCAGCAGAATATTGCTGCATCAATGATCCAGCGCAAATTAACGGAAACTGATAATTATTATTTTAGTTCCATTAAATCTTACCAGCATATTATTTGCTTACAGTAGAAAAGGTGAGCTAGATGGTCTTGGTAATAAAAAAGTATATATGTGAATATATCTTTAGCTTATGTAGTCTCTCAAATTTCTGCTTTAAGCATCTAACTATGCATCTGACTATGCATTTTAACTATGCATCCAAATCAAAAATGCTCTAGAGACTTCACGTTATAAATGATGGTTATATTTTTAGCAGAACATTGCTGCAACAATAGACCAGCGCAAATTAACCGAAACTGATAATTATTATTTTTCGTACAATCAAATATTACCAGAATTTTATTTGCTGACAGTAGAAAAGACTATCTGGATGGTCTAGGTAATAAAAAATATATACTTGAATATATTTTTAGCTTATATAGCCCCTCAAATTCTGCTTTAGAGAAAATGCTCTAGAGACGTCATGTTATAAATGATGAGCATATTTTTATCAAAATATTGCTGCAAGAATGAGCCAGTGCAAATTAGCAGGAACTGATAATTATTACTTTTTGTGCCATCAAATATCAAAAAGCATGTTTTTCGCTGACAGTTGGAAAAACGAGCTGGACGACCTGGGTAATAAAAAAATATATTTAAATATATCTTTAGTTTATATAGTCCCTCAAACTTCTACTTTAGGCTAACTATTCATCCGAATCAAAAATGCTCTAGAGACTTAAAAGAGAGAGTTATAAATGATGATTGGATATAGGAATAGAGATGGAAATATGCAATATTTGAAAGGAAATATCGATGCTTTTCTGTTTTCGAAAAACTTGTCAAACTCCTCTTAAAACAATCAATCGAAAAAAATAAAAACCCCAGAATTGCAGCAGATTTTGTAACCTAAAAGTATCACAATCGAAATTATTAGTAAGTGAAAAGAAATATTAAAAACACTCCTTAACATTTAATAAAGAATTAATAAAATATTTTTGATTGTCTAACTAACGTAAGAATAAAATTAATGATGATTCGGAGTTAAGAAATATTAGACTGTTTGCACATTTATCTGAAATTTAAAAATACGATAACATTCAAATGTAAATAATAACAATAAACATACATATTTTCTCTTTTGTTGTTTGTATATGGATCTTAAAATAACCTTATTCAAAGAAACACTGTTCAAAGCCTTCAGCAGAGGTATTTAATGGCTGAAAGTCAATCAAATGTAGTTGGAATTTGAATCAAAACTTGCGAAAGCGATTTGTTGAAAATATATTTTATAGAGTAGAGGAATTTCATACAGCAAAACCTGCTTATAACGAGGCAGAATTTCAAAAATTCTGGATTTAACGAAAAATTATGGTTTTTAATTGCTACAATATTAATTTAAGTCCTATTTGCTTGCTTTTAATGAGCAAAATTTTTAGCTTCCCTGTTTTAAAGAGCTTTTGAAATAGTAAAATTGAAGAAAGTAAGAAAGTGATAAAAATCAGCACAAAAGAAATTTTGACTTTATTCTAGAGTCGATACCATGTTGGGGGTCGGATCAGAATTACCAAGCATTAATCACTCAGGGAAAGAAGTCCACTTTTTCTTTTGTAAGTATATAAGTAATCTGTATTCTGTAAGTATATAAGTAAAGTTAAACTGAAGTTTAACTAAAATATCAACAAATAGCCGCATTTAAATATCTTTTATTTGAATGGGAAGATATTCTTCCATATTTACGTAAATATTAGAATAGTGGGAATCTTCAATTTGTCAGTGGACGTGTTTAAAAATATTTTTTTTTGTGAAATGCAGTAAATCATGTTTGATTTCAGAAATTATTTTAAATAAAAGACAATTGGGTTACGATTTCCATTCAAAGTTCTCTGGAAAGTACGTTCTTTTATTCAAGATTGAAACTCTGTTACAATATTATCGATAGCTATAGAATCGATTTGTATCAAAACCGCTAAAAATTACTTAAAAAGTCAAATTCAATATTAAATAATTAAAAATCTATTATTACTATTATTATTTTAATTTTAGAATATGAACAATTAGGACTCATGCTCAAATCATTAAGAAAAAAAAAATAGTTTCAAGGCCATACATAAGTGTTTTAAATCGCGAGATATACATACTTAGAATTAAATATATAATCTGGCGGAAATTAATACAATAGATAGAAGATAAAACAAAATGAATATGAATATTAGATGACGCAAAAATGCATTAATTTGAGAAAATGTATTTGCAAAACAGACCTGTATTTTAAAGAAAAATATTTAGTTAATGTGTAGCAAACATGAGAATAGGAACTAAGCTAAAATAACTCTTACTAATATGTACCTAGTAACTCCAAGTAACTCTTGACTGAATACAAAATAATGTTTAAAATTGTGTAGCAAACATGAGAATAGAAACTTGACTAAACTAACTCTTAGTAACTCCTGTACCTCGTTACTCCAAGTAACTCATGTAACTCCAGACTGAATGCAAAAAATATTCAAAATGTGCCTGAATATTTACTGGACTTTAAAATTACCTGGAATTCATGCTTTATTACAAATACATATCCGAATCAAAAATGACTTATAAAGTATGATTGGAGAATAAACAGAAACGTTCATCATTTGAAGGAACAAATCAATATTTTTTTTTAAAATGTTGTCAAACTACAGTGAAAACGATCAATGGAAAAATAAAAAATGCTGGAACTGCTGCAGTTTTGGTGAATAAAAAATTTCACAATGGAAACTATAGGAGCTGGAAGATAGAATTGGAACATACTGCATATTTTTAAAAGAGTAAAATATTTTTGATTTCCTTCGCAGTGAAGAAAAATTCGATACGTTCAAGAATGTAGAAAGAATTTTTTACATAATTTCATATTGCGTTAAAAAAGTTTAAAATATATTGTACCATATTCATTTATATTAAACAGTTAATTAATTAGCTGTTTCATATTCATAAATATGGCTATTAATGAATTAAAATTGTTTTTGACGCAAAAAGTTCAATTTTGTGTCAAACAATAAATTGAATGTCATATAAAAATGCACTTTATTTTGAAATATCTGACTACTTAAGATTACAGATATAATTACTTCAGAGTTAGTAACTTGGGTTATACTACACTGTCCAATGTTTTGTTTTCACTAACTACAATCTCTTTAGCGAAAATTCCCATAAAATATTTAAAACGTTGACCCTTTCAAATATTTCCTTTTCAACTGCACCTGTTCTAAATTAGTCTCTAAAATATGTAATTTTTTTTCTATAAAATACTTTCTAATTTTAATGTATACAATAGTGGCAAAATTTTACCATATTATATTTTTACTAAAAACTTTTTAAATTATCCATTTCTGCGGATATACAATACACAGAGTTTAGATGATAACCATTATAGATATAGCATAAAATTCCGTAAGAGGTGTGTGTGTGGAGGGATGTCTCTATAAATTTCCACTTCCGTCTTCATAATTTCCGGATCATGAATTTTCATTTTACTCGAAACATATATTTCTCCAGAATGGTTATAGATAGAGCTTAGATAATAACAGATATGGATCCAACATCAAATTCTGAAGGTGTTAGGTGGTTTACTAAGGATTTCCATTCCCGACTCTTTTTCTACGCCCGGTTAAAAAATTTCCCTTGAAACGTTAATTTCTCGGTATTGGCTATTACTAGAGCTAAGACGGTGACTGATATGAATTCCGTATCAAATTCTACAGAAGTTAGGGAGCTCAGTCAGGTTTACCAACTCCGGTCCTGATGATGTACTTCCGATTAAAATAATTTACATTTTCCTTTCATTATATATTTCCCAGGATCCATCTACAGATAGCTTAGATGTTGACTGATATGGATAAGCATTGAATTCCGGAGGAGGTAAGTCAAGTTTACTAAGGATTTACACTTTCGGTCTTTTTCACTTCCGGTCAAAATGTTTTCCCAAAAAAACCTATTTCTCAGTATTGGTTATAGTCAAAGCTTAGATAATGATTGAGATTCATTCAGCATCAAATTTCTGAGGAGGTAGGGGTTCACTAAGAATGTCTGTAGAATACATGCACATTTGCAGTGTATAGCTGGCATCAGACTCTACATAAAAGGTCGGCTCTGTTATCACCAGAGGGATACACAGATGGAGTTAAAGAAGTACCTAGGTACTAGAAACTTGAAAGTTGTACCTGTAAGGTACATTTGCTGCATATGTAAAGCGTAAAAATTACTGCCAGAATAAAGAACAAAGTTTAACTTTGTGTCTTAAATGAGTTACAACTGCACTAACAAACTGGTCACCATATTTCCGCAAAAAGCCCTTTCCCCATGCAAACATAAGGTACTAGCCAACTTGATGAAAAAAATCATCCTTCAACATTTTTCTGATAGCACCGGAGTTGAAACTTAACATCGGAGAAAAATAGTGCCATTGAACATGTTGGAAAATACGCGAGCTGTTACTGACGATGTTGCAGATTTGTCTATCTACATCGAGCAGCTTAAAATGTAGTTTGAAGCAACTGATATGCCGGTGGATGTAAAGGTACCTATGGTGATAACCTTAATTTTGCCAGAAATATACAATTTACTGAAGAATTTGATAGCTCGGGACAAGCCGAACGATAAAACATTTGATGAGGTGGTGGAAGTATTGAAAAATCAATTTTAATGCACTCCTTTACTGATCGCAGAGCGGTATCATTTTTATAAATGTTTTCAACAAGAAAGATTTATATTTTTAGATGATTGACATTCGTAGAGGATTGATATTTGTAGAGGATTTAAAGAAACTGTCTGCCCGCTGTGACTTTCGTGCAAGTTTAGATGATAGTCTAAGGGACTTATTTGTTTGTGGATTAAAAAGTGAAAAACTTCAGAAGAGGCTAATATCGAAAGATAAGCTAACTGCCATGAAATCGGATGACATAGCGACTAACATGGAAATTATAGCGAAAAAATACCTCTGCACAACAGATAAATCTGATAGTACTAAATAAACTGTGTCACGCAGGAAAATAGAGCGTCAAGCACCAGGGAAAAGGGTGCCAAACGCCAAGCATGTTATATGTAATACGAAATTAAGATATTTGAAGTTTGTAATTAGTAAGAAGCAAATATGCTAATGCCGTGATATTCTTTGGCACAACCCAGGTTCTATTTCGAAGTTCACTCGTCCAGGAATAAATCCCTGGATGACCTGCAGCACAAATAAAGTACACATGGAAATAAACCAAAACCCTTACCTTGTAAGACGTCCACACCTGAAAACACAGATGCACAATTTCAAGAGACAATGATGTTAAATAACCACACAGGTTTAAAGATAAATCACTTTCTTTATTCAATATTGTAATTAAGAAGAGCAGAAGTTGAAATTATAACTGAATCATTATCAGGAAGCACAACGCTAAGTAACTGTGACAGTGACACTGGACTCAGGATCCCTACTAATATATTTGCTGCCACGGAAGTAATTCAATGATAATAATATGATCAACGATATTAACAAAGTGGCACAGCAACATTTAAGTATATAATAAGCAACATGATATAAGAATTTAAGGTATGGTCTCAAAGCAACAGGAGAAAACTCGCACTCAGAGATAGGCAAATTAGAATTGATAATTAAACAAGTTGATATAATTTTAGGAACGGAAGTCAGAGTTTACGTAATTTAAGAAGAAAATTCTTTATATTTATGCTTCCGTAAGACAGGCGTAGATGCAGAGGGCAGTCAAACCTTACCTCCCCAGTCGGAGTTGCAGAAGGCTCGGAATCGGACATCTGCCTCATATCGCAGGGAATTTGGCTTCATAGTTGCTTTCCGTACCATTCCAACATCTCGACCCGGCACATAGACCTCGGGCCCCATCGTACCTTTCTCGTCGCAGCTCTCTCAGCTAGACGTCGGGTTCTCCATCGATTTTCTTCGGCGATGTAGGCATCTTCGGCTTTCCTTCCCATGCCCACAAGAGGCCAGAAGTCGACTTGGGGCCGACTTCCGCACTCCGTGGTGGGCAACATTGAAAAATGGTCCAGGCCGACCTGAGAGCGTCGACAGCTGGACAGGAAGAAAAGCCACGGATATTCTTTGCAACAGCTTTTATGTAACAAGGCGGATTCAGGCCCCAGAATCATTCGGACCTGGCAGAAGACTAATTTTTGTCTTTTGACTAATCAAAAACTTCACAGACATAGCCTCGCCAGACCAGAGCGGGGTCCCGAAATTGAAATATGCTAATACATCAGACCCTCGCCACAAGGTCTCAAATTCATCCAGAAGTTTCTCTCCAAAATCTATTGTGCAGAAAAGTGCATGCCTTGCACTAACATTATCAGGCCTCGAGCAAACCATCATCGGCTCTGACCGGGAATAAAGACCTTGACTTTAACGGTCAAATAAAAACGAAACTTCTCTTTAATTGCGGTTTTCACGGATTAATAAAATGGCTAAAAGCTTTCCTTTCAGTGTAGAATATTTTGTATGATACATATTTAATAGACAAGAGGGATAATTGAAACAGGGTTTAAAAGGATGTAAACATATAGAATCTTGATAATTAATATATAATTTGTGATTTTTACAAGGGTTTGGCGAGATTATGAAATCTCGTCACAACAACTGTATGCCAAGACTGGACCTACAAGTAGTCAAGCTTTTCAGGTTGGTGAACAATCTGCAATACCAGAAGTGGAAGTTAGAGATTCAGAAGATAACGAGGGGACTTCGAAACAGGCAAAATACCTACCATCTTCTATAGAACCATGCCGGCGTACCAGAGTTAGTAAAGCACCAGATAGACTCACATATGCTTCGTTCAAGGAAGGGAGGACGTTGTAGAATATATGCAAATTTGCAGTAAAGAGCTGACGTCAGACTCTAAATAAAAGTTCGGCTCTGATATCACTAGGAGGAGCTGCAGATAGAGCTATAGAAAAAACCGGGTACGAGAAATTTATAATTGCTGGATAGAGTGTAAAATCTACAGCCAGAAAAAAGTTAAGTTTAACTTCCTGCCAAATGAGTACCGCTTATACTAACGAACACAACAATTTCCACTTCCGATTCTGGGGATATCACTTCCGATTTTTCATAACATTCGTATGACTGTAAGTAATGCGTACTCAGAAGTGCATACAAATGCTTAATAGTTCCATCGAAAATGATGTATACACACTACTTGCCACCATATAAAGGCTCCTCCATAAATTTCTTGTATTAAAATATACTTTATATAAATCATACCGTTTAACACATTTACACAAAACTAGCTAATAACCCTATCATTTGAAAGGGTACATAAAATTATGCAAAATATTCTATCCCATTTACCCATCCAAAGCGTTGTGTTTCTAAAATCTCCAGATACTTGCGGACTGTGTACTTCTCCTAATCCATATTATTAATTTTAAGCGACGCGCTATTGACACATAATAGCTATACCTCCCCGAAGTAAAACGTAATTAATTTACGACACTCTCTAGACCCATAAATAAACGCGCCTCTGAAATGAACAGTTAAATCACTTTTTGACTCCCTAACAAAACATTATTACTATAAAACCCTCAGTCAAGGATCTCTTACAACCCCTAATGATTACTACCCCTACACTACAACCCCTAATACATTTACAACCCCTAATAATAACTATAGAACCGTCACACAAAGATCCCTCACTTTACTGCCCCTAATATTTAATATGCAACCCTCAAACAGAAATCACTCAATTTACAACCCCTTATAATTACTATAAAACCCTCAAACAAAGATCTCTATCTGTACGACCACCTAATGAAAAGGAAATTCCATGTGACTCTACGGTAAAAATCAAATTCTATAAAAAACCCTCCCCCTAAAAAGGAATATGTGCCGAGAACAGTGAATTTGCTATATACTGAACCAAGCATATTAAATTAAAATTTTAACAAAGCAACAGGGATTATCGGAAAATTAATTTTAATGTTTAGAGATATTAAATTACCGGTAACTTGAACATATTGCAATAATTTTGTCTCCAATATCACCACATTATCTCTAAATTTTCCGCCAAACTTAACAAATTGAACGGCAGATCGATAAAATACAGATATATGTCTTTCTTGCTTATTACTAGAACATGTATCTGACGATATCCGGGTTTAAAAGCGGGGATTAATTGCATTCATATTTTTTAAAAGGCGCAATCTCCTTGTCTACGCGGAGTATGTATATGCACATTAAATCTGTAGGAATGAAAGCTTATCCGAGAGGTGATGGGTTAGGAGAAGTGTAGTATTGTCTCTGTGGTTGTCATCCTCATAAATTTCCTGTCTGAACTGAGGAGCACTATCCCGGCCGTTTAAACAGTTACCTTGTAAAGAGCCTTGCTGCCTCAATAGGGAATCGAACCCTGGATCTCCGAACTGGCCATCCGACGCTCTACCGTTGAGCTACTGGGACGAAATTACAAACTCCTATCGTCGAAGTGGTTTCTGAAAACCTTATCCCTTAGAGTAGGTCGGACTGGTTGTGTAGGAAAAAAGAGTAGTTGCCGATTGAGTGGAAGCACCCCCACCCCCTTATTTAGTCATAATACGCCCTTTCTGCACTTAAATACACATTCGGTCGTTAATACTAACTCTTAAGATAGTGTTTCAATGTCAGATAGTAATCAGACAATTTAAAAACCCATTCGTAATTTTGAATATTGTTGTATATTACGTTGATTTCAAAAGACCTCTCACATCGTGAAAACAAAATTTAAAAAAAATTAGAACAAAGCATTCCATATACAAAAAAAAATCAAACGCAATTTCATAAACGTATTTGTTCTCTATAACCTGGGAGGTTAAAATGTAAACCTTTCTAACTCACACTGAATTCTTGAAAAGGAAATAAATATTTATACGCCCGTTTAGAATAAAGAATAAAACACTGTTGTGACGCCACTCCTTCAAAGAATGTAATGTCTTGTTGAAACCCGTAGCAATGGTATATTCTGGTGCGATACGCATATGCGCTGAAGAGCAAAAGTTCGAATCGTTGGACAGCGATTGGAACGATGAAGTTTACTATATATTTCTGCCTTGTAAAATTCATAATTAATGAACGGATCACTTCTGAAACAGAGTTTTTGTTTTGGAACAGTATATAATATTCAAATTTGCCCTTGTTTAAATTATCAATATTGGATTCTCAGTCGATTTTTCTGTATCAGAATTTTAAAATCAATTACTCCTTCAGAAGACCAAAAGTAGATATTTTTTATAAATTCGTTTATTAACAATATGGATTCCGTTTAAAGATTTTTGAAAAAAAATTCGTCAATCTTTTTAAAGGTGTTAAGATAGAAACTCTGCAGTAATATTTGCAATCGGAAAGAAACCGATTTATACGAAATGAGCTCAAAATGTCACTTCAACATTAAATAACTAAAAACTAATTCAAAATTGGAAACAAATCGCTCCGCTGTATCTTTGGACCTGATCTGTAGCATAACTATACCAAATTTGATAGTTATGTGTCGCTTAGATTTCCCGTTACGCGACTAAAAACATATATACTGACAGAGATGCTTTATTATCATAGATATAACGTACACATAACATGCATATCTGTTATAAACTGTAATAATGAGGATTGCATAATCCGGTTTAACATATTGCATAAAACTGTAACAATGACCTCTGCATTTATCTAAGCTCATAAATTATCTGGAAGTATTTTCCAATATCTGACAACTTTCCGATTGAAGTATAATTTTCTCTGCAAAGACTTTTCCATCTGGCTATTAAGCATATTACGAAGATCATTATTGTGGCACAATAAGTTTACCCAAATTATCAGTAACTCATTTTAGTAAAATAATGAATCCTACATAAGTGAACAAAAGCGAATACATTTGGTTTGCGCAGTGTAATTATGCGATTCAACAAGTGATTAGAAGCGAAAGTTGAAAATAAATTTAAAGCTAACGGTTTAAAGCTAAGAGCATTTGCATTTTTGGATATAGGAGAAGAAAACATTTAATTGATGGCAAAAATCTACTGTTTTACTAAAAAAATTTTTGAAGCAGCTATTTCTCGGGATTTGCAATATAGCTTAGTCCGTTACTGATATAGGTTCAGCACCAAATTCTGGAAGAGATAAGATAGACCACTAAGAATTTACACTTCTGGTTGAAATATTTCCCTTGAAACATATTTCTCAAGAGTGATGATAGCTTATATGATGGATGATATGGATTGATCATTAAATTCCAATAGGGCTAACTAAAGAAGATTTCCACTCTTCCAGTTCTGGAAATATCACTTCCGATTCAAAGAAATTAAGTTTCCTTGTAACCTATATTTCTGACGATTGGCTATAGATAGAGCTTCAATGATGATTAATATGAATTTAGCATTATATTCCGGAAGTGGTAGATAAATTTATAAAATATTTCCAATTCCGGTTTTTTTTAACTTCCGGTTCAAAAATTCCCCTTAATGAAGATTTACTATAGGTACAGCTTAAATAATGACTGATGTGTATTCCGCATAAAATTACAGAGGGGTTGGGGAGTTCACTAAGAATTTACATTTGGAATTTTTTACCATTTTGTATTAAACATTTTCATTTATCTATCTCACAATGGGATATGAATAGACTTTAGATGATGACTGTTATGAATTCAGTACCAAATTCTGGAGAGAATAATTGAATTTACAAAGGATTTCTACTTACGGTTTTAGAGATGTTATTTCCGCTTAAAAAAAACCTACTTTTTTTTTGCAACATGTATTTCATAGGATTGGTTATACAGTTTATATGATGTCGGATACGGATTTAGGAATAAATCGAATTTTGCAGGGATAGATGGATTTATTAAGTCAATAAGTATGGAAAAATAGTCTACAAATATTTCAAAAATATTTTTAGCAAAGACTACACATTTAGTAAAATGTCTTTATTTTTTAAAAACACCATTAATAAACACTATTTACACAAACACATTTTTACAAGATGATTTAATATGTCTGCAAGCTGCATTGACATTCTAAAGAAAAGGAAAACACTTAATACGATTTTATTAAAAAAATTATTTTCATACGACTAACTTAAATTTTAAATTTACATAATATGTACAAGATACAGAAAAAAATTTAAAATTGGCATTAGTAATAAATTAGTCAGGAGAAAGAGGTTACGATCCAGGTGGTTGCAGTTCCTATGGAGTTCTGGTCAGAATAGGGTGGTTTAAAGGCACAATGTGATAGCCTCCTGGGGTATGCCGAACAACGTGTTGTGATTGCTAAATGGTTGGCGTTTCGACGGATAATTAGTCGAAGTATTTAAATATAAAATGCCATTGGAAATTAATACAAGGAAGATCAATCATCCCCAAAGCATTGATTATGAAACACTTTCCAACTGCAGTGCAATTTCATTTAAACATCTCTAAAATGCGATACATTCAGCGGTAATATTTTTAATAATATCACAATACTACATTAATTTATCATATTTCAAAATCTATATTTCAAAACTTAAAACTTCATCGAAAAATATGAACTTTATTCAAATGACGTCATCGAAATATAAATAGCCTGGTATGAACATATCTAAGATGCGATACATTCAGCCGTGATATTTTAAAAGTTATCACAATACTACAATAATTTATTATATTTGAAAACTTAAAACTTCATCGAAAAAAATGAACTTTATTCAAATGAAATCATTGAAATATAAATCGCCTGGCTCTCTATGTAAAAGCTGTAAATATTTTATTCATACACTTTTATTCCATTCCTTTCATTCATCACAATACTATAATAATTTATTTTATTTAAAAACTTTAGACGTAAAAATAATTTAACTCTATACTTAAAACTTCATCGAAAAATTTTGCTATAAAATCGTCTGTTCCCTATGTAAAATCAATGAATGTTTCATTGATAACAGCTATATTTCAGACTCAAAGAACTAATTAATTTTGTATTAAAGAAATTCAGCAGTTCTTATACAACTCATCCTACATCTTTATGTGTTTATATTCTCGATAAGTGACAATTAGGCTTCGTTGTAGAAATAAGTTTGATGATCATTTAAACTCAAATATATTGTAATTGCGTTGTTTCAGAATGCAGATGCACAGAAATTAAACAAAAATAAAGCGGTTTTAGGACGGATACAACACTAAATATAAATTAAGAAGAAGTTTAAATATCACGATTTTGACACAAGATGGATGCCATATTTTATTTTGAAGTGGGTCACGTGATCTCTTCATATAATATGGGTGTAATTAATATTTTAATTTTTATTTAAAATCTACCAAATATATTTTGCTGAAATTTTTTGCATATTTTATGGGATAATTTGAATATTTCATAAAATTTTCGAAGTACGAGTAATTTGTGAATTTCAAATTCCTTTAAAAATATTTGAAAAATCCGGTCCCATGGGGTTCAATGTATTTCATTTTTTCAACCCGGGTTCAATCCAAAATTAATTGGGGGATATTATTCATTTATATTCATATAGGTTCCACAGACCCTCTGAATAACATACTAAAATTTCATTTTGATAAAGTCATTTCTACGGCACTTATCATGCGAACGGACAGACAGACGGACAGACAGACGGACAGACAGAATGAACAAAGTCATAATCACTTTTCAAGTATGTTGTAAAGTGTTAAAAACTTAGCACGTCAGGTTAAAGTCAGTTCACAAATATAAATGCTTCATGCTCGATCTGAAACTGAATTTGCACTATAACCTATCTCGTTTACTGTGAAATTTCATGTACGGCTAAAGCAAAAACTCACTCCATGTCAGATATAGCTCAATGGTAAAAACGCACCAGAATAAGAGATTCTGACATTTATCAAATATCGAGTAAGAAGATTAACTAATATTCCTAAAATAATCAATATCGTGCACCCTAAATCATTACAAAAAGAAATTTGGAGTTTGATAATCACAATAACATCTAGATCGTTTCAAATTAAATGTAAATGCATATCTTATTGTAGAATATCGACTCAGAGTTAATATGTCGCTAGGATTCATTTTCTATATCGGTGATAGGAGTTTGTTTTAATTCGAAACCAAAAGTGCAAGTTTAACGTTTTTCTACTGTAGGTCGTATATGTTCCATATGTTATACTTTTTTTACAAATATAAGTGTTTTCATTTAATGCAATATGCACTGATTTCATTTAACACTATATACAATGTCTTCATTTAATGCAATATGCAATGTTTTAATCTAATACAGTATGCAACGTTTTCATTTAATACAATAGGCTATGTTTTCATCTAATATAATATACAATGTTTTTATTTAATGCAATATGCAATGTTTTCATCTAATACAATATGCAGTGCTTTCATTTAATACTGTTAGAGCTCTTTATAGTAAAATGAGCGTTTTGCCACTTCCAACAGAGAATGGGAATATTTGATACGATAAAAGTACTTGTTTTCTCATTTCAATTCACTTTCAGAGACTAGTCTTGGGACAACATAACAGCCAAACAGTAGAGTATGCACAAAAACTTTGAGAAAAAAAATTGAACAATCAATTTTTTATTCAATGATCGGCTATAAAAGTTGAAAAAATGTAGCAATTTATATAGAATCAAAGGAGGATATCCCTATTCAAGAAGACACTAAATATTTCTACCTGTATGTACAATAAAAAGAAAAAAAACACTGCAAGTAATTTGTACCTAAACAGAAGATGTAATTGTAAGTTCATATCCTTACCTACATTGTTGTCGTTATTCAGCCGTACTGGTATTTACTGAATCAATAAAATATCCACAGTAGCATAGGGACAAAATATATATAGAGGAACCCACTTATAACGAGACCGCATTTAGAAAGATTGCTGATGTAACATGGACGCCAAAACTTTTAATTGGTTCTATGATTTGGAATGATTTTCTAGTTATTTAAATTTGAGTAGATATAAAACAGGCATCCCACCCCAGCAGGAGCAATAGAGCAATATTGCTCCTGCTGATGACGTCATCGTGGCATGACGTCATGAGGAGGAAGTGACCTTTGGGCCAATGAGATTATCTTATCTTATGAACTTTGGACTGGTGACGCAATGAGGGGAGAGTATTGGTAAATATTTAAAAAGTTAATCTGAGCTGCTAATGAGAGAGAAAATGTGGCCGAGTGAGTTGAACTTAGACGATGACGTAATGAGAACACTTGAACTTTGGACAATGACGTCATGAGGTAATCATGAACTTTGAGCTGTCTTGAGAAATCTGAAAGAATTTTGGGAGGTTTGAACATTTGAGTGCCTCAATCTATCGAGATTGTTTTAAAGTTCTGAATTTAAAAGGATATATTGGTTGGGAATGATTTAGATTCGATCTGGGGCAGTAGTGTGGCGGGTGAACACAGTATCCACTAGACCATAAGTCTGAGTTCATAAGATTGTAGCAATGGAGAATATCTTGGGAATTTGAATGGGCAATGTTTTCAGTGGAATGGATTGAAATGGGGAAGAGAGATATGAAAGAGTGTTATTAAAATGAGCAGTATTTTGTAAAATTGGTGTTTAATGCATTAATTTTACAGAATTTTTGCGAAATTAAAGCTGCGTTTTTAATGTTACAAGGGATTTAAGACCCGACAATTTTATTATTGCAGTGAATTGGAATAATCTGCGTAATAAAAAATATTCAATAAAACAGAACGAGTCTTTTCAAACCCATCACAACTTACCATTCAATATTCCATTAAACCTCTAAAATTTCATAATTTTTTTGAAATGCGCGATATCTTCTGAACAAATATGAAATTAAGGGCATGTCTTAATGAAGTTAATTTTTTAATTATATTCATTAAAATGTAAAGAAACAGTTAATTATTTTTAATTGTTTAACTCAATAATTTCAGTAACAAAAAAAATGAAATAAACTTACCAGAACTTGACATTCCAAGGCGAATCCTCCAATTTTTGGATTCAGCGTATTTAAACGCATTTAGCAAATTACAGGAGTATGTTTTCCATTAGGAATTGCATGTTACGCATTAGAAGTTGTATGTTATATATTAGAAATTGCATGCTATGCATTAATAAGAATAGTTAGAAAATGAAGGAAATGGTTAGTACAATAAACAAGAAAGATCAATCATGATTAAAGCATTGATTATGAAACACTTTCCAACTTCAATGCAATTTTATTTTAAAAAGTCGAAAATGCAATACATTCCTCAGTAATATTTTAAAACTTATCACAATACTACATTGATTTATTATATTTAAAAACTTAAACCTTCATTGAAAAAAATGAACTTTATTCAAATGACGGCATTGAAATATAAATTGACTGGTTTAAATATCTCTAAAATGCAATACATTCCATGATAATATTTTTAAAACTATCATAATACTACGATAATTTATTATATTTGAAAACTTCATCGAAAACAACTGAAATAAATTCAAATGACGTCATATAAAAAATAACACGCCTGGATCTCTCTATAAAAGCAGGATTTCATTCATTTCATTCATCACAATACTATAATAATTTATTTTATTTAAAAATTAAGACAATGGAGCTACAATTCATAAACTCTATGCTTAAAACTTCTTCGAAAAAAATCGTCCTTCTGTTTATAAAATCAATTAATATTTCATTCATATCAGTCATGCAGACTCCATGGACTGAATTATTTGTGTTAAAGAAATACAGTAATTCTAATACAACTCATTCTACATATTTTGCTGTTTACATTTTACATAGGTGAAAAATAGGCTTTGTTGTAGAAATAATCAAATTTGAATGAGAATTTAAACTCAAATATATTGTCATTGTGTTGTTTTAGTATGTAGATGCACAGAATTTAAGCAAAAATAAAGTAGTTTTAGGACGGATACAACACTCAATAGGAATTAAAAAGAACTTTAAAAAATCGCAATTTTGAAACAAGATGGATGCCATATATCATTTTGAAGTGGGTCATGTGATCGTTTCATGTCATGGTCACGTGATCGTTTGATATAAGAGGTGTAATTAATATTTCAATTTTTATTTAAAAAACTACTGGATATATTTCGCTGATTTTTTTTTATATATTTTATGGAACAATTTGACTATTACCTAAAATTTTCGAAGCAATTTGTGAATTTTAAATTCGCTTAAAAAATGTTTGAAAAATTAGGTCCTATAGGGCTCAATGTATTTCATTTTTTCAACCCGGGTTCAATCCAAAACTAATTGGGTGATATTATTCATTTATATTCCCATAGGTCCTACAGACCGTCTGAACAACATACTAAAATTTCATTTTGATTAAGTCATTTTTACGGCAATTATCGTGCTAACGGACAGACAGACAGACAGACAGACAGACAGACAGAATGAACAAAGTCATAAACACTTTTCAACTTTGTTGTAAAGTGTTAAAAAGTGTATGTGAGTTCCAACAGACCCAAGAGGTGTCACATTCTATCATTACACTCTTTAGAGCGGTGTTTTCCCAACCACCGTGAAATAATTTTTCTTAAATTAAATGTTGATGTATAGTAGTTTAAAAATAAACATGAATTTTAGATTGAAATATTTCCAAAACTTATTTTTCTCTAAATAGGTTCATGGTAAGATCAATTTTCATTAAGAATTTTAAAGTGAAATGCATTTTTGAAAAAAAAACATTAAAGACGTGATTGATATCTCATTGCATACAAATATAAATAATATGACTGTAGACACATGATAGAAACCAATGATTTCCTAATGCATGAATGTGCATTACCAAAGGTATGGAATTTTTGTTTTGAAAAATCTACTGTGAAAAAAAAAAATACCTGACAAAAAATCGGTTGTCGCGTGGAAATTATATTCAGGACTAGCGGGTATCCATGAAAAATCTTGGAAAATCTTTTATGTGTTGTATTCTAGACGTTTTAAATATACAGACATCGTACCTTGGAAAACATTCAGGGAGGATTAGGGTATTGCAGTACTTGGTTTCTAATTGGACCTTAATGGTTTCTCCCTCTCTCAGAGAGGGAGAAACTATTGAGTAGGGATTAGGCAAATGAGGTAGGGAATTTCTTTGTTAGTCCCCGTCAGAGGGAAACTAATCCCACTGGGCTCTGGAGATATAACTCACACCCGAAATTATGTTATTTGATATTCACGTGGCAGAAATAATAAAAACACAATTTTATATATTTTTGCTACCAATCGAAAAATCAATCAATTAAATTATTTTGACGCGTGGGGAAATAAAATCAAATTCATTTCCCTATTTAACATGTTAACAGAATTAAAAAATGTACGTCTTTTATGCTTAAAATGATTTTGATATTGATAAAAATAATCAGCAACTTTTATTAAGTGTGTAGGTGCTACAATAATTGATGACTAATCCTTCTAACGTGTAAAGCCGGAAGAAACGTCTATTACCATTCATACTCTAATAGACCTTAAAATCAGTAATACGTGAAAAACATTTAGCATCATTATATCAATTAACTGCTCTCTGTACCATATAGTACAGAATTTTACCTGCCTCAAAATACAATATTCCCGAAACGTATTTTTTACACCAAAAGTAAATATAAAATGGATGATATCATATTTCAAATCGAAAGATTACGTTGCAATGCATATGCCATTGTAAACGGTAAAAAGCAAGAGACTATCTTTTTTAAATCTTTGTAGATGGAAGAGAATTCAAGATTCCAAAGCTGCGTCATCTCTCGTTTTCTGAAACTGACAGGAGAAATATGTTATACCATTGGCAGAAAATATAATTCAGAACCTAAAAATTATGTATTGTTATGAATACAAATTTGAAGAAAAGTACACGTTATATTTGATATATTAGTGCTTTAAAGAGAACTAGAAGCGAAAGATCGTCATAAAACGGGGAAACGTTGTAAAATATTATCTCCCATCTGCCCTCCTGCAGCACTTGCGGTCCTAATGCTCACATGCGAGCCACGCACAATTCAATTATTATCATTCATTATTATTATTTTTATACAACTCCCTTATCGAAACATGCATACTATACAATATCTTAACAAAACGCAATTCATTTACGACCCCCTAGACTCCCTAACAAAGTGTACTTATTCCAAGAGCAGTCAAACTCACTATATTTTTTAATAAAGAATATTATATTAATAATTCCTTCAAATCGACAAGGATTATAAAAGAAGTCTAATTAAATTAATAGTATAGATTATCTTAATTATTGAATTTTCACCAATTGGGAAACACTTTCGTTAATTTAGCGAATTTTGGGACATTTTCCAAAAGTCGTCAATTTTGTTGCCAAGTGGGGTACATGGACAGACAGACAGATCTTATATAAACATAAATAATACTTCATCACCTAACAAAACACAATTTATTGACAACTCCTTAGACTCCGAAACAAAACATACCTTTTTCACGAAACCTAGAAACTCATCGATTTTGAATCTTTATTAATTCTCACAAAGTAGCGACAGGGTTTTTTCCAAGTAATTGAACTTAATTTTCCAAGGCATTCATTGTTCATCAGTTTGGCTTTATTTTCGTTGGTTTAGCAACATTTTCATCAATTTGCCATATTTTCGTCAATTTAGCGACATTTTTCAGAAATCGCCAAATTCATCGTTAGGTTCGCCAATTTTACACCAGGTATTTCATCCAACGTTCCAGATTGATCTGGGTGATTAAAATGGTTTTTATTCTTTAGAACGAGAAGATTACATCATATGGAAGAACCAGACCGTCCGACTCATCCTAAGACTTGAGTAGCTGTTTAGACAGTCGGAGATTACATCATGCGTACTTTTATTCTTATAAAAAATATTGAAAACTAAATCAGTTTATAGATTTTTGAACGCGAGTCAAACATTTTGTAGAAAATAATCAATTTACGTCTTTAAAAATTTAGACATTCTTACGTTTTATTTCTTTTCGTATAAGCAAAAGTAGTAATAAAATTGAGGGATATTTATTGTTTCTTAATTTATATCTTACTATATCTGTATTTTATGTGAGGATACATTACATAAGTTGCTGATACCTAGTATAAATTGATGATACATTACTCAAACTGCTGATATATAGCAT
Source organism: Amaurobius ferox (assembly GCA_951213105.1). NCBI lineage: Eukaryota > Metazoa > Arthropoda > Arachnida > Araneae > Amaurobiidae > Amaurobius > Amaurobius ferox. The sequence goes on along the minus strand of OX578142.1, from coordinate 60,041,691 downwards.
TGGTAATACTTTACATATATTACTGATGCATTGCATAACATGCTGTTATATTACACATATTGCAGATAGATAGCATAAATTCATGATGCATAAAAACAATCACTGATAAATTCAGTGGCGTAACTGGTAATAATAGCAATTAAGCAACGCTTAAGGGCCCAAGACACAAAGATTCGGAGAGAGCAGGGATATTTGGGACGCCCGGAACAAAACTACTTTTTCTTCAAAAATTTCGTTGAAAAATAAAAGCATTTTATTATAATTACAGCAATTATACATATTAAATTACTTATGACTAATTAAATTGATTTTTAATTTACTTAATAGAGGAAGATATCTGTCTGTATCTGTGTCTGCCTCTGCAGTCTCTAGCAAGAAATCTAAGCGTCGCACGACCATAAAATTTAGTGCACATATACTTCAGAACCAGAATAGGTGCACCATGGCTTTATTTTGAAAGTTCGAATTAGTGTTTTATTTATTTTATAGACTGTAATTTCCGTTGCGACCTTTAAAAACTCAATAAAACGTGTGAAGACAATGTGGCTTGAATTTCATTCGAGGCACGGTGGCACGATCATAGGCAAACGTCTCGTTCGCGAAACCGGGAATTACAACACATGGATGGCGCTTCATATTTGTCAAGGTGCATGTCAATTTCCGTGGAATCGCCTGTTTCACGAGCGGTTGAATATACGGTCAATTGTGATTAATATATTTTTTATTTTTGCAAAGAGTTCGTGCGATTTGCTTCGTGCAATTTTCTGATTAAAACCATTTTACATTGTGTTCAACTGTATTGTTTAATCAATCTTTGCTTATTTAATTATTTATACGCAGTGGGCGCTTATTTGGAACCCGGGAAACGTCAGGCAATTCGTTCTAGTAATAAATAAGTATATAATTTCACAAAATATCCATAACTTGTTAAATAAAAATTAAAATCTTTCTTAAAGCTTGAAACACATTGTGCCCTATCAAGCAAAGACGGGAGCCAGGGGGAGAACAGACGATAGCTTTACTTTGCAATTGTTGTCATTTCACAGGGGGAAATCGCAGTGTAAAGGATCTAAGGTTCTAATGGTCCTTTAAAATAAACTGAAGCAGTGAATAATTTTGTGATGAAATAGTTAAACATAATAGTAGTATAGTAATAATTCTCGTTGTGGAGAGAAATACTGGCATGGTGATAGTGTACATAAACGAATGTGAACAAAAAACTCTAAAATGTTCATTAAAGCTTCCAGTCGACAAATAACTCACCTTTCTCCGCAGATCGGCATCCACCTTTAAACATTGTCCTAAAAGGTAAACGTTAATATACAAACTGCTTAAATGTACATTGTTTATTGGCTACTTAATTATTTATGAAGATATTATTTGTCATTTAAATATTTAATTACATCTTACAGTATATATATGGTGTTTCAAAACTAATGGAACGAGCTTTAATGGATGGTAGAACACACGAAACAAACACTTTTCATTCTAAAGTGCATGGTCGCAAGTGAAGCGGTTGCGCGCCAAAAGGCACTTTCTTGAGCTAAAGGGCTGTTTCAGGCACACGTATAACAGTGTGTGTAGGGGGGGGGGGTTCGCATGTAAGGTCATTAGCGACTTGGAATAGATCGGTATACCAATGTGGAGTAGGCGGACATGATTCGCCAAACGGTATCGCCAAAAAAAAAATGGCAGGGAAGAGCAATGGCTTTACCGAGGACGCTTTCCCAACAGGCGTGTTCCCGATCACGGAATGATTTCTTGCTTGCACCGCCAACTGTCCGAAAGGGGATCCTTCAGTGCTGCCATACATTTATTTTGTCTTAAATAAAACTTTATTTCCATGTTTCGTGCCAGTCCTGTTATTGCGTGTTGAAGACCCAGACCGTCCGACTCATCCCAGGACGTGAGCAGCTACTTGGACGGCCGGAAATATAGTTAGCAGAGCGTGGTTACAATCCCTGTTATTACGTGTTGAAGACCCAGACCGTCCGACTCATCCTGAGGTCTGTTATTGCGTGTGTAGAAATTGAAAGCGCCCTCTAGTGCGTAACCGCTTCACTTGCGACCATGCATTGTATGATGAAAAATGCTTGTTTCGATGTGTTCTATCACCCCTTAAAGTTTGCTCCATTAGTCTTGAAACACCCTGTATATAGCTTTAGATTTTAATCTAGCATGGGGACGAGTGTGACGACAACGCATGGTTTTCAGCGGAGCGCACAGTCGTTCGTAGCACAACAAATCTCACAGTCATTCGTAGGAGTTATTATTGTTCGGGGACTATCTTATTATATCATCTCTTGGCCATATTTTTTGGCCATTTTCAGCAAAGACAATTATTTATATATTATTTTTTAACATTTAACAAAATTCTCAAACTATTTTAGTTCATTTAAAAATAATTTTTATTATATTACCTATGGTTAACAATAATTTAAATAATACCTGCAGACCTTAAAAAAATGACGGACAAAAAAAAAGAGAATTAAAAGAAAATACCGAAACTTTTAACATTTTTCTCGTTTGAAAGTGGGATTTTTGAAAGCCAAAACTATAACTTTGGCCTAACAAAATTACAGTTTCCCCAAACCTAAAATTTGAGGGGCAATATCTTGGGCCTTCTAAACTTTAAGCCCCAAAAATAAAAGCATTTTCTTAAAAGCTTCAATTCTCAAAAAATTCAATGACCAAAAGTAAAATTTTGGCGGTCCTTTTACATTGCTTTAGGGACATTCCTGAATACTTTCCATAAAATGCTGTAGTATTACGTAAATTATTGATTAGCTCTTTATTGCGTTAAGACGAATTGTGAAATATAAACTGAATTTTGATAAAGCATGTTCCCATTCCAGTGAAAAAATCTCATTGTTTATGCAACTCGCAGCAAGACTGTAATTAACGAAAAGTAAAATAAGGTGAAGCAAAAAACGAGAAAAAGCAAATTTAGAAGATAAATTGTAGGATTACTCATTAAAGTTTGTACGTCGATTAATTAAGACTTCAGTGTCTTATGTAATGTTTCTGAAATTTTATGAACTGGATAGAATGAGATACTATGCTTTTTAAAATTAAAAATTAATTTGAAAAGCGTATTGTTTGTTTTCTCTGGGTGTAGAATGAAAATCATTGCTGACAAATCAAATAAAATTGTAATTTCTTTTCTAATAACAACAAAGTAGAAAAGCTGGTATTTGTCAGAAGAAAAAAAAATAATACAGTGAAACCATGGTGTTCCGTTTCCCGCATTTTACGTCTTACCGCTTCGTTCGCTATTTTTTTCTCAATCCCGATTTACTTGTATGTACGATACCATTACTGTGCTTCTTTTCCGCAGTAGACGTTGTTTCGTATCTACGCTCATTTTGGTAATGAATAATTTTATTTTAATTACCAAATAAAAATTTTCTTAGCATTTCATGCAAGCATTGTGCATTTCTTTAAATTACAAGCAGTGTGAACTGGTTTACAATCGTGTCCTGGATTCTGAGATTTATTGACTAACGATTGTTTTAATGAATGGAAATTGATTTTAAGGACTATGCTAATTACGATGGATATTTCGTCAATTTATTTACCTCTGTGGCCGATAGTAATGAAGCGCCCTTGCTTTCGGATTGGTTGATTTGCCGGAAAAGTATAACGCAATCCATATTTTTCGCAAGTCTTGCCGGAAAAGTCTAATGCAATTGAGAAAAACAAGAAAGATCAATCATGCTTAAGGCATTGATTATGAAACACTTTCCAACTTCAATGCAATTTTATTTAAACATGTCTAAAATTCCTCGGTACTACATTCCTCGGTAATATTTTAAAACTTATCACAATACTACATTAATTTATTCTATTTGAAAACTTAAACTTTCATCGAAAAAAATGAACTTCATTCAAATGACGGCATTGAAATATAAAGTGCCTGGTTTAAACATCTCTAAAATGTGATACATTCCTCGGTAATAATTTTAGAATTATCATAATACTACAATAATTTATTATATTTAAAAACTTCATCGAAAACAACTTAAATAAATTCAAATGACGTCATAGAAAAAATAACACGCCTGGCTTTCTCTATAAAAGCAGCATTTCATTCATAAATAATTTCCCATTCATGTCATTCATCACAATACTATAATAATTTATTTTATTTAAAAATAAAGACCATGGAGCTACAAGTAATAAAACTCTATGAGTAAAACTTCATCGAAAAAAATCGTCCTTCTCTTTGTAAAATCAATGAATATTTCATTCATATCAGCTACGCAGACTCCATGGACTAACTGATTTTGTGTTAAAGAAATACAGCTATTCTAATACAACTCATTCTATATATTTTGCTGTTTACATTTTACATAGGTAAATAATAGGCTTCGTTGCAGAAATAATCAAATATGGATGAGCATTTAAACTCAAATATATTGTAATTGCGTTGCTTCAGTATGTAGATGCACATAATTTAAGCAAAAATAAAGTGGTTTTAGAACGGATACGACACTCAATATGAATTAAAGGGAACTTTAAAAATCACGATCTTGAGACAAGATGGATGCCATATATCATTTTGAAGTAGGTCACGTGATCTTTTCATATCATGGTCACGTGATCGCTTCATATAAGAGGTGTTATTATTATTTTCATTTTTATTTTAAAAACTACTGAATATATTTCGCTGAATTTTTTTTTTATATATTTTATGGAGCAATTTGAATTTTACCTAAAATTTTCGATGCAATTTGTGAATTTTAAATCCGCTTAAAAAATGCTTTAAAAATTAGATCCCATAGGGCTCAATGTATTTCATTTTTTCAACCCGGGTTCAATCCAAAACTAATTGGGTGATATTATTCATTTATATTCCTTTAGGTCCTACAGACCGTCTGAACAACATACTAAAATTTCATTTTGATTAAGTTATTTTACGGCAGTTATCGTGCTAACGGACAGTCAGACAGACAGACAGACAGACAGACAGAATGAACAAAGTCATAAACACTTTTCAACTTTGTTGTAAAGTGTTAATAAGACGTTGTAGTGCGCAGAGATATGTGAAAGTTGTGTTTAACCGATTGAGCCAAAACCATATAATCATAATAATAAAACAGAAAGTAAACCTTAGCTTAAAATAGTGACTGTAACATAGACTTCAGAGGTTTGATTAAAAAAATTTGATTATTTCTGTTCACAATATCATAACGGTTACGAAATTTTAACTATAAGTGAAGAATTCGACTGAAGCAATAGATTCATAACCCCTCATATATTTTCGTGGCCTTCCAATATTATGTTTTTACTCGCAGCGCCCATGACATACACCGCCGTGGTAACCTAAGGGTCCATATGTGGGTCATGAAAAGAACCACTTCTGTTGCGCTCCCTAAACGTGTACATCCATCAAAAACTCTATTTCAGATTTTCGTGTCTGTTCCAATACTTTCCTATGTATTGCTATATAGTGATATGAAGAATAAAACCGTCTATACTTTATCCAACAATCTACTATAAAAGCTGGAAAGATGTCAATGCATATCAAGTTCAATGCAGGAAATTTCTGTTCAAAAGCACTGGAAATTCCTATCTTTATACTAGAGGAAATCAGAAAATGATACGTATTTTATGTGTAAACAGAAAGCTGAGATTTGAGAGGGGAATGTTATACTCATATCCAAGTATTTCTTGTTTTCCGCCCTTTCTGATTCTTATTGAATCAATAAGCGCTCTGCCGTAGCAGGAGTAAAATAGAATAAAGTAATTTGTACAGAAACCTTGATATATTATTGGATGAAACTTCCTTTTTATTTAATTATAATATAATTATAAGTGTGCTAGTTATCTATATTTAAAAAGTATTTTCTAGAATTAAATGTATCATAGATTACGCAAATAATCTGAGCTTTTACGCATATGTTAAATGTAGCTAAGCCTTTCCCTAAGAGAACATCACTATATATAATTGTGTAACATTTTTTGTTTTTTCAGGCCCTCCAGGAGCTCCTAGCAGACCGAAAAGGCTGAATATTTGAACATTTATGACAATGCTACGGTACTGAATCTTACAAAGCCGGATTTCCAATTCCCCCTCCGGAGAAGAGAAAATTGGGGTTTCTCGGGGAAGATACTGCTTGAAAATGAGAAGTTGAGAATAGAAATTGTTAATTCTTACACACTTATATAGTATTAACCACCGGACAGAACCTAAAATAGTCGGAGTTTTACGCACACACACCGGTCCGACCGTCCAAACTGTTACCTTACACCTTTCTGGTAGATCGGACGGTCTGGGTTTCAACAACAACACACACCGGCCTTCCTCTTTGCTGCTCCATGTCTTCGGATGAGTCGGTCGGCCTGGGTTTTCGACACCCCCCCTGGGAATACCGCGTGCTGTTGGAACATTTCGGGCGCGGTAGTCCGGTGGTTTGCGCGCTGGATTTGCACGCTGCCACAACTGCCGCCGTGTTCATGCGGAGTACGATCAAGTTAAACATGTGGGTCCGTAAGTCCTTCCGAGAGGTTGGTGGTAGGGGAAGGAGGGTACGGTCCCTTTGGATGGCTCCCCCACTGGGTTCCGGTCTAAATTGGGTGGCACTTCCCTGCCGTCCAAACTGTTACCTTACACCTTTCTGGTAGGTCGGACGGTCTGGGTCTCAACAACAACCCCCCCTTGATGGAGATTATGGAACTTTCAGACCCTGAAGCAGCACCTGACAGAAATGAATTTCTAAGTTTTCTCCCAAGGTGGACAAAACGAGGAGAACGGGCATCTTAGAACATTTCGGAAGTCTTTCATTAAGAGCATAAAAGACTGAAACCCGAAAACTGGACAGAATTTTACGGGAACAATTTCAAATTGAGCCAACTATTTGCAGCGTTAAGAACCATGTATTGTTAAACAAAATAAAACGTAGTTTAAAGTTGCAGCTTAATTTTTTAAGAATGTTTGTTTTTCTGTCTCTGTTAGGTTTAAGTAGTAGTCTATATAAAATTATTGTCTAAATTGGTTTTGTCTTTCCAGAGCCTCCAGAGGTTATCCGGTGCCATAGGAGACACCCTTTATAATATCAACCGTAGGACATGATGTGAGTTAAATTTTCGATTCCAACTAGGGGCGGAAAAAAAGTTTCAAAAGGAGCTTTTCCTGCCGCATCAAAAGCCTTTCCCGATAACCTACAGGGGTGATTTTTGCACATTTATAGTACAAACTACGGGACAGAACTTAAGAAACTGGGATTTTTACCCCCCCCCCCCCCCATCAGAGACGGAGAAAATGGATTCTTTAAAAAGTTTTTCCTGGAACTCCAGAAGTTCCCTGGTGATTTAGAAGGATTATTTTTTACACATTAATAGTTTTAGTTACGTATCAGAACGTAGCAAAAGTGGAAAATATTTTCTCCTCTAAGGACGGGTGACAGGGGGATCCATATGCCTTCAGATGTCCCCGGTGAGCTTGAAAGCTGAAAATTTACACACTTATAATATCCCCCCGGCCGTCCAAATGGTTACTCGAGTCATCTGGACGAGTTGGGCGGTCTGGGTCTTCAACACCTATAATATCCCGGTCGTCCAAATAGTTGCTTACATCCCCGGACGAGTCGGACGGTCTCGGTCTTCAACACTTATAATATCGACTCAGCTGATACATTGAGCCAATTTTCTAACTAAGTTATTGTTGTAATTTCTAAGAAGCATACATTTCAAAACAAAATAAAATTTATTAAAATATTTTGCAACTTAATGGTTTTAAGAGCAAATTTATTTTTCCTGTCATTGACAGGCTTAAATACTGGCTCAATAAAGGGAAATTGTTCTTTGGAAAACGAAAAATCTAATAAATTTGGATGGCGTTACACATTTTGAGAGATTTTTAAATACGAATAAACTTTTATGACTGATAACTTGGTCTGTCAAATTTTATATTTTGTCAGTGAATCTTTGAGCACATGGATCCCTTTTATCAGTCTCTGGCGGATTACTGGCGTGAACCCTCAGGTCGCCTCCTCCAGTAAAGAGTAAACTGGCTCATTTGTCAGGCGCAAAAGAAGGCGCAAAATTCATAGGCGCAAAAGAAGGGGGTCCCTTTCGCATTCATTCTTCTTTTGGACTTCGAGTTTGTTGGTTCTCTTACACTGACGAAGGGGTTCCAGCGTATCCTTGAAACAGCTGTATGCTGCATTATTGTGTTATTTGTGCTTATTTACGTACATCTAGTTTTCCTTGCACTTGCTTATTAATGGACATAACCATTTTATGTGTAATACCGTATTTAGAAAGAGAATATGCATCAATAAATAGACGCTAAGATGCTATCAAGATATTTTAAATGTTTTAGCTATATCCTGAAAAATCATAAATTTTCTTACTATCATCAAATGAGTCGGCATTTTATAAATACATTAAAACAAAAATGATTTGACAGATTTTTTAGGATTTAAAATAAGCTCTTTTGTTCTCAAGATTACGTTATATTTCTTTACAAATAACGCAATATCAATCTAATTGATTGACTGATTTGAAATTAGTTGGGATAATTTTACCTTGCAAGTAGCTGGTTGCTTTTAATCGATTTAAATCATTACGTGGACATATTTTTTTCATTATTTATACATAAACTAAAGTTTATTAGTGCATATGAAAATTCACTTGCTACAAGCATTATTATTTTCAAACAGAAAATGACAAAAATATTTATTCTAGAGAGAGTAAAATCACAAATTATGTTAAATATGTTCTGATTTTAATTGTGATATTTCGCAACATAAATTTTTCAGTTATATTACGTACTAGAACAAATTACCTAGTGTTTCCCTGGTCGCTCCGTGAACTAAAATCATTTCTCAATATGCAACCCTGCCAATTATATAACGCAGGTGTAATAGACCCTAAATAGGCTCCTTTGATACGCCCTAAATAAGCGGTCGATCGCCGATCGTTGGCTGAGCGACACAATGACTCTACCCGAAGCCGCAAAAAGTAATATCCCTGAAATAGAAATTATTGCTATCTCAGCAATTTTTCCTCTAATTTAAGTCAAATTTTAGAATAATATTCATAATCATAAAATAATGCAAAAATAAAATAAATTAGGACGAACATTTTTAAATTCGAAAAGTTAGAAACCCCATAAATTATAAGCACTTAGTGCTTATAATTTATGGGTTTATGCATATAAACTTACCAGATGTTTTCCCTTCGAGACAAAACGTAACGATTTCAACAAAACATAGATTTCAAATTATTGTCTGCGACGGCAACAAAGAAATATATTTGATTTGACAAAATGGCGAAAAATAAATTTTTGACTTTAAATTCAATTATTTTAATTTCATTCAAATTAAAAAGATATCGATGATCTGCACATTATGAGAACGTGAAAAACTGTAGCAAATTTCGCCGCTATCACATGCTTCGATTTTCCGGTAGGAAGGACACATATACAGACCAAAATCTTTTATTATGTAAGATTTCACGCTTTAAATTTATTAATAATATTATATTTAAGTATCGCAACGAATTGAAGTAAATATCTATATTTGTACCATTCAAAGCTTCAGAGTATGTTTGTATATATGCATCTATGAATATTTCGGGATTTTCTACTTAAATATCTAGCATAGGAATTATATTTTGTAAAAATTTGAAACTTAAAGATCATAACCCTTTATTCTTCACCAGGATACCTTAGATCTAAAAGGACAACTTCTGTACTGCGCTTACTTGGTGAAAACCATTTTGAGATTTCATAAATATTTTAGAAATAGATTCTTGCATCTCATGCTTAGCGGAGAGTTTATTTTTACCATTAACTGGTATTTTTTGTGAAATATCATGTACATAAGAAAAGTAATAATCGTGCGACTAAAATATCACACAATTTATGCATGAGTTGTGCATTAAAAAATATTCGAAAACATAATGTTTGATTTTTGCAGGAATAAACTAAAACAACTCTCGTACATAAGTATCTTTAAGGAATGTGGCAACATCTTTCAGTCATGCAAGGCTCACATCGATTTTTCATGCTTTCTAAAAAGTTATCCATGTGCTTCGGGGGGGGGGGTGAATCTCCACCGCTGAATAGAGCTGTTTTAGGTTCGGAATGGACTTTGGTGGAAGCTGACACGTTACATCTCAAGCATGCTCAATGGGATTTATATCCAAAGACTTCGATACCCACAGCATTCGATGGATATATTGATTTTGAAGAAAATCATAAACCTGCTGAGACTGGTGTTTCGCTCTTTAACATCCGTGAATACAAATTGTGGATCTACAGCAACTCAAACAAGACGAACATGGGGTTCCATTATGTCGTCTCAGTACTTTTTACCAGACCAGAACATCCTTCAAAAATATGGAGCTTTATATGCCCGTTAAACTTTATGTCTGCACATACGAGGTCTCCACTACCTCTAAATAGATCCCTTTTCGTGAGTTTAGATTTAATGATAACGTGTTCCTCGTGCTCTCCATATATCGGCGAAACGAAAATCAGTCGTCTACTATCTGACTCGGGACTCCAGTGAAGGTCACAAAGCCCCACATGCAGTTTCGATGTTCATGACTCCACTGCAACTGCATACGTTTGTAATCAGAAGTGAGCCAGAAACAAACTGTTTGTCGTCTGCTAGTTTCCCTGACACTCCTTTAAATTCTTTGCTCGCAAACAGCTGTTTCTGTGGCAACTACTAAAATTCTCCAGACAGTTGTATTGCAGACATCGTCCTGCAGCATCTTGCAGTTAATGGCATATACCGGAACTATCGAAGCGTTATAACTCTTACATGATCGTGTATTGGCTGTCGTCAAACATCTCCAGTATCTTGAAACCTTCTGACTGGAGATTACACAATGTGGCACATTCAGTGCTGTGGAAATTTCTGCCTGTGCTTGTCTTAATTCAATTATTGCCATGATTAAAAAAAGCTTCTTTACATCTTAAAAATGTCATAATATCTTCCTGCTTAACAATTATAATCTAACATTTTACGGGGATTGCAGGAAACTGGAAAAATTCATACTCGATACGTATAGTCAGCTGAATCTATGGAATTGTGATATATGCAGCTTATTTGTGCATATACCATCAAATTTGCATATGCACAAAGATTGGTTTAGGTGAATGAATTACCTACATGCAAATTTCTACTATTCTGTTTTCGTCAACTCTTTACTTCGCATGTTTTACAAATTATGCTTAACGTTTACGCAGACCATCATGCTAAATTAGCCACTACTCTCGGCACTCCTATTATTATTCCTTTTCCTTATTCCTTTTTAACCAGACATTATAAAACTTTTCTTTTGAACAACTGGCAATCTTATTACATCTCTCCTAGGACCCATGACCCAGCCAGAATTTTAAATTATCTTCCAAAAGTAAATCCCATTTAAAAAATTTTTAATTAATACATTATTTACTTTTTAACTGGTCATGGTTCATTTTTAGATTATCTCCATTATATCAAATTTAAAAAAACTTCCAACTGCCCTTATAACTCATTTGGCGATGTTGACCATTTTGTCTTTTCTTGTCCTTTTTCCAAAAATTTTCATTTAAGTAAATTCTCTTTTAATCTTCAGGCGATTTGGTTTTCCGGAATTAATCATAATAAAATTCTTATCAATAAACTTAGGAACTGTATTCTTATTGCAAGAGACATATGTTAAGTAATTTGTTTATGTTTGTATTCTGCTTCTAATTATTAGCGATCAATGAATTCAGCACTATTCCAATAGTTCTTGTTTTATTTATATCTGTCTGTTATATGTACACTCTATGTTTCTCCACTTTGTGTACATTTGTTGTTTATTCTATGTTTCTGTACTTAGTATGCATTCTTCACTTGTTTATATATTTCTTTGTTTGTTTCTTTTATGTCTTGTATATATTGTGTATAATTTTCCCCTTTTTCTCTTTCGGCCATCCATTTCATTTGGCTTTAAATTCCTAGTCAAAATTTCTTTCTTTTTCAATATTTTGACTATTCCCTTTTTCTAAAATTCTATCCTTTTTGGCTCTTTTCCATTTTAATTAACTTTTAAAAAAATTATTTCTCATCTTCGGATGCTCTATATTTACATTTAAAAAAAATCTAGAACTATACTAAATACTTTTTTTCTTTCCCACTCATAAAACTTATTATTTGTAAAACCCCTGCATAAAGGAATATATTTCTTCAGATGTAAGATTCAATATTTAAATACATTTTAGTAGTTCTCTGACCCTAGAAGTCGGTTTCGGCTAACCTCCATTCCCAGCCACTCAATCAGCTGCTCTAACCCCAGAGTGAGTCAAGTGGTCTGGGTTTTCAACACCAATGCATATGAAATTAAATGTATGGTTATCGTTTGGACTATCTGTTTTTTCCGTATAAAAACTTAGTTTGTTTGATTATTTTTCTTTTCGAATTTAGTATAATTACTCTTTGCTGTACAATGGGTAACTGCGATATATGCTTCAAGTAAAATGGAAAGTGGAAAAACTTAGCGAACCTCCTCCCACATCCGTAATTTGGTACTGAATTCATATCAATTGTTAAATAAGCCCACTCCTGAAATATAAATGTTGCAAAAATTGTCAATTTTGAAAAGGAAATTATATCTCCGGAACTGGAAGTGGATATCCTTAAAGAGTCCCTCCATCTTCTCCAAAAGTTTATGCCAGTCATTATCTGCGCTCTATCTAACTCTGAGACATGTTTCAAGGAAAGGTTTTGAACCATAAGTGGAAAAGGAACCAGAAATTGAAATTATTAGCGACCTATCCTACTTCCTACATAATTGAATCCATATAAGTTATCATCTAAGCTCTATTTATAGCCAATTAAAAAAATAGATGTTTCAAGAAAAAACATTTTTTTGAACCGGAACTGTATAAAGAATCGGAAGTGGAAATACCTATTGAACATCCTGTTTCTTCCAAAAATTGATGCTGAATTCAAATCAGTCATCAGATAATTTTTGAGTGTAACAAATCCTGAGAAATGAATGCTTGCAAAATAATTTGGTGTAACGATGGTTTGAGAAGATTTTTTGCCTCCAGAAATAGAACTACTGTAATTATTGATATTTGCAATTTTATAAATCATCTGTTCAACTTACAAAACCAACTGCTCTATTATGGATAATAATATTCAAACTTATATATTTATTGAGTTTAATTCTATTTATCTTTTAATACTTATTCAGCATTTATAATCTGGTATTCTTTAAACAAAATTCATGTAGACCCGTTTACAAATAGTAATACAGGTACAACAGTACGTTGTATTTTTTAAATATGCGTTTGAAAATAATTTTATGCAGCAATAACAGAAATTATTTCATTTTTTAACAAATTTTAGAATAGAAATCACTAATATATTGAAAGGACTTCGAAAATTTAATATAGTTTAGAACTGATATTAGACTTTGCACCTATATCTGCTAGTTTCGGGTCAAAATTAAACAGAAAAATGTAGGCATTGAAACTCAAAAGACAATATTAAATCCATGCATAGAAATATTGTAATTATTATTTATGGAGCAAAAATTAATATAAAATAAAATATTTTTTCAAGTTATTTTTATCTGCTATTGAAGATTTGCTGCTTAAAAAGAAAATATCTTTACAATTACGGCAAAGTACAATAGCTTCACTTTCAAACAAAACCATAATTGTGCTAGCTGCAAGAGGAAATGCAAAACAATTTGCGAAAACAAAAGTACTTGTGTCCACATTTCAATTCACTTTTAGAGTCTCCGTTTAGAATAAGTTAATAGCCCAAGAGTAGAGTATTCCTTGAATTCAAAATAAAAAAAAAATAAAAAACAACAATACGCTTTCAATGATCTACAATAAAAGCCGAAAGGAGCTAGCTATACATATGGAATCAAAGGGGAAATACCTATTCAAGAATACACTAGGAATTCCTACCTTTGTATTCCAGAAAAACAGAAAATGTTTGCAGGTATTTTGTATCAAAATCCAAGATCTAAAGGGAAGTTGATCCTACAATGTATTTTTCCTATACATCCATACTGATACTTGCTAAATAAATAAATATTTGGTGTTATGTGACGGAAAAACAAATATGTTAATATATATATATATATATATATATATATTATATATATATATATATATATATATATATAAAAGTAAATACATCATCAAATTGAAAAAGGGGGGAGGTACAAAGGAAAGGGGGAAAAGAGAGTGTTTACAGGAACGACAGAAAAAAGGCCGGGGGGGATAGTGACACCCCGTTCCCGGTTAAAGCACTTTTACTCTAGAAACACTCCCGGTGCCTCTGTCTTCCTTAAGCACTCCTCCGTCCGATGAAATCTATGAAACATCCCGAAGTATATAGACCATGAAGCAAAAAAGGGGGCTTAAGATTGGAATATACCTAACCTAATTACTCAACAGAATTCCTGAAGTCCACAAGCCATGCCGCACAACCTTATCTCACCGACCTGCTATCATCAAATAAAATTGTTTGTCTTTCTGTCAAATATCAAGTCTACATAGTGCCTTAGATAACGATGTGGGTAATTGCTTTTTGCTGCTTCCCTGAGTAATTTATTGACGCTGTGTTGCTGTTCTTCTTTTTCAGTGTTGAGACGTCTATATCGAATTAGATGATTTATTATAACATTCCTGAAAATACCACTGCTCAAATTAGATTTCCAATCTATAATGTAATTAATGTTGAAATCAAAATTATCCCTCTTGTCATAAACTTTAAAACATATCTTGTTTTTCTCATTGTAGTAAATACTGATATCCAGAAAATCAACAGTTCCTGGATGTGTATATTTAGTTTCCAAAAGTTCCAGGCACTTAGGGTAAACCCCAAACTCAAAATGATCTTGTTGATTTTTATATCCAATAATCACATGTTTCACATGTGTCACACATAACTTACATGTTTTTATATGTCTTATCATACCAGACATGAAACTCATAAAGTTTCATATTTTTAGATGTTCCCTCGTTAATTAAAATATCTTTATTCTCAAATAAATATAATTGGATGTAATATAGTTGTAATTTTGGTACATCCTCAAAAAAACTTAAACATTATGAAATAACATTTTCTGCTCTTTGAACATGTAATGTGGTTTATAATCATATGAAGATTGCGTATCCTAAAGATGTAACATGGAATCAGATGAGATGTTGTATTGCTTTATGAAGTAATTTTAAGTTTTTCGATCTTACTAGTCAAATCATACTCCTCAACATGAGTTTAAACTATTGATTTTAAAATATGATGCTGAACAAATACAGAATTTAGCGACTGGCAATATTGTAACAAGTTTGCATGTGCCCGGTACCACTGTGATACAAGGTGATAGTGGGATCGAAATCAAACTACCTTGGTATATGAACACGATTAAGGCATATTTTAAACCCGTGCAGAGTGGAAGAGCAGAGAATAAAAAAAGCGTAATTAATGAAGACAGATGCCATAAAGCTGCGAACGATCCATATTTCCCTATATTGAACGATTCAAAAGATCATTTACATTTTATGCGTAACATGAAGCAATATAGATTCAAGAAATGCACGTCTCGGCGCTGCAAATTATGTCCCATTGGAAATAAGGTACAAATCCAGAGTACAAACCCTGGACACAAAACATTTTGTAAAGTGTATCAATGCATATATTGTATTACTTGTTTGACCTGTAACATGAGTTATATTGGACAAACCGGCAATCCCCTTAACATCCGTATAAACTTGCACCGAAGTCAGATCAAGCGAGTATGTGAAAATTCTTCTGGTATTAACAATTTTGAGTTGCAACATTTTTCAAAACATGATTTTGAAAGGATATCTATTTCCATCCTAGACATTGTTCCTGACATTAAAGAACGCTTATGGTGGGAAAACACACATATAAAGCAATTTAGCACGCTTTTCCCATTTGGATTGAATACCATTAACTTTGATAATATTCATAATATGGAGTTCTATACTAAACTGAATAATGCTCCAATAGAATATACTAATAATAGAAAAACTACACGTTGGCAACGAGGAGGAAGGGGTAAAAATAAAAATAACCATACAGCAAGAAATTATAAGAAAACTTTGATGAATTTGAACACCTTTATCGAAGAAATTAAAAAGTACAATCAAGTTAGAACGGCATGGATCAAAAACAGAATTTACGGTATAAGGAAAGTTCATATACAACGTCTATGGAGGGAATGGAAAGATCGTCCTATAATCCCGAATCCAAATTGTTATACAGCATGTACCAATACTACAGTATTTTATAATTTTCTAAAATTACGTGCACTAATATTGAAAGTCAATTTGAACGAAAGCCCTATTGTATCAAATAAAAGGGAATTTATGATTACAACCTTTTACAATAAAACCTATAATGTTATACCATTTAAATCTATTTTAAAACATTGTGATGAATTATTGCCTATACGCAATATTAATATCAATATTACTTACAGATATCTTAAAACTAACGGCAGAAAATATTTCAACTATAATAATATTGGCAAAAATTTAAACCATTTCTCTGACTTGAAGTGTAACTGTGTTGAAGAGTTAAACACTTATAAAGAAATTGATGCCACGCACGGACACGTAATAACAGGAAAATTGGAAATGTATAATAATAATGACATCAAATTGCTGTTAAAACAGGGAACTAAATTCCGTGATCAAAAGTATTTAGGAAGTGCATTTGCTTTTGCAAAAGACGTGGATGATTTCATATACAAAATGGCGGTGAAATACAGCCACCCCATTCAAACTTTCCACAAATGGAGATGCGAAGTTATAAAAGGATTCGAAAGGCATTATCATCCAGATTCCTATAACACCTTTCATAACAACAAAGTACCAGAGATGGAGTCCTTGAGAGATAGATTTGCAATCACTTACATGGATAAAGTGCCATCGAATTACGTATTTGTCTGCAAAAAATACTATGTAGACACTTTACGCAAATGTTACGAAAATGAAAGTATGTATGAAGAGATCAATACCACCGATAAAGCCATGGAAAATCGAATCACAGCACTTTATAAACGTATAGGACATGATTTGAAATCTGTAAGATTTCCTTATCTTGTACTAATCCCAAAAATGCATAAAAATCCGATCAAATTTAGACCTGTGACAGTTGGATGCGGATCGTACCTTACTATAGCTAATATTAAGTTACTTTCTATTCTGACTCCAGTACTAAAAGAAATCAAAAAGGAAGGGACCTGTATGGTGTCAAATTCTTTTGAACTTATTGATAAATTAAGCAGAATAAAGGATAAAATGTTTTTCAGATGCTTTGATTTTGAAGACCTTTTTAATCATGTAAATTTAAAAGATTTATCCGAAATTTTATTGGAGCTTCATGAGCATCACAATCTACACTCTACCATCTCCCTCTACCAATATAAAATGCTGATAAATATTGTTTTGTTTGAAAACATACTGCACAACGGTATAGGTTTTTATCGTCAAGTGCAAGGCATCCCAATGGGGGGGGGGGTTGCTCTTCGGTACTTGCAGATATTTACCTGAACAAGTATGAACAAGGCACATATTTAGTAAATGAAATGCCATACTACCGCTTTGTTGACGATGTGATTATTGGATATAAAAATCAACAAGATCATTTTGAGTTTGGGTTTTACCCTAAGTGCCTGGAACTTTTGGAAACTAAATATACACATCCAGGAACTGTTGATTTTCTGGATATCAGTATTTACTACAATGAGAAAAACAAGATATGTTTTAAAGTTTATGACAAGAGGGATAATTTTGATTTCAACATTAATTACATTATAGATTGGAAATCTAATTTGAGCAATGGTATTTTCAGGAATGTTATAATAAATCATCTAATTCGATATAGACGTCTCAACACTGAAAAAGAAGAACAGCAACACAGCGTCAATAAATTACTCAGGGAAGCAGCAAAAAGCAATTACCCACATCGTTATCTAAGGCACTATGTAGACTTGATATTTGACAGAAAGACAAACAATTTTATTTGATGATAGCAGGTCGGTGAGATAAGGTTGTGCGGCATGGCTTGTGGACTTCAGGAATTCTGTTGAGTAATTAGGTTAGGTTTATTCCAATCTTAAGCCCCCTTTTTTGCTTCATGGTCTATATACTTCGGGATGTTTCATAGATTTCATCGGACGGAGGAGTGCTTCAGGAAGACAGAGGCACCGGGAGTGTTTCTAGAGTAAAAGTGCTTTAACCGGGAACGGGGTGTCACTATCCCCCCCGGCCTTTTTTCTGTCGTTCCTGTAAACACTCTCCTTTCTTTTCCCCCTTTCCTTTGTACCTCCCCCCTTTTTCAATTTGATGATGTATTTACTTTTATATACCTGCTAAACATGAAAGAGCGGCAATGCGCCTTAATGTTATGAAGTGAGTTTTTTTTATATCTTGTTTGATTGTGTTTTTTGTATATCTTATTTTTAAATATTTTTCTAATAATATATATATATATATATATATATATATATATATATATATATATATATATATATATATATATATATATATATATATATATATATATATATATATATATATATATATATATATATATATATATATATATTAATGTATTATTGCTTAATCTGAAACAGGCATTTGTTTGGGTTAATTAGAATTAAATACTCAGACCTGAAGATGAATTTTATTCTGATTAATCATCGAATTTGGGAAGGTTCTGTTCTTTTCTCCTATCGGCATTATGGCCGCGAATTTGCTTCTATGGTGATGTTAATATTACTTGAATTGTATTTTTATTTTTTTTTATTTTTACATAATTCTTATTATTACATTTCATATATATATATATATATATATATATATATATATATATATATATATATATTATAAAACTTGAAAAATTTATTTTCAATTTTAGTGAACAGATTAAAAAGCTAAAAGCAAAAAATAATTTATAATACATCTTGTAAAGCGCTATGCTGCAATATTTACATGTGTATTCCTATATAAATTCCCAAAAAGGACAAGTAGCAATGTACTCGTACAGATTCTAGATGTGTGACAGAAGTACCGGCCGGGGGGAGTTGCGACCCCCAGCACTCCGGTTAAAGCTTTTTCCGCCATGGCAAACGCTCCCGGTAACCGATACTCCCTACACGATTTCCTTCATGACCCTTTATAAATCCGTAAAAATACATACATATACAATTTCAATAACATGTAAAATCTAAAAGTTTACTTTTCTACGCTAAAACTATCCATGAAGCATTCTGTAAAAATATAACAAATAATTTAAAATACAAAATACTTAAGACTAATGAAATCCCAGTCTGAGAGGATATTTTTTAAAAATTGGATATAAGACCCATAAACCGCATTATTTCCATATAAAAAACCTGTGTGTAAAATTACCTCACAATTAGTCATTTAATCCTTTTAAACCCTTTCTCTTCAAAACTAATGTTTGAAATACTAGTCAGAGTGTCTGTATTTTTAAATATGGACTCAAGACCTATTGGCAACTCCATCGCCATATATATACTAATGTTTGAAATCATTTCACTCATGGTTAATTATTACTTTAAAAAATATATATTCAAGACTATTGAAATCCATGTTATTATTATTAAAATCCTTTTTGGATACCAAAACCTATTGGCTTCTTTATCACCATAAAAATCCTAATGTTTGAATTTACTTCACTTGTGATAGTTTAATGCTCATAAAGTTAGTGAAGTTAGCACTCAGATAGTTTAATGCTCGTAAAGCTTGTGATAGTTTAATGCTCATATTTTTACAGAATGCTTCATGGATAGTTTTAGCGTAGAAAAGTAAATTTTTAGATTTTACATGTTATTGAAATTGTATATGTATGTATTTTTACGGATTTATAAAGGGTCATGAAGGAAATCGTGTAGGGAGTATCGGTTACCGGGAGCGTTTGCCATGGCGGAAAAAGCTTTAACCGGAGTGCTGGGGGTCGCAACTCCCCCCGGCCGGTACTTCTGTCACACATCTAGAATCTGTACGAGTACATTGCTACTTGTCCTTTTTGGGAATTTATATATATATATATATATATATATACATACACTTTAAGACAAAAAAATCGATGCATCTCGCAAAAAAATCCGATAGTTATGGTTATGAAACTATACATGCAAATACCTGTCGACCGAATATGCAAATGATCAAAAATTCGCAGTCAATGAATGAATAGTCGGAACTACAGCGCATTGAAACTGAGCAGCCTGGCGGTGTATATAAGGATCTAACCTCGCTTTCAGGAACAAGGCGTACAGTGGATTTCGATTGCGTTTACGTACCTTGATTGTAACAATGCCTCGCCCGCGAATTCGCGACCACTACGAGCATATGAGGGAGTTTGAAAGAGGACGTGCGATCGGACTGCATGAAGCTGGATGGGCACACCGACGAATCGTTCGGCAGTTGGGTAGGAGAAATGCAGCAATTAGACGATGTTGGCAGGAATGGGTCCTGAATGGCATGTTTTAGTGGCCAGCGGGCAGTGGACGGCCTTGAGCGACGACAGAACGAGAAGTTAGAGCGATTGTCAGAGCAGCTGTGACAGAACGAGATTCGTCGTTATCAACCATCTAACGTCTGACAAACACGGTAGTGACCACCCGGATCATTAGTAGAAGACTATAGGAGCGCAATCTATACTCGCTGCGTCCATTACGCCGCCTACCACTGACCAGTGTGCAACGTCAACAACGATTGCAATGGTACCGGGCCCGATCAACGTTTAATTGTTCGGATTGGGAACGAATTGTCTTCAGTGATGAGTCCCGTTTCGAACTAAGTCTTGACGAACAGCGCAGACGTATCTGGAGACCGCTCGGACATCGTTAAGATCCTGCTCTTACTGTCACATGCCACACGGCCCGACAACAGGGAGTTATTGCGTGGGGTGCCATTTCGTTTGATAATCGGACCCCTTTGATAGTCCTCTGTTGCACCATCACAGCACAGCGGTACGTTGCAGATATTCTACTACCCATTGCATTGTCATTCTTTTCGCGACACCCGTGGCTAATTTTTCAGCAAGACAATGCCAGGTCACACGCGGCACACCTCTCTATTGATTGTCTGGGTGTTCACGACACACTTCCTTGGCCAGCCAAATCCCCAGATCTCTCGCCTCTTGAGCACATTTGGGCTGAGGTGGGGCGTCGCCTGCGACCATCCCAGGATGTAGACGAATTAGTTCGTTAATTGGAGGCCATTTTAAGGACATCCCTCAGAACACTAACCGGCAACTTTGTGCATCAATGCCACGTCGAGTAACAGCTTGTATCAAGCCCAGATATGGACCAACGCCATATTGACGCGCTCACTTTGTGTAGATCTTTCATTGCAATAAATCATCCAATTATTCTGAAATTCTAATCATTTCTTTTCCGGTACATCCATATTATACGTACCAAATCTTGTCTTATTTGAATAATTATTTCTTGGTTTGTCGATATTTTGTCTTAGAGTATATATATATATATATATATATATATATATATATATATTCCTCAAGTACAATCAAAATGAAATATAAAATCTAAAATCCAAGGAATAGTAAGGCGCATTTGCTGCTCTATCTAAGCCTCAAAGTACAATAAGAAAAAATGAGATTGAAAAGGGATTAATACAATTATAAATTGTGTGTTTAATTGGTTGTATAGAGATCAAGGAGGATTGCGACCCCTTTTCCTGGTTTAAGCATGCTTTTAATCCCAGGAAACACTCCCAGAAACCACTACACGCCCGAAACAACAATCAACAGTGTGCCAAGGGGAAAAAACGGAATCTCGAAATGAAGATCTTAAAGTCACAAGAACATATAAAAGCATATAAAATGAAACAAGTATGAATAAAAATATATAAAATGAAACAAGTATGAATAAAAATATATTCTAACCATGTATAAAGTTTTAAAAAGGATGTTCGTAGATGCGCTACGTCGTCAGAAGTCCATAGAAGAAACCCATGAAAAATTCCAGATGTAGCGATAAATAAGCTCATGGTTACAGTGTATTTAATTCCAAACGGGTAGAGTTGAGTTGTAGCAAATCATCAAAATTTGTATATATTTATTTACGGTACTTTTGGCAATATGCCATATAATAATGTCTTATGAAACGAGGTGGGTATGATTGTTTTAAAGCTTCCATTATTAGACGTCGTATGGAAATATCAATCTGTTTATCACTTGAATTTAAACGTCTGTATCTTGCAAAACGATTAATGATTACATTACATTGTACATTTATACTCATATTAGTATTCCAATGAGTGAAATAATTGATTGTGCAATTAAAATTACGTCTTTTATCAAATATCTTATAACACAGTTTTTCTTGATGATCATAACATATAGTGATATCCAAAAAATCTATTTCTTCTATGTTGTTATGTTCAGATTCTATGCGTTCCAAGTTAGATGGATAAAAACTAAAGTCAAATGTAAAAGTTCTATCAGATATTCCAATTAAAACATCGTCAACGAAGAGGAAATATGGCATCTCGTTAATAATTGGAGTTCCTTGTTCATACTTTGATAAATAAAAATCGCCAAGTAGAGATGAACAACCCCCTCCCATGGGTATGCCATTGATTTGTTTATAGAATCCAGATCCTTTGTATAAAACGTTTTCGAATATGGCCAATTTAATAAGGTTTTTAAATCTATTTTTGTCACATTGGAAATATAAATCAGATGCCAAATATGTTTCCATCAAAATCTCAAACAAGTCTTGCAAATTAATGTTGTTAAATAAGTCTTTGAAATCATAGCTTCTAAAATAAAAACGATCTGGGAATGTTTTTAACTTTTCAACAACTTCGTAGCTATTATTCACAATAACGGTGCCATTGGTTCGAATGTTCTTCATTATAGGTGTCAATAGCTTTAACAAAATTTGATTTGCTTTAGTTAAGTAAGTATAACATCCAATAGTTACCGGTCTGAATTTAATAGGCTTTTTATGGATCTTAGGTATCAGAACTAAATATGGGAATTTAACAGTTATAATGTTAATTCCAATACGCTTATAAAGAGCTGTTATGCGGTTAACATTAATAGTTTAATTACCTAGAATTTGTTTGTACATATTGCTGTCCTCATAGCAAGTTCTTAGTTTTTCAACATAAAATTGTTTGCAGGTAAATGCGTAGTTGTTATTTACTTTATCCATATAGGATATGACGTACTTGTTCTAGAATTCTTCCATAACTGCTTTGTTAATTTTTTCAGAAGCACAATATTGTTTTCGTAAGTTATAGTTCTTAAAGGCATTATATATGTTATTATGATCATCAAGAAAAACTATCAGGAATTCGAATCAGTTTAAACGCATTACGAGCATGTTGTTCGTAAACGTCCAAAGAAAAACATAAACAAAAGGTACTGGCAATAAATGTACTGCCCATAAGTGGCTTAAAAGGTTTCCACGCGGAATGCTTTTTTTGAAAGATATCTTTAAGCGTATGCGCAGGTCGCCTATGTCTCGTCTTGATACATTACCCTGAGGTCCACTGTTACACAAATGCCGACTCCCTGTTGTATAAATCATGATATAACATATATATATATATATATATATATATATAACTCAGGTCATGAGCTTCACTTAGGCAATTCATTTGCCTATGATATTGCTTTATATTCATTGCAGTTCTAGTCCGTTTTGTGGCTTAAAGCTGGTTTTGGATTTAGTTTTATGCATTTTGTAGTATTTGATTTGCTTCTCATGAAAAATAGAACCAAAGTAATTAGTGTGTAAAGAACGTCGAGCATGAAGATGATTTATGATTTTCCCAGCTGACACTACAATTTCTAACTTACAAAACGTCTTTGAAGGAGGCAGGCATATGGGCAGACACAGGTTCCTTCAAGAAAATTTTATAAGTTATTTTCTTACAAAAAGCAGTTTTATTAACACTTTTAACATTGTTGTAAAGGGTTTATGATTTTGTTCTTTCTGTCTGTTTGTCTGTTTAGACGGTAACTGCCGTAAAAATGACTATCAAAATGAAATATTAGTATGTTATTGAGACGGTCTATGAGACATATGGGAATGAAAATGAATAATATCACCCAATTAGTTTCGGATTTAATCTGGGTTAAAAAAATAAAATACAATCACAGACAATGAAAGTTGCGCACCAAGAAGAAAAATGGTACAACCGCGAAATTATGTAAATAGCTGGAGAGCTAGCTGGTATGCAAATGATCCCACTCTGGTGTGATTGCCAATGACCGTACACCCGTGAGTGGCGCTGCAGCATGAGACAGCGGCCCTATAAACCGGCATGTAGTCGACGCCCCATCAATTTGAAAAGCTTCGGCCGACGCAAGCACGAGTGTGGCATGAAAAGTATGGTGGGTAGACACCAGAAACGTCGATATGCGCAACTAACGGACTTCGAGAGAGTCCTGATCATCGGGCTGAACACCTCAGGGTGATCAGCGCGCCGGATAGTCCGTCACATGGATCGTTCGGATTATACCGTCGGGTTACTTCTGTGTGCGCACGAGCCATATCTAGACGTCTGAAGGAAGCGAATCTGAGATCCAGCGTCCTTTACGCGTGTTGTCGTTAACACGAGAACATCGGCGGCTCCTGTTACAGTGGTGCCGAGTCAGAGCTACTTGGAACGCCACATAATGACGATGTGTGGTGTTTAGCGATGAATGCCGCTTTGTTTTGGGGACCGATGATCACAGTGTCCGAGTGTGGAAGTCCCTTGTACAACCCCACAACCGCAACTTTGTTATTGAGGGCCACACCAACCCCACTGCAGGCATCATGGGCTGGGGAGCCATAACCTACGACAGCTGATTCGCTCTAGTAGTGGTACCTGGAACATTGACGGGCCAGCGGTACGTGGGGGAGATTCTACGGCCCCATGTACTCCCATTCGTTTCTGGGATTCCAGATGCGCAATTTCAGCAGGATAATACCTGACTGCACACGGTTCGGGTCGCCCAGACCTGCCTGAGTCATGTTCAGGCACGTTCATGGCCTTCCCGCTCCCCAGGCCTGTCCCCTATCGAGCATGTCTGGGATCAGTTGAAACGCCAGCTGCCCCATTGCCGCAATCTTCGGGATTTGGAACGTAATGTCCAACAGGTGTGGACTCGTCTACCGCAGGACAACATCAGGCGTCTGTTCGACACCATGTCGGACCGTATTGCTGCTTGTATCGCAACACGAGGCGGTGCGACGCACTATTGAGTATGACAGAACTGTGTACCACCGCTCCCTCTTTACGTCTGCTGCTGCCCTGTTTTTGTGATCATGTATATCATTCATCTGTATCCTTCCATCAATAAAATTTCTGGTCCATCCTATGCTTCCTTCTTGGTACGCAACTTTCATTGTCCGTGAGTGTACATTGAACCCTATGGGACATAATTTTTCAAACATTTTTTAAGCCGAGTTAAAATTCACAAATTGTTTCGAATATTTTAGGAAATATTCATATTATCACCTAAAATGTGTAAAAAAAATTTCGAAACATGTTAAGCAGTTCCTTAATTAAAAATTTAAGTAAATTAATTTAAATAATAATTACATCCATATTATATTATACACCCATATTATATAATTACACTCATATCCTGGTCACGGCACCATATTTTTTCCCATTTCGCTGCTCCATGTCTTCGGACGAGTCGGTCGGCCTGGGCTTTCGACCCGTATTATATGGCCAACGGCCCTACCGTGCTGAAAACACCGGTTCTCGTTAGATCACCGAAGTCAAGCAGCATCGGGCGCGATTAGCACTTTGGTGGGTGACCACCAGGGAACACCGCGTGCTGTTGGCACATTTCGGATACGGTAGCCCGGTGGTTTGCGCGCTGGATTTGCACGCTGCTACAACTACCGTCGTGTTCATGCGGAGTACGATCACGTTAAACATGTGGGTCCGTAAGTCCTTCCGAGAGGTTGGTGGTAGGGGAAGGCGGATACGGTCCCTGTGGATGCCTTCCCCACTGGGTTTCGGTCTAAATTGGGTGGCACTTCCCGGCCGTCCAAACAGTTACCTTACACCTTTTTGGCAGGTCGGACGATCTGGGTCTCAACGACAACAACCCATATTATATGAAAAGATCATGTGACCCACTTCAAAATAAAATATGACATCCATTCTTTCACTGGTGTAAAAATTGCAATGTTTGAAAATCTTTACACCTTTATGTGGGCCGAACGGTCTTCGTCAAAAAAAGCAACATATATTAATTTCGCTACAATACATGCGTATAGGGTGAGTATAGGATTTGTGTCGAAAATCTCAACTCAAGTTTTCGACAGATCTACACGTTTCGAGCAGTCTAGAACACGAAAAACCTATTTTTGGCGTGACGTCTACGTGTGTGTTTGTCTGTATGCAATCCATGTATCCAGTCTAGCTCACAAACTAATTGAGCAAATCTCACAGAATTTAGTAGATAAGTCACTTGGGGGTTTTCCTGGTGCTTATTAGATTTTGGTAGGATAAGGAAAAAATAACCTGCTTTTTTTGCGAAATGGCTTACGAAGATTTTCATATCTAAAATAAAAGAATACATATGCCTTTTAAGTAAATGCCTATTTTATATGTAATTTTTGATGGCGAAAAAAATAAGACTAACCGCCATTACTCTAAGAGGGGCCATTCTCGGGATATTTGAGTTTTTTTTAATTTTGAGGAGCTGAAGATATTTTACATTTCTGTTAAAAATCCTTTTGATGAAACTTATTAAAATTTAGTAGTTATGTCCCCTGTAGGTTACCCTGATGCTGATTAGATTTTGGAATGATTCGGAAAAATAGAACCTAATTTTTTTACAAAGTGGTCCGCAAAAGTCGTCAAAATCAATTTGAAATAAATGACAAATATAGCAGAAATATATTAATTAAAAGCTGGGTCTTCGTGGGATTTTTGACAACGAAGCGAATAAGATGAAACCCATGATTTTAGGATGACTCGTTCTTTAGTTTTCTGAATTTTGAGGTAATGAAAATATTTTAAAATGCATTAGATGACCAAGTAAGCGAAGATGCATTAAAAATGCAAATTGGATGCAATATAAGAAAAGTATCCATATTATATTCTACAATTAAACCCAATTTAATGCATCATGAAATAAAAAATAAGTAAGTGAATTTGAGTCTGTAGTAAAAGTCAAGTACTGCCTCCATTAGATTCTATTAATTTTGATCAGTTACTATGCTATGCTTGTGGAAAGCAGTAAAAACGATTTTACAGGAATATTTTTCTTATTTTTCTCAAATAAGCATTTATTAATGACTACATAACTCAATTAAACTTAAATTTAATAAGTACCCTAGGTAGCATTTATTTACTAATCCTAAAGCTATACAGCTTTATAGATACTAAGTCAATTAAGAAACGTGTCACCTAGTAATTCTCTTGAAATCCCGAATTCCCGGATTAAAGCTTCAGGCAAAAGTCTGTATTCCTTATTCCAATTATTCGTGTTGTCTACAGACCAAATTTTCGTAGTTATTAACTTCTGAGGTCTAAGTAATCCCAGCGAGTTTCTGTTTAAGTAAAGATAGGAATGAACATGCTTGGAACACATTCTGAGGCAATTATATATCTAGATTGATTTCGTATATTTTGCCAATTAGACTAAGAGTAGGATAACTCTATGTAACTTCAATTAGAGATGCGATTGACTTAGTTAGCAAAATATCATCAATTAAATGTTTTTTCGCAAAAACTAACCGCGAGTTCTTGGTATGGTATATTGCAAACAGTATTAACAAAATGGGTGATACATGTACATCAAATGCCTCATTGTCTTGTAAATTTTTCAGACTGAAAATACAGTACGAAGGTAATTTGTATGAGAGAGAAGGGGAAAGAGTTTGATTGTATGGAATGAAAATTTAATTGGTGCATGAGGAATTTTGGATAAAAATTGCAGAGATCCACTTTAATAAAGAAAATACATCATTCCAGTCGATCAATGGATAATATTAATATAATAATTATCTAACGTGTTTTTGTCTTTAAAGACACCCCAGAAACCACCTGGAGACATAGAAAACAAAATCCTTGCACACATATTATCGATCACGGTATATAACCTAGTGGAGCTGAGTTTTCGATTCTCCCGATGGAGAAGATCTTAAGTTGGATAAAACCTTTAGTACAAAAATGGACCAGCTTTCAATGTAGGAAACTCGATGTAATTTTAACTCGTTTTCGCATTGGTCACACTGGTTTTACCCATAGACACTTACATGTAGGAGAAATTGAACCCTTATGCAATGGTTGTAAAACCTCAGAGAGTGTAAAATATATGTGAACTACTTGTACTAAATATAAGCAGTTTCGTTTTAAACATTTCAAGACTTATACTATAACTTTGGCAGAATTGGAGAAAATCTTCATTTGGGGCTTTTTCCATTCTTGTTGGGCATCAGTTCTTTCCATCATAACGTCACTACAGTGCCTAGAAGTAACAGTGCGCCGACCGCATATACCTACCAATGCTGGGAGCTGTGCCCCCAAAAGCAGCCACGGCCAGATGGCACTGGTCTCGCATAAGAGATCAAAAGCCAAGGCATTAACACAACAAGGCAAAACTAATCTGAAATTAATGCAAATGAAATGACCGATATCTTTGGAAGTAACTGAAGAATTTGTGTGAAATTTGGTGTGATTATTGCAAGTGGTACACAGAAAAAGTAATTTGATTTTCAGAGAGATTGAGTTAAGGATATAATTGAATTTTTAGAATTTTATTTAACTTGATGCGATGTTCGTTTAAACCTTTGAGAACCAAAATAATCAGGCTCATTCATCACAGAAACTTGATTTCGGTATTGCGTTTTCACTTATGGTGCATGTTCTTTCGATTTTGAAGGTTATCGGTCAAGTCCGTCCTGTTTCCGCCAAGGGACTTTACACGGTTTTAGAGAATACCTCGAAATAAGAGCAAGTAGGAAATCTAAATTTAATATATCCTTTTCTTTCGGGGTATATTTTAATGCTTTCGATATCGAACCGTATCGGACTAGCCCGCCTTGGACCTGCCTAAGAAATTCTTCCTTTTTTAGGAATACCTCAGGAACAGCTGTGTCTAAAAATTCCAAGTTTAGCATATCCTTGTCATTTAAGGTATATTTTAACTCTTTAGATTTAAAACCGTATCGGGCTAGCCCGACCTGAGCCCAACAAAAGGAATGTACTAGTTTTCTTTTAGAATAATCAAAAAATCGGAACATCTAGAATGTCTAAATTTAAAATATCATTGTCCTTTCGGGTATATTGCATTTCATCAGATTTCGAACCTTATCGTGTTAGCACGTCTTGGCCCGCCATAGAAATTTACTCGCTTTTCAAGAAGAACTCGAAAATCGGAGCAGCTAAAGAATGTAAATTAATATATCCTTTCCTTTTGGATACATTTTAATTTAGATTTTGAACCTCGTCGGGCTAGCCCGTCTTGAGTCCGCTTAAGAGTGCATTCGTTTTTAAAGAATAACTCGAGATACAAAGTAGTTAAATATCCCACATTTACCATGTCGTTGGCTTTTATGGTGTATTCCAGTTTCTTCGATTTTGAAGTTTATCGGGCTAACCCATCTTGGGACCGACATTGAAATGGACCCGTTTTTTGAGAATAACTGGAAAATCGGATCAACTAGAAAATATAAATTTAGTATATCCTTATCGTTTGGGGAATATTTTAATTCATTCAATTTTCAACGTATCGGGCGAACCCGTCTTAGGCCCAACTTTGAAATTCACTCGTTTTTTGGAAATAACTCCAGAACCGAAGTATCTAAAAGTTCCAAGTTTAGAATGTCGTTGTCAATTTCGGTATATCTTAACTCATTGGATTTAAAACCTTATCGGGCTAGCCGGTCCTGGGCCCAACAAAAGGAATGTACTCGTTTAAGAAAACTCCAAAACTGTAGCAGCTACATTGTCTAAATTTAGTATATCATTGTCTTTAAGGGTATAATTCATTTCTTTGCATTTTGAAACTTATGGTGCTGCTCGTCTTGTGCCCAACACAGGAATGTACTCGTTTTTCGAGAAAAACTCGTAAATCGAAGCAGCTAAAAATATAAATTTAGTATATCATTTTCTTTTGGGGTTTATCTTAAATTAGATTTTGAACGTCATCGGGCTAACCCGTCTAGAGTTTGACTTAGGAATGCACTCGTTTTTGATAAATAACCCGAGAACCAGAGTAGCTAGAAATTCCAAGTTCAGCGCTCAAGTCTTTTGGGGTATATTTCATTTTTTCGATTTTGAACTTTATTCAGCTGGGGACCGCCATAGGAGTATACTTATTTTTTTGAATAACTCGAAAACCGGTGCAGTTAAAAATCCACATTTAGTATATCAATTGCTTTTGGGGTAAAATTTAATACTTTTGAATTTGAACCATATCGGGCAAGCCCGTCTTCAGTCTCCCTTAGGAATCCTTTCGTTTTAGGGGAGTAACTCGAGAATTGTTATATTTGTGGTTCATTTGGTATAGCATGTCGAGAGTTAAAATACACCACAAAAGATAACTACATGCTAAATAAGGAATTTTTAGCTACTCCGTCTCTCGAGTTACTCCCCCAAAACGAAAGGATTCCTAAGGGAAGCCTGAAACGATCTAACTCGATACAGTTCGAATTCAAAGTATGAAATTTTACCCCCAAAGAAAATAATATACTAAATTTTGACTTTTTTAGCTGCCCCGATTTTCAAGTTATTTTCGAAAAACGGGAACATTCCCATGTCGGGTCCAAGACAGACAAGCTCGCCTGATAAAGTTCAAAATCCAAAGAAATAAAATATACCCCAATACAATGATATACTAAATTTAGACTTTCTAGCTGCTACAGTTGGAGTTATTAGCAAGAAACCAGTGCATCCTTTTGTTGGACACAGTACTGGAGAGCCCAATACTGTTTTAAATCCAATGAGTTAAGATATACCTCAAATGACAATGTCATTCTGAACTTGAACTCTTATAGATACTCCGTTTCTTGATTTATTCCTCGATAACGAGTTAATTTCTAAGACGGGCCCATGACGGGCTCGCCCGATACGTTTCAAAATCGAAATAATTAAAATATATCCCAAAAGATAAGGATATACTAAATTTATATTTTCTAGTTGATCCGATTTTTCCACTAATATCAAAAAACGGGTTCATTCTTATGTCAGGACCAAGACGGGCTCGTCCGATAAAGTTCAAAATCGAAAAAACTGAAATATACCATAAAAGCCAATGACATACTCTTCATTATACTATCAGGAATTTTTATGTACTTCGGATCTCGAGTTATTCTTTAAACAAGAAAGATCAATCATGCTTAAAGCATTGATTATGAAACACTTTCCAACTTCAATGCAATTTTATTTAAACATGTCTAAAATGCAATACATTCCTCGGTAATATTTTAAAACTTATCACAATAATACATTAATTTATTTTATTTGAAAACTTAAACCTTCATTGAAAAAAGCACTTCATTCAAATGACGGCATTGAAATATAAATTGACTGGTTTAAATATCTCTAAAATGCGATACATTCCGCGGTAATATTTTTAAAACTATCATAATACTACGATAATTTATTATATTTGAAAACTTCATCGAAAACAACTGAAATTCATCCAAATGACGTCATAGAAAAAATAACACGCCTGGATCTCTCTATAAAAACAACATTTCATTCATAAATTTCTCCCATTCATTTCATTCATCGCAATACTATAATAATTTATTTTATTTAAAAATTAAGACCATGGAGCTACAAGTAATTAAACTCTATGCTTAAAACTTCATCTAAAAAAATCGTCCTTCTCTTTGTAAAATCAATGAATATTTCATTCATATCAGCCATGCAGACTCCGTGGGCTAAATTATTTCGTGTTAAAGGAATACAGCAATTCTAATACAACTCATTCTACATATTTTGCTGCTTACATTTTACATAGGTGAAAAATAAGATTCGTTGTAGAAATAATCAAATTTGGATGAGCATTTAAACTCAAATTTATTGTATATGCGTTGTGTCAGTATGTAGATGCACAGAATTTAAGCAAAAATAAGGTAGTTTTAGGACGGATACAACACTCAATATGAATTAAAAAGAACTTAAAAAATCACGATTTTGAAACAAGATGGATGCCATATATCATTTTGAAGTGGGTCATGTGATCGTTTCATATCATGGTCACGTGATCGTTTGATATAAGAGGTGTAATTATTATTTTAATTTTTATTTAAAAAACTACTGAATATATTTCGCTGAATTTTTCTTTATATATTTTATGGAACAATTTAAATATTACCTAAAATTTTCGAAACAATTTGTGAATTTTAAATCCACTTAAAAAATGTTTGAAAAATTAGGTCCCATAGGGCTCAATGTATTCCATTTTTTCAACCCGGGTTCAATAAAAAACTAATTGGGTGATATTATTTATTTATATTCCCATAGGTCCTACAGACCGTCTGAACAACATACTAAAATTTCATTTTGATTAAGTCATTTTTGCGGCATTTATCGTGCTAACGGACAGACAGACAGACAGACAGACAGACAGAATGAACAAAGTCATAAACACTTTAGTCATAGTCACTTCCATATGCAAAACGTTTTAACAAATGGGGAGATATTTATTATATAATATCTCTCTCTTTTCTTTCTGGAAGATATCCCAAAGTCAGAATTTAATTGAATTTGTTTTTTTCCCTATATTAAATAATTTTTTTAATTAAAAAACTACTTAACATATTTTACTGAATTTTTTTTTATATATTTTATGGGATAATGTGAATATTTCCTAAAAATTTCGAAGCATTTCGTGAATTTTAAATTTACTTAAAAAATGTTTGAAAAATTAGGTCCCATAGGGTTCAATGTATTTCATTTTTTCAACCCGGGTTCAATAAAAAACTAATTGGGTGATATTATTCATTTATATTCCCATAGGTCCTACATACCCTCTGGACAAAATGAAATTTTAGTATGTTGTTCAGACTGCCTGTAGGATCTATGGGAATATAAATGAATAATATCACCCAATTTTGTTTTGGATTGAACCCGGGTTAAAAAAATAAAATACATTGAACCCTATGGGACCTAATTTTTCAAACCTTTTTTAAGCGGATTTAAAATTTACAAATTGCTTCGAAAGTTTTAGGAAATATTCAAATAATTCCATAAAATATATAAAAAAATTTCAGCAAATTATATTCAGTAGTTTTTTAAATAAAAATTAAAATAATAATTACACCTTTTATATGAAGCGATCACGTGACCATGATATGAAGAGATCACGTGATCCACTTCAAAATAAAATATGGCATCCATCTAATGTCAAAATCGTGATTTTTAAGGTTCTTTTTAACTCATATTTAGTGTTGTATACGTCCTAAAACCGTTTTATTTTTGCTTAAATTCTGTGCATCTACATTCTGAAACAACGCAATTACAATATATTTGAGTTTATATTTGATATATTTGATTATTTCTACAACGAAGCCTAATTTTCACTTATGGAAAACGTAAACATCAAAATATGTAGAATGAGTTGTATAAGAATTGCTGCATTTCTTTAACGCTTAATTATTCAGCTCATGGAGTCTGCAATATAACTGACATGAATGAAATATTCATTGATTTTACAGAGATAAATACGATTTTTTCGATGAAGTTTTAAGTATAGAGTTTAATTACTTGTACCTCCATGGTCTTAAGTTTTTTAATAAAATAAATTATTATAGTATCGTGATGAATGAAATGAATGGAAAAATGGTATGAATGAAAGGCTGCTTTTATAGAAAGAGCCAGAAGTGTTATATTTCGATGGCGTCGTTTGAATAAATTGCAGTTGTTATCGATGAAGTTTTCAAAATAATAAATTACTGTAGTATTATGATAATTTTAAAAATATTACCGAGGAATGTATCGCATTTTAGAAATGTTTAAACCAGGCAATTTATATTTCAATGCCATCATTTGAATGAAGATTTTTTTTTCGATGGAATTTTAAATTTTCAAATATAATAAATTTATGTAGTATTATGATAATTTTTAAAATATTACCGAGGAATATATCGCAGTTAAGAGATGTTTAAATAAAATTGCAGTAAAGTTGGAAAGTGTTTCATATTGCTTTATGCATGATTGATCGTTCTTGTTAATCCTTGCTAATATCTGTATTTTGATACTATATGTCTGGCGCAACATATCCTCTTTGGATCTTGTGCCAAATAAAACCCTGATCAACCAACCAATCTAGTGGAGGAGGAAATGGCGGATTCAAAAAGATTTTTCCAGACCTTGCAGACCCTGTGACCTGAAACACTTAATATTTGCATACTTAATCAACCACAGGACAGACGCTACAGAGTCGGATTTATAATTTCCTCAGGAGGAGATAATAGGGGTTTTTAGAAAAGCTTTTCTAGACCTTCCTCCAAAAATAGTCCTTCGCTAATTGAGAAATCTGAATATTATTTTCCCACTTATTTATTTTAACATTTACTATTATAGTATTGGGCATGAGGCAGGACCTAACAAAGGCGAATTTTCGTTGCTAAGTTTCTAGTAGCATTTGATATTGGTTCAATATCGAACCAATATTGTATATATTGGCATTACATTGGAAATATTTCCAATGTAATTCCAATATTGGGCAAATATTGGGATTACAATGGACTCCAATATTGGCTTCATATTACACCTTTCTGGTAGGTCGGACGGTCTGGGTCTCAACAACAACAACAACAACAACCAATATTACACAACATTACAATATTACACCAATAGTGGGATTACTTTGGAATTCTGTCCAATTAAACGCCCCGATTGGGGTATTATTGTCCCAATATGTTAAGCCAATATTGGACCAAAAAGTCCACTTCTTCATATTGGTCCGATATTTCCAATATTGACTGCCAATATTGGATTGCTACTATTGGTGCCATAAAATTGCAAATTAAAATAAAACGTATTAGAAAAAGATACAACTTAATTTTATAAGAGTGTTAGTTCCCCTGTCTTTGAAAATCTTAAATACTTGTTCCCAATTGGTCGCTGATACTGAGTTCTCAGACATGGTGATAACTCATTCGTTTGAACAAATTAACTCCACAATTCAAATGCAGTAGATCACTAATGTCTCAAAACTATAGACTGCTTTATATTTCAAAAAGACACGATTTATGACAGTAATTACCAGAGACTGATACTAGGAGCAAAGTGCTATTTTGTATAACATTTCGTAGTATAATACGGTTGTACAACGCGTTTGTATAACACGTCGAATTGTTCGTATTAGTACTCTATATCTGTTTTTATACAAGCAAATGTTTTTTTATAATGTTTTATTTATAATTATTTATTAAATGTTTTATAATTTTTGTTATATATAAAAGTGCTTAAGGCATTTCCTTTATAATTTCTTGATAACTGCGAACATATATCGCATAGAGCTTTAAGATATCATAAAAGAGTACGTAAGCTTACACGACTAACTATTTAACCCAATAACAGGAACTTTAAAAATAGCGTTGTAACATTATTAGAAAATTACTATTCCAAATATTAATCAAGTTTTGACTATGGGAACCATGCGTGAAGATTATTTTATGGATCGATCATGATAAATCGTGCTGTCAATTAGAGTGACAAGCCCAATTAATTTTCACAACAATGCGTAAAAGAAATATTTTCTGTGATTAAAAAATGTACAGATTATTTTTAATACTTATAACTGAAATGCATGCATAAGTTTCATTATCTCTATATTTATGTTAACAATAATTACTACCATTAAATGAGTTGTTAAATTAATAAAAGAATACCTAGGAACAAAGATTTTTATGCCATCCTATCTAAGAACATATTATGATAGATCCAATACCTTTATAACGAAAAAATATTGTAGCACTTGATAAGTAAATACAACAAAGAAATTAAATTGCGGACCCTACTGGTATCTAGCTATAGCGAAAACGTGTCTCATCTTTATTTTCCCAAGAATTTTCCTTGTTAGTTGGTGCTTTGTGTTACTCAACTTTATATATATATATATATATATATATATATATATATATATAATTTATATATAGATACACCCGTCAAAAGTGAAATTGCAATACCTTGAAGGAATAAATGTAGCTACATGCAAGTTATATTACGGGTAGAGCGGATTGAAGAGGGACTCATATGCAAATGATTAAGTTTTCGTACGGGTCACGTGACACCCAGGTTCAGGTGATAAAGACCAGCAGACTGCTCGTCTCGTAAATGCTATCAGTGACGATTTGCAGTAGCCGAACTTTCGAAAATGCGAAGAAGCGATGCCTCGACATCGTCAGCGAGCATTATACCAGCAGGTAACGGCTTGGTAACTAGGCCGTATCCTGGAGCCGCGTGACGTGGGTTTGTCAATGCGTGCAATTGCGACTCGTAATGCGCACGACGTGAGTACCATCAAGCGATGTGTGACGCAGTGGATGCAGGAACATCAGAAAGCACTTCGAAGAGGGAGTGTATGGAACAGGCTCACGACAGAGCGCACGGACCGGCAGATTCGCCGAATGGCTCATCGAGACCCGTTCGAAACGACAAGTGATATCCGAAACAGTCTTCCACCATCAATGGTTGTATCTGAGTGAATCCCAATCATTCGCAATAGGTTGCATGAAGTACGGTTGCGCGCAGGGGCTGCCAGCCTGCTGGGGTGCCATTAAGCGCCCGACACAGATATACACGTCTGACATAGTGTCGTCGTCATCGCAACTGAGCTAATAAATGACATCAATCTATAATGTTTACTGATGAATTTCGTTTCTGCTTGTGAAGGAAGGACAACCGCTGACGGGTATGGTGGTTTCTCGAGGAACGGCACTTGCCAGTCCATATCACCGATCGTCACACCAGGCACCATGGATTGGGGCGGGCGGTAACATGTTCGAATAGAGGACAGTTCTGGTACACATTGCAGGTAAGCTGGCAGCAGACCAGTACGTCACACAGGTTATGCTTGTGGTTCAGACACTGGTGCGGGCCGTCCCAGGCACGGTGTTCCAGCAAGAAAATGCCATACCACACACCGCACGGTGACCTCTCAACAGCCTGAACGAAATTCACATCCTTTCCTGGCCGGCAGCCTCGCCGAATCTCTCTCGCAATGAACACGTGTGTGCACTCATCGGACGTCAGGTACACCGGAAAGTACCAGTACATACCGTGCCGCAATGGATACTTTGGCAAGGATAACCTCAAGCAATCATTATAGCTTCATAGCATCGATATGACGACGAAGAGTATGTCTCGTCGTTTAGTGGTCTATATAGCTGCCCGCGGGAGCCACATTCTTTACTGAATAAGCAGGTTTCTTTTCTATATATTTGTTTGTTCTTTTAATCAATTACATTGACTCGCTCTTCTATCAGTACTGTGATTAGCATATGGCTACGTGGATTCCTTCATGGTGTTGCAATTTCACTTTTGACGAGTATATATATATATATATATATATATATATATATATATTTATATATATATATATATATATATATATATATATATATATATATATATATATATATATATATATATATATATACAGGGTGTTCGTAAACTGTTTTGACAAAATAGGAGGGGTGATAGTACCCATCAAGATAAACAATATTTACTATGGAACCTAGGGTAGCATTTCACTCTGAGTGTCAGAAAAGAGTAACTTTAAAACACGTCCAACAAGCACAAGTCGCCACTTCAGCCGACATAGTTATCGTGCCGGAGAAGTATCACATTTCCAGAACATTACCGTCAAGCATGCACTGTATGCAAGATGTTGTCCTATTTTAAACTCAGATAACCCATGGACTTTAGATGTCCATGATGAATCTCAGATTTTTCCAGTCGATGAACCGTTCATATATAGATAAAATCATATCAAATTGTATTATAATTACTATGTTTCAATAGATATATTACCCTATGTGTAAAAAGGTAAAACTTCAATTATCTCCAAAATGGCTACTGATAGTTTCTTGACAATAATGCCTATTCAGTTCGTGTTAAATGTATTGACAAAGCATTCTATAATTTTATAACAGTGAATTTATATTATTAATTTCCTTATATACGTAGTATAATGTATAAGGAAAGTATTGTGATGGAGTCGAAAATTCGAATTCCAGTTTTCGAAGAGAAAGCACGTTTCACATATCTATGAACCCGAATGAAACGTTTTAGAGGTGATGCCAAAATAACGAAAATGTCGCCAAAATGATCAAAATGCCGCCAAATGGAAGGTAATGTTTTGCCAATTTTGAATTCCGTCGTATGTCTGGCATACCATTTAGCATATAGCAAAAGATCTTCTCTCCGTTTGTCTGTAACACTTGGCAATAATTAATCTTAATATCTAAATTGACGAAAATACCTTCAAAATTGCAAAACTAAGAATCTACCATAAGAAAAACCAATTTTTCCGTCCGTAACGTTTGGCAAAACTTCGGTGACGCATTTGTCGGAATATCTGCAACTTACTGACTTTTCAAATGCTGCCAAATTGCCGAAAATGTCACCTCATTGATAAAAATTCGCCAAATTAATTAAAGTTCAATATCTTCGAAAGAATACAAGAGTAGATAAGAAGAATAACCCAGTTCTCCGTTCGTCCATCTGTAACACTTGGCGAGAAAATTAGGGGGACGTCACCAACGTGGCGACTATATTAAATGTTGCCAAAGTGACAAAAATATCGCCAAATTGATAAAATTGACGCCAAATGGGAATTAATGTCTCGCAAATTCTGATTTCCGTCATATGACGGGCATGTCTTCTAGTATATAATAAATTCTCATCTCTCCGTTTGTCTGTAACACTTGGTGATGCATTTAGCAAACTTGGCGATATTTCGCATGAGATTGACGAAAATATTGTCAAAATTGCAAAACTGGCGCTAAATTAATGAAAATAACGCCTACTGGATAGATTAATTATTGAAATACTTTAATATATAGACTATATTGTTTGATAAAACTATTAATAATTGTTAATTTAGAGTTAAGTGAAATATAAATTAATTGGATTCTTTGAAATAGTATTACATGTTGTCATCCTGAAAAACGCCAAATGTAGAATTGAACGTTAAAAACACTGTACCGTGGATCTTACACATATTTTTTTCACTAGGAAAGAAGTAAATTTTGCATTATATAAGGAAAGTCATGTGCTGTCCACATTAGATTTTTTATGAGCTTTTAGATAGATAAAATATCTCGAGATATTATCAACACCTTTCCTACACATACACAACGTATTATAAGTGAAAAAAATACAGAATATTTCTCATTACTGACCAATGCAGTCAGATATATTGCAGCGCAATTTTTTTTTTCATCTGCATAAGTATATAATTTCTTTGATTTTACTTCTTTTCCTAACTACAGAAATAAGGATATAGGAAAGTGAGGCATGTTCCTTTAACTCAATTTAGAAACTTTCCACAATTTCTTTACACAATTTTCCATGCTGATACTTTGCATAAATTTTTAATTAACTCTTTTTCAGCAAGGATCGGCAAATTATGAAATATAAACCCAGATTTTCTGAAACATAATCTTCCATTAAAGTTAAAATATCTGATTGTTCATTCAACTCTCCACAATGTCGTAATTAAATATGATTAAATTACACAAAAAAAATATTTAGAAAAAGTTAAAGAAGGACATTAACTCTATGCTCTTTAAATGTTGCACTTCAATTAATTTAATCTCCAGAATTCAGAGCAGCTTTTGCGAGATTTCTTGAACTAAATAAGGTAAGAAAAAATAATTTTAAAGATTAAAATTCATATATGTTTAAAATGTCTGGTGTGCTCAGCACATAACTTTCCCTACAGTCTCAAAATCATTTTCTCTTTAATTCTTTCATAATTTATTGAATTGAGTTTAGTTGCACAAGAGAAAACACGAATAGTTATTTAAAATTGTACTGAATTCACAGTTTTAATTAAATTTTCGTACACATTTGCCGACTGGTTCTATTTTAAAAGGTGATATTGCAGAAATGCAAAAAACTAAAATATCTCGAGAACGAGTATCTAGAGTTAAGGGGCTGTCCTTATTCTTTTTCGCGCCAAAATTACTTATAAAATAAGCATTTAATTGCTACATTTGAGTAAACGTAGCATATTTCAACGCCTTTTGTGAGGCAAAAGAAGCAGGTTCTTTTTTTCCAATTCGTACCAAATGTAATCAACACCAGGGTAACCTAGGAGTGACTTATCTTCAACATTTTATGAAATTTTTGTCAATTGGTTTTTGAGCTAGAGTGGATATATGAATTGCGCAGACAGACATGCACATGCACACAGACGTTACGCTAAAAATTGTTTTTTCGGTTTATAGAATGCTCAAAATATACAGGGTGAGTCAGAACACATGGGGCAAACTTTAAGGGGTGATAAATCACATCTAAGCAAGCAATTTTTGTCGTACAAAACAGGGTCGTAACGCAAGAGGTGAACCGCTAAACGTCGCTGATAATGAACTCAGTGACAACTGCGTCAGAACTAGCCAGGGTTTAAGCTGATCGCCTGATCTCTCTTGTCTCGACTTTTTCTTATGGGGCCGTATGAAAAGTCTCATCTACGATAGCCCCATTGACTCCGACGAGGACCTTGTTGCTAGGATGGCTGTTGCTGCCGGCGTTGTCCAAGATACGCCGGGTTTTTTTGCTAACGTGCTCCGCTCGCTATTTTTGTTATACAAAGCAGGGTCGTAAAGCAAGAGGCGAACCGCTAGGTAGTAGCTCATGAAATGAGGAAATGATGGGTCTCTCGTGAAAAGAGGAAACACAAAAATGACACAGTAGGCACAAAGTACATTTACTGATAGAAATTGCAGAATGCATGGACAAAGTTACAGAAACTGCTCAAAAGTGCGACCACCAGCAGTAATGCAGCCTTCACACCTGCGACATAGCGAGCGGCGCACGTTAGCAACAACACCCGGCATATCTTGGCCAACGCCGGCAGCAATAGCAATCCTAGCAACAAGGTCCTCGTCGGAGTCGATGGGGCTATCGTAGATGAGACTTTTCATATGGCCCCATAAGAAAAAGTCGAGACAAGAGAGATCAGGCGCTCAGCTTAAACCCTGGCTACTTCTGACGCAGTCGTCACTGAGTTCAATGTCAGCGACGTCTAGCGGTTCACCTTTTGCGTTACGACCCTGCTTTGTATGACAAAAATTGCTTGTTTAGATGTAATTTATCACCCCTTAAAGTTTGGCCCATGAGTTCTGACTCATCCACAATTCCAATGCTTAGGGAAAGTAAAAATATTTTTATTACTTTCCTTATACATAGTAATGTATAAGGAAAATATTGCACAGCGTCGAAAATTCGAATTAGAGTTTTGCACGGAAGAGTACGTTTCAAGCATCCCTGAACTCGAATCGAACATTTTTGATTGTGTGTGTGTGTGTAAGTTAGAGAGTATATTTGTGTGTGTGTGTGCACGCAAGCGCGATTTCTAAGCCAGGAAAACGTTTAACAAAATATAACATTTCCTAAAGTTTCAAACACAAGCATTTTACCCACAGTACTTTTCGCGAGCTATTAGCTCCATTTTTGGTGAAAAGGTTAACTCCCTGGTATACACTGAAACGACGTCTGCCCTATCACCGATGGTTTATAAAAACAAGAATGCGCTCCACTGATCATCCATCACTACCCGTGCACCATGGTTTTGTGGTCATTACCACTCGTTAGCACGGTGCAGGTGATGAGATGATGAGCGAGCACAAAAGTCCTTAAAGCAAGAATTTCATAAATTTCATACTTTTCTGGGAGAAGTATTATAACAAGTAAATAATCCGATAATAGTAAGCTTATGTTATTTTTTATGATTTCTTTCAGATCAAAAACATGAAATATCTCTCAACACCATCCCTACTTTCTCTTGACATATACTATGTGTTGTGGGAAAGCAAGAACAAATGTAGTAGTTATTAGTTATCAGTGTAGTACTTACTTTGAAGCGCAAAAAATAATTTGCATCTCAATAAATTTATATTTTGTTAGATTTTAATTCTCTTCCTACTCAGAAAAATAAGTATACAGGTCTGTCTCGCATAACTTAATGTAGAAGGTTTCCACAATTTCCCATGCTAATACTTTGCATAAATTACTAATTTAATCTCTTACTGCTCGGATAGCTAAGTTATGAATTATAAACCCAGAGTTCCCGTAGCATGCTCTTCCTTTAAAGCTGAAACATTTAATTGTTTATGCAATTCGAAACAATGTCGCAATTAAAGTAAATTAAAATGCACTGAAAACATTATAAAAATACTCAGAAGTGAAATTAACTGTATTCTCTTTCAATTTTGCAATTCACTTAATTTAAACTCCCAGAATTTAGTGTAGCATTTGTGAGATTTCCTTAAATGAATAAGGTATGAAATGCTTTTTAAATATTGAAAATAATGTTTGTTTAAAAAATCTTTTTTTTTTTGGTTTTACTCTGTGTTAAAAAATAAACTAGGCTTTAATAAAACATGTTCATGTGAATGGAATTATAAGTGCTGTGTTAATGGAGAAATGACACATAAACTGGCGCTATACCAAAAATATTAGGAAAAATCATCTTTTATTAAACAGCTTAGACATTGCTAGTCACACATAAGGTGTTGTTACAAACGTGCAAAATGCTCACACTGAAGTCTCTTTTGAAAACCAGACAGAAAACACACTTACAGGCAACCTTTCCTATAACTTGAATCTAGGTTTGTGATATGCTTACATTCGGTAAGGGAGTGCCAGATTTGGCGATTTATCGCAAATTTGGTGACATTTGGTGACCTTTAGAAGGTTTGAGAACCACCTCGAATTAACTAATATTCTACGATATATGAGAGACTTCTGGAATTTTCTATAGAGAGTCTGTAAAAGGAGTCATCACTTGGAGAGTTGTTAACGTGATGCGAACTCCCTTGAACTTTATATAATCAATGTTTTAAGAAGAGTAGGTGCTGTTTTATAAAATGAGATACGCGTCAATGTTTTGAGAATAGTAGGTGCTGTTTTGGGAAATGAGGTACATATTAATGTTTTGAGAATAGTAGGTGCTGTTTTATGAAATGAGATACGTGTCAATGTTTTGAGAATAGTAGGTGCTGTTTTGTGAAATGAGATACGCGTTAATGTTTTGAAAATAGTAGGTGATGTTTTGTGAAATGAGATACGCATCAATTATTTGAGAATAGTACGGACTGTTTTGTGAAATGAGATACGCGTTAATGTTTTAAGAATAGTGGGTGATGTTTTGTGAAATGAGATACTCATCAATTGTTTGAGAATAGTAGGGACTGTTTTGTGAAATGCGATACGCGTCAATGTTTTGAGAATAGTAGGTGCTGTTTTGTAAAATGAGATACGCGTTAATGTTTTAAGAATAGTAGGTGATGTTTTGTGAAATGAGATACGCATCAGTTGTTTGAGAATAGTAGGGACTGTTTTGTGAAATGCGATACGCGTCAATGTTTTGAGAATAGTAGGTGCTGTTTTGTGAAATGAGATACGCGTTAATGTTTTAAGAATAGTAGGTGATGTTTTGTGAAATGAGATACGCATCAATTGTTTGAAAATAGTAGGGATTATTTTGTGAAATGAGATACGCGTCAATGTTTTGAGAATTGTAGGTGCTGCTTTGTGAAATGAGATATGCGTTAATGTTTTGTGAAATGAGATATGCATCAATTGTTTGAGAATAGTAGGGACTGTTTTGTAAAATGAGATACACGTCAATGTTTTGAGAATAGTAGGGGCTGTTTTTGTGAAATGAGATACGAGTCAATATTTTGAGATAAGCATCTGCTTGTGAACTTAGTGGAGCATTTATGTGCTGTTTTACTGTATATTGTCAATATTTACACCGTGTTTGTGATTATACGTGTTAGTTATCCAGAAATTTGGACTCATTCTTGTATTCTGAGCGTACACCCACGATTCTAGAGGATACGGCGTAACAGTATACTATAAAGCATTTCTTTACTGAAAAAATAAGGTTCAGAAAAGTCTATTTTTTCTTTCAGGGATCAAAATAATTTCCAAGTCAAAAATACTTTTAATGAAACGTTTTCTAAAGTTTCAAACACAAATAATTTTTATCCAAGTGAATCGCTGGAGTGTTTATCACATTACCTGCAAATAC
Organism: Amaurobius ferox; assembly: GCA_951213105.1. Taxonomy (NCBI): domain Eukaryota; kingdom Metazoa; phylum Arthropoda; class Arachnida; order Araneae; family Amaurobiidae; genus Amaurobius; species Amaurobius ferox. The sequence continues at coordinate 59,997,463 of OX578142.1, read as the reverse complement.
ACTCCTGGTTATGTTGGTCAAACAAGAGCTTTTAAATCTCATATTAAGGAACATATGAGCCATGTATTTAAACAAAAAGTTTCTAAGTCTGCAATTGCTAAACATTCTCGGAACTGTAATCATGCTTTTAATTTTTCGGAAACTAGGATCACTTTTATTCCTAAGTGAATAACGCCTATGCTTGTGGTATCGGCGAAATCGAAGCGTTACGAAAAATGTAAACATTTTGGAGGCTTATATCGCCGAACCTAATAAATGAAAATGTAAACAATGTTTACCTGTTTTGATGGAAATATGGTACATATTATGAATATATAAATGTAATATCAGTACTTGAACATCTGGAAAAAATTTCGAAAAAAGCATCTGTGAAAGTTATTTTTTTTTTGCTTACTTTCACTCGAAATATCTTCGAATATATATATATATATATATATATATATATATATATATATGTATAGGTAAACAGAGATAAATTGGAACTGGTAAAAATTCCCATTGTTGAATTTTGATGGATCTGCAGGTTTTGAACAAATTAATATTTTTTGAACGTTACGGGTGTATATGACTGTCTACACGATATATGTTAAACAAATTGAGCAAATGAGAAAATATTAGGTACAATTATTACAATTAATAAAAAAGAGAGTCTTTTCTGGTTTAGGGTTAACTGGACCAAGGATAGATCCAATTTTTCTAACATATGATTTTTTTAAACAAAATAAAGTAATTAATCTTGAAAATCTTAGAAAACTGTCATTTTTATATGGAATTTGTAATAAAAGGCAAATGATATGAATTACGGAAGGCTAACTTGCTCCGCTCTTGATATATTTCTCGTTTTTAATAAAAACAGAAAAATCATAAAATATTAAATACATTCACTGTTTTTAGGTATATGAACTCCTTGTAAGTCCGTATCTAGACATAAATGGACATCATATTTCCCGAGATATCTTTAGCCGTTCTCAAGATAGGGAATTTTGTTTTTCTATAGAATACTATATACAGGGTATTTCAAAAATATTGCATGACTAAATATCTTTTAGACGATTATTTCGCAGATCCATAGTTCCAATTTAGGATTTTTTTATTTAATTTTTGTCAATTTCATTTTCAAAAAATTAATGTGTGACTGGTAGTTTTATCCTGATGAAGTTCTACACCTTAAAACACTATCTTGGTAGTATGTTAAATTGATTTTGACATTTTAAACGACTTTTTTTTTACTTTTATTTACCGCTCTACGAAAAGCCAGTAATGATCATAATTCCTTTACTGAAACTTTCTTTTGATTTTTAAAATCAAGTTTTTAGGACTTTTTCTCTTTTGGGACAGTAAACGATCTTTTTTGTTGTTGTTGTTGCAGTCATTTAAATAGATCCATGCTTTATCAGTTGTCACCATATATTTCCACCTGTCATTCTAAATGCTTTTCATAACGAATTCTACAACGTGTTCTGCACTCAGCCACATGCCTAGGTAAAAGACGGTGAACATTGTGCTTTCTAACTTTTAAACATCTAAATTTAAGACATCTTTAAACAGCTATATCTATTTATTATCTTGTATACAATCGTTACAAAGGTATTTAAAGACACTGCTATTTTTCTTTGAATCGGTACATTTTCTTTTGAAATAAGAGACTTTAATTTTGAAATAATCGTAAATGTACGTACATTCTTTGGGTATACAATCGTTGTTCTTTTTCCGGTTCAAAATAATGCTTGATGTGGTTTCCTCTTTATTATTAGTAATATTGCTTATTTTGCATTTAGAAATGATAATTCCATGGATTTCACAGCGATTTTAATTACAAAAAAAGAGTATTTCTCTTCGGAAAGAGCAAAATCTGTGCCTTCAATCCAAAGTTTGTTTACATGCGTCATTTTTAAAATAGACTAAATTGAACCATAACAAACGAAAATTTAGCGGTTATAAAATGAGTTGTGGGTAGATAATATTTTTAAATTAATTTGAGTTTTTCTTTATATTTTGCCATAATGCCGTACTAAGAATGTGCAAACAGCCACTTTATCTATATACTTCTAATTACAAAAACATTTCATATAAGGTAACAATTAATCTTGTAAAAGTTGCAGAGTCCATTTCGACGATAAGAGCTTCGAATATCGTCTCAATAGCTAAACGGTTGAGCGTCAAATGGCCAGCATGAAGATCCAAGGTTCGATTCACGGTTGGGGCAGCACGGTTCTTTACAATAGCGTCCGAATAAATCAACCCTGTAGGTAAAACCCTGTAAGGATGTTGGAGATCTGAAAGTGACCCTAGTACGACTTGTACGAATTCAGTGAATTCTGGAAGATTGAGCACCGATTTCAAATTGAGAGGGTAGCGATCATGCAGGATACTTACCTGGGTAAAATAGTAGTAGCAGGAAGCTAACCTGAATTAAAAGTAGCAGGAGACTAACCTGAGTTAAAAATTTCAGGAGGAGGTCTGATATTAGAGGGTGGAGAATGCAGAGTCCACTTCGATGAAACTAGCTTGCAATTTCGTCCCAGTAGCTCAACGGTAGAGCATCGGCTAGCCAGTTTAGAGATCCAGGGTTCGATTCCCGGTTTGGACAGCAAGGTCCTTTGCAATGGCTTACAAATCAACCCTATAGGTTAGTGCAAAGAGGTCGGAGGTCTGAAAGAACCCGATTTCAAATTGAGAGGATAACGACCACGCAGGGTACTAGATACTAACCTGGATAAAACATACTAGTAGGGTAACCTGAGGTAAAAATAGCAGGAGGTGGTCAGTCAGATTGTCAGTTGCCCCCCAATCTGACATTAGAGATTGGAGAATGCAATGCCGACTTCGACGGTAAGAGCTTCCAATTTCGTTCCAATAGCTCAACGGTAGAGCATCAGCTGGCCAATTCGGAGATCTAGGGTTAGATTATCGGTTGGGGCAGCAATGTTCTTTACACAGTTGGAAATAGATTACCGTACTTGTTCAAAAGTACGAAATCTCACCTTTTTACAGTCCCCCAATCCAAAGTTTTCTATTTACTAAAAATGTATGCGGACATTAATATGTAAAGCTAAAAAACGTTCCATTCTTTTACGAACAAAAGTTACCGATATATATATATATAAGCATAGGAAGGAGGTATACATGAATTTTAAAAGAAAATTATATGCTTCTCCCACCAGAATACACAAAATGAATCATCTTTGAACAAAATAGGTTCAGTTATTTAAACTGTAGGTTCGTCAAAAGTGAAAAAAATGGTGAAAAATTATGTTTTTTTAATTTTGAATCGAATTTTAAAATCTAAACAAAATTTATCTCCAAGTTTTAAAAGAAAAGTACAAACCTCGCACCAGAATACACAAAATGAACCATCATTCATTAAAATCGGTTCTACATATAAGGTGTAAGTCTGTCAACATTAAAGTGAAAATAGGCCTGGCCTAAACTCGTAAGCTTCTTGGTCTTCTTACAGAAAAGAATATCAAGCCAATAGCTATCTTGGAGGCTGAGCTACAGACCCCGAACATTCGTGTTTTGTCACGTCATATATTATATACACTTGCTGCTGCATAAGGCTGCCGCGTTACTAAATTTAGCAATTTAAGTTTATACAAATTGGAGAAAAACATATTATCTTTAAAGCTATATCTTATAGAATTATCTTTATATATAGAATTAGATAAAGAATTATATATAGAATTAGATAGAGAATAATATATATAATTTTTATATACACAATTATTTTTATTTATAGAACCTTTTAATATAAATTATCCATTGCTTTCAACACAAATTTTCAAATGCCATTAATTTTTAATAGACTTCTTTAAAAGAAATGTGCAAACATATTTGTTAAAATAATATATAATAGCTTTTCATGACATGCAAGATGGCATAACCTTAGACTACAACCATTTTTGTTTGAGAAACTTATTTTTTCAAGAGGTAAGACATCCGGTTTCAAATAGAAAGCTTGCAATGCTTTCCATATGTCAGTTTAAATATAACACGTAGGTACCTATCATCTTTAAATCTTTGTAGCTGGTAGAAAATTCAAGATCTCAAAGCTACGTTATACATAGCTTTCTGGAACTGACGGGAAAAATAAGTCACAACATTGGTAGAGAAATTCGAAACATACCAGAAGGTAACAAAAGAATAAATAAAAGAATGTAATATAATATATTACTAGCTTTGACGATGTACCTAAAAGGGTTTACACACACACACACATATATATATACATATATATGTATATATATAATGTATATATATATATAATATATATATACATATATAATATATGTATATATAATATATATATATACAATATATATATATATATATATATATATATATATATATATATATATATATATCCCTTTCCACTGTAGTGATATGCTACCTTCTATTTTTAACACTTTACAACAAAGTTGAAAAGTGTTTATGACTTTGTTCATTCTGTCTGTCTGTCTATCTGTCTGTCTGTCTGTCTGTCCGTTAGCACGATAACTGCCGTAAAAATGACTTAATCAAAATGAAATTTTAGTATGTTGTTCAGACGGTCTATAGGACCTATGGGAATATAAATGAATAATATCACCCAATTAGTTTTGGATTGAACCCGGGTTGAAAAAATGGAATACATTGAGCCCTATGGGACCTAATTTTTCAAGCATTTTTTAAGCGGATTTAAAATTCACAAATTACTTCGAAAATTTTAGGCAATATTCAAATTGTTCCATAAAATAAATAAAAAAAAATCAGCGAAATATATTCAGTTTTTTTTTAAATAAAAATTAAAATAACAATAACACCTCTTATATGAAGCGATCACGTGTCCATGATATGAAACGATCACATGACCCACTTCAAAATGATATATGGCATCCATCTTGTGTCAAAATCGTGATTTTTAAAGTTCTATTTAATTCATATTGAGTGTTGTATCCGTCCTAAAACTACTTTATTTTTGCCTAAATTCTGTGCATCTACATACTGAAACAACGCAATGACAATATATTTCAGTTTAAATGCTCTTCCAAATTTCATTATTTCTACTATTAAGCCTATTTTTCACCTATGTAAAATGTAAACAGCAAAATATGTAGAATGAGTTGTATTAGAATCGCTGTAATTCTTTAACACAAAATCATTTAGTCCATGGAGTCTGCTTAGCTGATATGAATGAAATATTCATTGATTTTAGAAAGAGAAAGACGATATTTTTCGATGAAGTTTTACGCATTGAGTTTACTTCCTTGTAGCTCAATGGTCTTAATTTTTAAATAAAATAAATTATTATAGTATTGTGATGAATGACATGAATGGGGGAATTATTTATGAATGAAATGTTGCTTTTATAGAGAGAGCCAGGCGTGTTATTTTTTTATGACGTCATTTGAATGAATTTCAGTTGTTTTCGATGATGTTTTCAAATATAATAAATTATCGTAGTATTATGATAATTCTAAAATTATTACCGAGGAATGTATCACATTTTAGAGATGTTTAAACCAGGCAATTTATACTTTAATGCCGTCATTTGAATGAAGTTATTTTTTTTCGATGAAGGTTTAAGGTGTCAAATATAATAAATTAATGTAGTATTGTGATAAGTTTTAAAATATTACCGAGGAATGTATTGCATTTTAGACATGTTTAAATAAAATTGCATTGAAGTTGGAAAGTGTTTCATAATCAATGCTTTAAGCATGGTTGATCTTTCTTGTTATTCTTAGTCTTGGTCTATTGTTACTCATTTGTAATAGATATGCTAGAGATGGATTTTTTTGTACATACAGTAGTTTATGCATAGTTTTCGATTAAAATCTTTCAATTTATATATATATATATATGCAAATGTAAAAAAATGAGAAAATAGGATAGACAATGCAAAATACATTTAATTTATTGCGCAAATGCAGCTAATAAATAAAATGATTTCAATAATATAAAAAGTTTGAAAATCCAATGAAAGAAAAGTGAGAAGCTGTCACTCAAAAAACCTAACTTTCTAACAAGCTTACAAAATAAAAGAATAGATGAACAAATTTTCAAGTAAATGGAAAAAAAATACACATTTCGAATCGTCAGGTCAAAGAAAATCATCAAAAATCAATGGTATGGAATCGATAAAAGAAAAACAGATGAAATCCAAGCACAAACTCTATACACGTGGACAAGGTCTAAGCCTAATTCATGGATTTATTCACTTCTTCAAAACTCTTTCTCAAGTCCAAGTGTCTTGTAGAAGCAAACACAAAAATGTATGTTTCTGAAGAAATAGATGGATTATATCTATAAACTATTTCTACTTGGACAACATACATAAAGAAGAAAAATAAAAGGAAAAAGGATACCTGGAATCTAACTCAAAAAATACACAAACCTGTCGATCTCGGGAACCCATAATGAAGAGACCAGTGTTTTCCATTCACAAAGGAAAAAAAATATGATGTACCGTTGCCATACGTAAGAAATAAATAACAGTAATGCGAAAAGGCAAGTATAAGAGATAATATACAATTAAGAGGGGCAATAATATAAAGGCTAAAGTGTAAGTGGATGTAAAAATAAATTATAATTAATACAAGAGTATGGAGATGTCAGACTACGGGATATAAGACACCATGAATAGAATTCATGAAAACCCATCAAATCTAGATTTTTTAACCATACCATTTACAAAATAACAGGGATATTTATATATATTACTGGTAATTTTTAGAATATCAATATATATAGCATGACATTTTTTATCAGATAATCTATAAATTCTAAAAAGCTGATTAAGTATAATATTTCTAAACAAAAGAATCGAGTTGCTGGAATTAAATGGTAAGATTTTATTAATGCTTTTTAACACTTTACAACAAAGTTGAAAAGTGTTTATGACTTTGTTCATTCTGTCTGTCTGTCTGTCTGTCTGTCTGTCTGTCTGTCTGTCCGTTAGCACGATAACTGCCGTAAAAATGAGTTTATCAAAATGAAATTTTAGTATGTTGTTCAGACGGTCTGTAGGACCTATGGGAATATAAATAAATAATATCACCCAATTAGTTTTTTATTGAACCCGGGTTGAAAAAATGAAATACATTGAACCCTATGGGACCTAATTTTTCAAACATTTTTTAAGTAAATTTAAAATTCACGAAATGCTTCGAAATTTTTAGGAAATATTCACATTATCCCATAAAATATATAAAAAAAATTTCAGTAAAATATGTTAAGTAGTTTTTTAATTAAAAAAATTATTTAATATAGGGAAAAAAACAAATTCAATTAAATTCTGACTTTGGGATATCTTCCAGAAAGAAAAGAGAGAGATATTATATAATAAATATCTCCCCATTTGTTAAAACGTTTTGCATATGGAAGTGGCTTCATATTTTAAAATAATTTGGTAGATAACAATTTTTCATTTTTTTAAAATTTTATATAACTCTTCATGATAAATTTAATTGATGGCATTTTAAATGCACTTTCCTACGTCCTAGAGAGTTAAAATTTGGTACACAGCTTAAATTTGTAGAACATTTTATTCTACAGCAATTTGGTGGATCTTTAAATATAGATCATACATTTTTTTCGAAATGACCCGCAATTAATCCCCGTTCACTTTTATAAATCATTGTTGTAATATTGTTAAAAATTCTGATGTGGACAGCACATGTCTTTCCCTGCAGACTCATATTCGTTCTCTTTATTTATTCAATGATAATTTGAGTTTATCTGCACAACATAAGTATTTTAAATGACATTGAATTTACACGTTAAACTTAAATTTGGTTCTCATTTGATAACTGGACTTATTGTCAAAGGTGGCGTAGCGAAAACGCGAAAAAACTAGAATATCTCAAGAACGGCTAGTCCTAGAGTAATGGGGTTAGTCTTATTCTTTTTGTTGTCAAAAATCACATATAAAATAGGAATTTAATTGATATAATTGAGCACACGTAGTCTTTTATTTTTATATATAACGATTTTTGCTGGCCATTTCGCAAAAATAGCCCGTTCCTTTTTCCCGAATCGTAGTAGAATAACCTACAAATGATTTATATACAAAATTTTGTTAAATTTGGTATATAAATCACTTGTAGGTTATTGAAATATTATACTCCAAATTTTGTTAAATTTGGTTCATTAGTTTTTAGCTAGAGTGGATAAAGGCAATTTCTGCGGCCATTTCGCAAAGAAGGCAGATTCTTTTATTACGAATCGTACTATAATCTAATGAACATCAGGATTTCCCACAAAAAACATACCTACCAAATTGTATGAAATTCGGTCCATTAGTTTTTCAATTAGAGTGGATGTAATATCCACACAGACACACAGAAACATACACAGATACACCCTTACACACACAGACGTCTTCCTAAAAGTAGTTTTTTCGTGTTCTAGAAGTCCCAAAACGTGTAGATACTTTGAAAATTCGAGTTCCGATCTTCGGCACGATTCCAATACTTTGAGTACATACACATACACATATATATTATCTGTGTATTATCTGTGTATCTAAATTCCGTGCCTATGCAATTACAATAGTTGTGATTTTAAATGATCCCAAACTTTTATTATTTCTTCAAGGAAGCCTAATTTTAACATATGCAGAATGCAAATATCTCAAGCGATTGTAAGATGAATTACATAAGAATTGCTGAATTTTCTTCACACAAAATTATTTAGCTCTGGAGTCTGGAATACAAGTTATATGAATGAAATATTCATTGATTTTGCATAAAGAATCAGATGATTTATATTTCGATACAGTTTTAAATATTTAAGTATAATAAATTACTGTAGTACTGTGATAATGTAAAAGATATTACCACTGAATGAATCACATTTTAGAAATTTTTAAATGAAATTACATTTCAGTTGGAAAGTGTTTCATAATCAATGCTTATGCATGATTGATCTTTCTTGTTATCATATAAATTAGTAACAATTCTATTAGAAGGTTCAATAATAAGATTTAAATCCAAAAAATTACTATTTTTTCTAATAGTAGCTTCATTAGGAATTAATTCCAAATTATCAGGATAGAAATCTATATCTATGACACAATTTTCTGTATATACTAAGCGAATCAGATCATCAACATATCTGTATAATGTATAATCTATTCATGTAAAAGACTGTTCATACTGATAAAGATATAAATTAGGTAACATACTGCTACTGCAGCCACCCTGTGGAACTCTTGAGACTGGTAAGTATAATTTATTTTCTTGAAAAATATAATTATTAAAAATAACAAAGTGAAGAAGTTTAGGAAAATTTATAAAATTGGTTTGAGATGAAAGACTAGTAATATAAGCATTGTATAGATCTAAAATTACATCATAAAGGTCTGAGATCTTGATATTATTAAAAAGATCTTTTAAATCAAAATTTGAAATCCTATTAGTTTTTTAAGGGATGTTAATCTATTCTTTAATTCTTTACTATTATTTAGAATAAGGTAATTATTGCTAGACTGACGTAAACTATCATTAATTTGATTTAAAGAATTTAGTAGTAATTTACTCGCAGTAGTAGAGTAAGTATCATGCCTACTAGTTACTGTTTTAAATTTAATGGGATTTTTGTGAAATTTTGGAATAAGCACAATATATGGAAATTTAAGAAATTTATATTTAATATTTAAATCACTATACATATTGATAATTTTTAATTTGATACTATTAATGGAATGTAAATCAAGTTTAAAAAGACTATTATTTTTTGAAAATAATCTAACAGAAATTGTATATAAAATTTTTACAGATAATAGCATAATTATTAGAAGCTTTATCAACATAGGTGATAACAAAAGATCTTTGTAAATCATTAATGGAGAGTTTAATATTATCAATATTATATCCAGACAATTTAATACTACTAATAGCATTTTTAATAGATTCTAATAAAGAAAATTTCCACATATTAAATGCCTCTAAAGGCCTAGCATATTTAGAAGCCAATTCATATATATATATTTATCAAGATTAATTGATTTTAAAACTTAATTACTACAACTTAATTACTACTTGAATTATTACAAGAGGGTAACCTGAATTTAGTGCTAAAAGACATAATGGTTTTTAACTATTAATAAATCAATAAAAATTATCAATATATATATATATATATATATATATATATATATATATAACCGCCATTTTTTGTGTAGTTTCAATTGATTGTTCTCTATGTCTTAATCTTTTATCTTGAGCTTATTATTATTGCCTTTTCTCATTTTTGCCGTGTTTTCTTTTTTATTTTTATTTATATTTATATACTTTTAATTGTGAATTTTGTATCCTAATATTCTTCTCATCCCCCTTTCCATTGTAGTGATATGTTACCTTCTATCTTTATCCTTAGTCTTGGTCCATAGTTACTCATTTGTAACAGATATGCCAGAGATGGGTTTTATTGTACATACAGAAGTTTATGCATAATTTTCGATTAAAATCTTTCAATTTTTATTTATAAATCATTTATGTTATTAGCTGCTTTGCGCAATATCATGATGAAAGTTTTATATTCTGTATTATTTTGTGTTTTATATTCTGTTTTCTATAATGACTTCTATTACATCTTTTAATTGTACATTTACATTTATTATTTACTTCTGAATTCAACCATCTACCTCTTGATTTTTATATTTGCAAACAACTTTTTTAAAAAAGGTAAAACCTGTTGTAAAGCTGCATTTGAGCTTATTACAGAGTTTATTCACTTTTTAATTTTAATTTAATTTTATTTTGATTATTATTATCGCTAACGCATTTCCATACTTTGACTACAAGCCCATCTATGTCTTCACATGGCCCTCTATGGATATTGTTTTTATTTAGCTAATCCTTTCATTCCTTCAATTGATTGATTTTGGTATGTCTTCACATTTCGCATTTTGGAGTATTTTGGTTTGAGTTCTCTCATCACATTTATGATTTTTTCTGCGGGATTATTGCTCTTTTAGGTAGATTTCACACTCGATTCACAAACTCGTTTTATATGTGTGTGTATAGTGCTGACATCCCTCGGCAGGCATTAGAGTTTATTGTGTTTTTTTGTGTTATTTATTTCTGTATCTTTTAGTTAACCCAGACGTCAATATCTCTTATTGCTTATTTTTACATTTTAATCTAGACATGCATTTCCACTATATGAGGCACTCTTTGGCCTGCAGTTGTAGGGATTCAGTCAGACGCATACGTATTAATGGCTCTGTATATCTTCCATTCCGGATGATTATGACTATTTGTCCACACTTCGCTTATTTATGAATGTTTCGTATGAAAATCTCATTTAGATCTTATCTACTACGCTTGTTTTGTTACTCTCCGAAATTTTGTTTCAATTCTTTATGGTATTAGTTATAATTTGAAATTCGAACCTGACAAAATAGTTTTAGAAGGGGTTTATATTGGGAATTTTAATTAAAATTCGTGGTGAAAATTTTATTCATTACCTAGTGTCCGGTCTATTATTCTTATGAATTGGGATAATTATAGATCGACAAACATCGACCAATTTAGCGTTATAGAAGATTTGGAAGAATACCATACCTACTCTCAATCGAAATCATATTCCTTCAATAGATGCAATCATCTTAGGTGCAAAACTTGTCCTTATGCTGACCCATTACAAATTAATAATAATTCCACTTCACAAAAATTCTGCAAAGTTTTTAATTGCATATACAAACTTAATTGTACTATTTGTAACTTATCCTATATTGGCCAAACCAGCAACCCTTTACATCTGAGAATGAATGTCCACAGGGATCATATTAAAAAATTTGACCATAAAGTCTTTAATGATCTCCCTACTAAAAATCAATTTGAATATCAGCACTTTGCTTCACACGGATTTAAAAATGTGTCCCTTCATATTTTAGATATTAAAATTTCACTCACTGATAGATTAGTATTTGAAAATTATTACATTAAAAAATTTAAAACTCTTTTCCCCTATGGCTTAAATCAAATTTATAATAATAATAATGTTGTTAACAATAGTTTTGAATACAATTCTAATAAATCTTCAGTATATAAACATCTTTTTCAATATTCAAAGTCATCAACGTCTAGTAAAAGCTATATAAGCGTGGCAAAGGAAAAAGTAACTTAAGTAAAACTATTGATTACAATGCAGACATTTTGAAATTACAATATAATTATTCACAAACTTTCAATTTTCTACCTGTTAGAGCTTGGTTATATAAAGTCAGAAAATGCAAATTAAGTATTGTTTATACTAATTTTTTTTAAATTAAAATTAACTCATGAGCATTTTAAACATTTATTTTATGATTTGCTTCTTTCACGTACAAATTTCTTAAATTACCATCTTCTCCATTCACCAAATCCACATACTAAAATAGCTTACTGTGTAATTTCTTTTAAACACCCTATTCTTAATTCTCTTAACTTCAATAATTAATTTCCAAAACATCAGCACTTGTTACCTGTAAAGGAAATCAAAATACAAAAATCCTTCAAATGTAATTTACCAATTGGTAGAACTATTTACAATTACAATAAAGTTTCCAGGACATTAAACTCCGATGACCTTACATCATGTGTATACAGCAAAAAAAATCTTGCCCCTTTATGTCAACTCCTCTCATGGACACATTATTACTGGGGATCTCAGTATAGTTCAGGATGATATACTTAGGGATATTATGAATAAAGGGTCTAAATTTCACATTCCATTCTGCCATCACCCTAAACAACTTCTTCAGTCTATATCATTTGATTTTGATAAATTCATATATCAACTTGTTTGTTCACATTCCATTTCTATAGAAGCATTTCATCTATGGAAGTATACTATCTTACATCTACTTAAAAATGTTATTATAAACATTAAATTAACGAAGCCTAAGTATCCTTATAAACAACTCCTATCTGCTATTAAAGAACTACAACAACATTTTGTCAAAACTTATGTAGATAAAGCTTCTAATAATTATGCCATCATTTGTAAAAAATATTATGTTTCTCTGTTACAGAATTACTTAAAAAATAATCAAATTTTTAAACCAATTAATAATCAGTCTATCAAAATCAAAACTAAAATGCAAAAATTATATACACAATTAAATATTAATTGTAAGTGTTTTAAATTTCCTTATGTTACTTTGGTTCCTAAATTCCATAAATCACCTCTCAGTTTTAGAACAGTCACTTGTGGACATAATACCTTTACCACTACAGCTAGTAAGTACTTGCTTAACTGTTTAAATAGAATTAATGAATCTCTTAAATTTAGGAATTCAGGATATTTCATTTTGAACAATAGTTTTGATTTAGTAAATCACCTTAGCAAGCTTCCACAAATTATTGGTTTCCATACCTTTGATTTTAAAGACCTATTTACTAATATTGTCATTAAAGATTTATATAAAGTTATTATCTCTCTTTATCATGAATATCTATCTTCCAATAATGTTGCATTTAATGTCAAAAATTTTCCTATGCTGTTGCACTTTGTGTTATACAACAATTATGTTATCCAAGGTGATAACATTTATTTACAAACATCTGGTGTACCACAAGGTGGTTGTAGTAGTAGTATACTCGCTAACTTATATCTTTATTATTATGAATGTCATTTTAACTCTAATTCATATATTATATATAGATATGTTGACGACTTAATTTGTATTATCATTGATGATTCCTATCCTATTAATATTGATTTTTACTCATCTAACCTAGAATTAATTCCTAATGAGCCTAGCGTTAGTCAAACTGTAAATTTTTTAGACCTTAATTTAGATACCCTCAATAATCATGTAATCACCAATCTATATGATGAAAAAGATTCTTACAACTTCACTATCATAAAGCTGCTATCATATCATTCTTGTAATTCTATTCAATTGTTTAGAAACATCATTTTAAACCAGCTATTTCGAATACATCGACTTTCTGATCCTCGGTTTCACTTTCTCCACATCAATAATCTTAAACGCATTTGTCAAAATTACCAATATCCGGAAGTATTTGTAAATAATATTATTAATAATTTCAAATATACCACGTAACAATTTTACACATGCATTATTGATTAGATAACTCAATTTTGAGAATTCACCCATTCTTATCACCTAACTTACCACTTGGCCTGAGTCTAATACCGTTTACTATTTTCGAATGACTATTTTCCACTTGTTCTGAGTCCTATACTGATTACTATTTTTGAAAGTCTCCATACATATTATGTATCGTTCAAATGTATTCATTCCGGTGCCCACTCGCATTGACGTAGTGAGGTGAAATGCTCAGTCGCTTGTTGAACTTACACGTGGTAACAATGCTTGTGAGTTCATATTTCTGTTCGAGGAGGTATTATTTTTCTGATTTGTAATACAATTGATTTATTTTTCTCCTTCCGCTAGCCAGTAGACAGTTCCAATGGTGTCTATAGTTAAATACTATCGCCATTGTCAGAAACTGGCTCTTCTATCGGTTTTAATTCGAATTGTATGGCTGTCCTGATGAGAATGCAATTTCGAACTAACCGCCATTTTTTGTGTAGTTTTAATTGATTGTTCTCTATGTCTTAATCCTTTATCATGAGCTTATTATTGTGGGACGAGGAAAATTAAAGAAACTTAAAGTTACAATTTTAAACATTATAATCAACATAAATTATATGGCCGTTGAACTCATTAGTGGAATTAACATTTAAACGTACATCGCTCGTTGTTGTGCCGCAATAACCCTCCAATTATTTTTACCTTTTGTGTAAGTCCTGAAAAGAATTCATTAATCATTACAAAAAGACTAGCCTATTTAAAACTTAAACAATTTCCTTTATTAACAACATCACTTTATCAAAAGCACTATTTTCAACAATATCAACTTTCAATTATTATCGATTTTCATTTAATATTTTAGTTCGGGGAGATATGACCAGTTAGTTAGCTTTCTAAATTGTCTAGGACCGGGGAAATGAGCACATACCTTACAGTTTAGACTTGGGCTCATCATCTCGCTTGCATCGGTCTTAGTGCTGACCGTACTGCCATAACTCTATGGTGTGTGGCTCCTACTCGTACGTTTCACCTCGACTGATACTTATATCTGCAACTGCTAGGTCATGGTCGCTTCGCTCCTTTTGTCAAACTCTTTTCACCAACACTTCGTATCAAAGTTACTTCTACCACCACATCCCGGATCTCAGTTCGTTCTCTACCACATCTTGTATCGAAGTGTCTTGGTTCCTTCGGCGGGGGGGGGGGGGAGGTAGCTCCACCCTTCTTCTCCTTGCTGTTCATTGGTTCTTCTGAACCCAATGGCATCACTTGACATTAACCAAGGGCTCTTTCAGCCCCCTTTGGCATGGGACACTCAAATTTATTGTATTTGACCTAAAAGTTCACGTTGTTGTAAACTTCGGTGCCAGCCAGTCTGCACGCTTTGTTCGGTGTTCTGGCCACCATAAATACTGCAATAAACATGCCTCATGTGAGGACATATTCTGGCCTCACATATCTCCCCACAAACAGAAAAAAAAGAACAAAAAAAAAAATTTTTTAAACCATCAGAGTTCGAAACAAAAGTTCGATGCACTTGCAACTCTGTAATTGGCATTTTTCACTTTCTTTTGGACAACGTCCGTCCAGAAAAGTTCAACAGTCTTGCTGTAACAGAAAAGTTTTTTTGCACACATAATATACACAAAATAAACATAAGTTACGTACTCATGAACTTTACCAGGTCCAGCTTTCAATTGAAGCTAAATTAAATTTTGAGTATTTAAAAAGACTTTTAAACATATGCACATTCACTTTGAAATGTCACACACTACTATCTTCTCTTATATTATTAACATCATTAAACACTTTTTTTTTTTTTTTTTACAAATCACACATTATTATTTTTTTGAACACAATTCTTTACATACTTCATCAAATATTTTTCTAAAATTGATAACTTTATCACATATATAACATTTTTGCTGAACCTTGATACTGGTACATACTTATTAATACAATCACATATTTTTTTTTTTTTTACATTAGCCATTAAAATATAGTTTTCACATAAGTCAGTAACTTTAATTTTTCCACTGGGAATGACACATTTAGACATTTCCCTTTAATAGGCCATCTTGTCCCAGAATGTCAACAAACAACAACAACCCCTGATTTGTGACAGGTACTGATTGATTACTTTGAAAAGGCCATTAGCAGAACCCCTTCTTTTCTTAAAAGCTACGATACCGGAAGTGCGAACCGGACACTGCGTTCAAATTCCCTTTCCGAACTTCGGAACAGTGATCAGTCTGCAAAAGAGACCCTCGACAGAGATTCCTATCTATTTTAATCGTTTTTTTGAATGGTGATTAGCAGTAACGCCCCAACTCAACTCCTCTTGCTATGACAAAGCAATGCAGTTTGAAGACGTTGAAATGGACAACGTGGTGCGCGAATTCAAGCGGGCTAACAGAAACAGCTTTTTAAAGGCGCTTGTAACAAAGTATTGTAAAAATTTTATTACCCATTCGGCGTGTTCTATAAACGTCGACTTATTCTTTTTAAATATAAACCTGTTCATCAATTTAATTATATTATTTATTCCTATCTGCTAATGAACCATGTATACTTGCATGTTGCAGATGGGCTCGTACATTATTTCAGCACTGTAAAGCTCTCTCTTTTTTTTTTTTTTTTAAACTGAACTTAAAAAAGCTCCCTTCTTTAAATATTATATATTAGGTTCCTTTGAGGTGGCTTGTATTAATATCAAAACCATCTTAATGGTATCTTCTATATACTGACTTCATATAAAATTTAACATTATATTATTGTATTATTTATTATTTAAATTTTACCTTTCCATTTGATGTTGATATTCTCTCTTATTTAATTTTGTTTTCTCCATGCCTTTCATAAGACTTTGAAGTTAAAAAAAAAATTGAAAAGTTTTTTTTTTTTTTTGAAATTTAAATTTTTTTTTTAATTTTTAAATTTAATTTTAAACTTTTAAAGTTTTTGATATAGTTTGTTTAAATTTTATTTATTTTAACTCCTTGCTTAATACTTTCATAACTTTTATATTTTATATAAAATTATTTCATCTTTTTAAACACACTTAAGACTTTATTTTCTTGTCTAAAAAAACCCTTTATTTACCTAATTGCAAATTTTGATATTATATCTTTAACAATTGAAATCCTTTTCATTTATTATTTATATATCCTTTTCGAACGCGGATTTATTTACTCACCGTATAAATTTTTTTTTTTACTCTATAAAATTTATCATATTTATGTATTTCAATTTATTTTAATCCTTATGACTTTGAATACCTGACATTTATAACCATTTATATGCGCGATTGTTTATCATTCTATCTCACACATTATTATCTAATTATTTATTTTGACATTTTATTAACTGCGGCTAACCCCTTTATCGCCGTAATACATATTATCATTTATGTATTTACCATATATGACATTTATTTCATCCTAATTTATTTTATTTCTTTCATAAAATTTCTCAACACCTTATTAAGATTATATTTTTCACACAATTTAATATTTACAAATACCTAAACACCAATTATGTGACATTAATAACAGAGTATATATATATATTTACGTAGACTGTGTGTGTGCCGTTTGTTTACACACACTTCAAATGCTACAGTGTCTCATCGATAACTATAATGTTTTTATTTACATTCCCCACTGACATCTGAGTGCCCTATTATTTAACATTCATTTATTCATTCCGTATTTATCTATATTCATTATATATGTATCTCACATTTATTTATTATCGTACAATTTTCCACAACATTACCTACATTTTATTTTCATTACCATATTTATTTACATTTTATTTTCATATCCATAATTTATTTATACACACATGATTATCGCAACCTTTCCTTACGATGGAAATAACCAACAAAAATGCTTTATTTCGCACTCAAAATTCTTCACTTATTATTTATTTTTTTATTTCAACCCTTTTTTAACACCTTCTGGGCAATTATTCATATATTCACTAAACAAAATTTTAACTAAATTTATTTACATTTATCCTTTCATTTTAGGATTAATTTAGTTACTTAAATTGCCTATACAATTTATATATTTATGAAAAATTTATTCCGTAAACAAAATTTTAACTAAATTTATTTACATTTATCCTTTCATTTTAGGATTAATTTAGTTACTTAAATTGCCTAAACAATTTATATATTCATGAAAAATTTATTCCGTAAACAAAATTTTAACTAAATTTATTTACATTTATCCTATCACTCTAGGATTTATTTAGTTATTTAAATTGCTTATACAATTATATTCTTCTTCAAACATTTACCTAATCATTTTCAATGCACTTTTCACTTTTGACCATTCCTACACGAGATATCGTGTCCTCGATTGCTTTATTGCAACGGGCTTTTACAGCTACTTTACTGTTCATAATTTAACATTTTAAATTCAAATTGATTTAAAATTTTCAATTATCTTTATTTACTTTTTTTGACATAAAATTTATATCATCTATGACTAATCTCTAACATTCTCACTTTCAGCTCATTACTTATTTTTTCATTTTACTTAAATCTGTCATTCAATTTTTAAGCCTCAAGACTCTTCCCTCAAAAGACCTCTCTTCCCTCAGAAGATGTTTGCCTTTGAACAATGAAGTATTTGACTTATCCTGAACAATGAAGTATTTGACTGGACTGCCTGCACAACATTGCCCTTGCCTGGATTTGTCTCCAGACCTTATATCTACACACTTAGGTAACATATTTTGATTTTACCTTTCATTTTGTAGATTTATTTGCATAAATTAATCTCTGAATAATCTTCTGATCACATGTACATTTGAGTTAACATTATAAATTATATATAATATTATTTTTAAATAAGAACCATATTTGTACACTTATTATCAATTTTTGAAAAATTTCATACCATGTTTATTTTTAAATCATTCAATGATTATCCATATCTTTTTCTTTGAAATTTATATCATTTTCATTCATAAACAATTCTTTCCTTATTGCCTTTTTTTTTTTTTTTGAAATTCATATCATTATCCATTTTTTCATTTTTGAAAATTTTTTCCATTCCAGATCATTTTTCCTTTAATTCATTTTTGATTTGTTATTCTTATCTCTTTCTCATTTTACAATTCTTCAGGTACCAATCATCAGCAAAATTTGAATTTTTAAAATTTCTTGATTTCTTTAAACAATTTTGACCAAGTTTTCTCTCCCTATGTTCATGAATATTACATTCAATTTCAGTTGTGTCATAAATATGTATTTCATTTAGTAACTTTAATTTCTGCCTAACATACTCTTTATATATGCTTTGACTTTCAATTATTTCTGAATCTACTTTTAGAATATCATTACCTTCATTATCATTGTGATTACTATCCCTTATTATTTTATTACTTTCATTTTGAACATTTTTACAAACATTTGAATTTTGTATTTGTTGAAAATTATTATTTTCATCAATCAAATCATCGATTATTTTATTTTCAAGAGAATTTTGCTTATTATTATCATGATTTCTATTTTCATTTTCATTTTGAATTTGTTGAAAATTAAAATTTTGATTTTTCCTTTCCAAAACTTCCATTATTCTATTTTCAAAAGATTTTTGAGTATTTGCACTATCATGACTTTGACTTTCATTTTGTATTTCTTGACAATTAATAATTTCATTCTGTTTTTCTTGAAAATTAACAATTTGAGTATTTTTTTTATTATGATTTTGATTTTGACTTTGCATTTCTTCAAACCTTTTACTTTCATTTGCATTTTGTACCCTTTGAATTTTAACATTTTCATTTTGCATAATTTCATGATCAATATTTTCAAAATTTTTATCACCTTTTTGATTTTGCATAATTTTGATATCCGTATTTTCGCTTCCATGCTGAATATTTTCATTCATATCTTGAACATTTTCAATATGTACACTTTGTACAGAATAACAATTTTTTGATTGAATCTCAATTATTTCACCGTTACCGTTATATTTATTTTCACTTTGTAACTTTTGTGCTATATGACATTTTTTTGAGTGAATATCATCGATTTCACTGTCCATATCATATTTTTCCATAAATTCTTCCGCACTTTGTACATTTTGTTCGATATAACATTGGGTAGCGTGAATTTTAATTGGTTCATCTTTCATGTTATATTTATTTCTAATGGTCAATATATTTGCTTTTCCGATTTCAATTATCCGAAACGGTCCTTGAAATCTATCTTGAAACATATTTGGTTTATTTTCCTCTTTCAAAAATACGGTATCTCCAATTTGCATTTCTTCATTAGTAATTGTTTTGAAATTTTTAATCACTCCTACTCGCATATTTTGATTTAACGTAATTTTAACCTTCTTTTGATTACTAATTACAATATGAATTTTGTTATTTTTTATTTCAGTTCGAATTGCACCAAATGGAAAGAGTAATTTTGCGTGTTTTGTGGGGATAAAGATAACCTCCTTATCCGGAATTTCCTGACTTATGTCGAATTGTTCTGCAATCAACTGACCTTGTTGCAAAGCTATCCTGCGTGTGAGCGTGACATATACTTCGTCATCAAGATTTGACTCTTCATTACCACATTTTTTTTTAGCAAAATCACTAACCTTTCCATTTTTAGGAAAATTGGCCTCATCGACCTGTGCAATTTTTTTACTGTCATGATACTCATTTTTATTATTTCCATTAAATTCAAATATACTTTTAACTTCATCATGTGTGACATTTGGATTTTTCGACTTCGTAACAATTTTAAAATTATTTTCTGTATCAATATTTTTATTACTTTCATTATTTGAAGAAGTATAGTCATTAACATGGCTACCTTTAATATTTTGTGAATCAATTTGTGAAACTTTACAACTAGTTTCCTTAATTTTATCAAACTTTTTATTCTCGATCTGAGTCGATTTTGAGTTAACTTCATTTTTGTGCTCATCATTTAAATTTATTTTTGCATTGCACGCCTCATTTTCATTTTTATTAATTTCTTTAACTCCTGTATTTTCCTTAATATTCTTTTTATTGATCTTTGCCTCACTTTTTAGACTTTTAACGAATTCTTCATCGAAGCGGACCCATCCGGGCCGTGCCAACGACTCTACAATAGAATCAAGAATTGGATCTCTTATGCAAGCAACATGGGTGAATTTTTGCATGCTTTCAATATTATTTATATTTTTATTGTTATTTTGACTTTCATTTTCATTATGTTGATTTGCTTCAATTAAATTTAACTGTAAATTGGGACCTGGGCTTCGCGTGCGACCCTCCCTTTTATCATTTTGCATTTTATTTGCGTTTTCATTTAAATTCAATACCTCATTTCGCGTTTGCATTTTTTTTTCTTTCGATTGGGACTTTGGTCTATTTATTAAATTTTGACTTGGCCAAAGCCCCTCCCTCAGTTTAAAGACCCGTGATTTTGACTGCTTTCTTTAGGAATAGTTTGGGTATTTGACCGACTATCCTTTCGTTCTCTGAATCCGCTATTTTGAGTGTTACGAAAACCATTTCTTTGCCCATTTCTTATATTTTGACTCCCATATTTATTTTCCCCATAATAATTTTGTCCGTTTTGATTATGCCAACACGTAGAAAAATAATGACCTCTTTTCCCGCATCCTATGCAATATACATTTTCATTTTGTGATTTTTCCTGTATTCCCCGTTGATTACCATTAACTTTTCTAGCATTATTCTCCTTGCGATACACTGCATTGATTTCCGAGCGGTCACACTCCTCCTCCATAATTTTCTCCAGATTTTCTGCGAATTCAACTGCTTTATCAAAATTAGTAATATTTATTTTCTTTATTTCAAATGCAATATCTCCTCTTAAAGTTTCTAAAAATTTAACTAACATGATATTATTTTTAATTTCAAACATTTCGTTAGTTGAGTTATTTCCTACAAAATCATTTGTTGCATTTGAAATATTTAACGCTAGCTCAGCAACTTTCATGCCTGGCGTCATTCTAATTTTATTTAAATTTATTTGCTTTTGAAGCATAGTTACAGATGGCTTAAATTGTTTAATCAAAATTTGTTTAACTTCTCCCATGTTGTTTGAATTCTGCAATTCCCTTTTTTTTGTCAGAAATTCTAACGCTTTTTCCTTCAATCTAGTTTTTAAAATTATAACTTTATTCTCTTCTGACCACTCTGCCATACCTGCGATATTTTCAAACTGCGTAAAAAAAAATTCAATGTCCTCATTATCTTTTCCATTAAACAGAGGTAACAGATTTATTAAATTAAAGTTTTCCATTCTTGTTCTCTGATTTTCACTTATTCTTATTTGTGACCTGTCGGGAGACATTTGACGTCTTGAATTTCGTGTACTCCTTTTAGGCATTTAACAAAAAATTATCCCTTCCAAAATTTTCTAACTTAATCTAAACACATTAATACACTTAAAAATATACTGCACATAAAATACTTCATGCAACAAAATATTCTTAACATATCATAAATTTTTCACACATTATTTTCAATTATAATCTATTCAAAAGATTTTTCATTTTCAAAGTGATTGTGCATATTTTTTTTTTTTACCAATGCAAAACATCTGGTCAACATATGCTCCCCAAAAATTTTCATTCATTTCTTTATTTAAATTATTTTTGTTCACCTCAGTATTTTTCATTAAAATTTTCCTTTAAATTTATGACTTACACAAAAGCGTCACGGTAACCAAATGTGGGACGAGGAAAAAAAAAGAAACTTAAAGTTACAATTTTAAACATTATAATCAACATAAATTATATGGCCGTTGAACTCATTAGTGGAATTAACATTTAAACGTACATCGCTCGTTGTTGTGCCGCAATAACCCTCCAATTATTTTTACCTTTTGTGTAAGTCCTGAAAAGAATTCATTAATCATTACAAAAAGACTAGCCTATTTAAAACTTAAACAATTTCCTTTATTAACAACATCACTTTATCAAAAGCACTATTTTCAACAATATCAACTTTCAATTATTATCGATTTTCATTTAATATTTTAGTTCGGGGAGATATGACCAGTTAGTTAGCTTTCTAAATTGTCTAGGACCGGGGAAATGAGCACATACCTTACAGTTTAGACTTGGGCTCATCATCTCGCTTGCATCGGTCTTAGTGCTGACCGTACTGCCATAACTCTATGGTGTGTGGCTCCTACTCGTACGTTTCACCTCGACTGATACTTATATCTGCAACTGCTAGGTCATGGTCGCTTCGCTCCTTTTGTCAAACTCTTTTCACCAACACTTCGTATCAAAGTTACTTCTACCACCACATCCCGGATCTCAGTTCGTTCTCTACCACATCTTGTATCGAAGTGTCTTGGTTCCTTCGGCGGGGGGGGGGGGGAGGTAGCTCCACCCTTCTTCTCCTTGCTGTTCATTGGTTCTTCTGAACCCAATGGCATCACTTGACATTAACCAAGGGCTCTTTCAGCCCCCTTTGGCATGGGACACTCAAATTTATTGTATTTGACCTAAAAGTTCACGTTGTTGTAAACTTCGGTGCCAGCCAGTCTGCACGCTTTGTTCGGTGTTCTGGCCACCATAAATACTGCAATAAACATGCCTCATGGGAGGACATATTCTGGCCTCACAATTATTATTGCCATTTCTCATTTTTGCCGTGTTTTCTTTTTTATTTTTATTTATATTTATATACTTTTAATTGTGAATTTTGTATCCTAGTATTCTTCTCATCCCCCTTTCCATTGTAGTGATATGTTACCTTCTATCTTTATCCTTAGTCTTGGTCTATAGTTACTCATTTGTAACAGATATGCTAGAGATGGGTTTTATTGTACATACAGTAGTTTATGCATAATTTTCGATTAAAATCTTTCAATTTATATATATATATATATATATATATATATATATATATATATATATATATATATATATATATATATATATATATATATATATATATATATATATATATATATATAAGAAGATCATAAAAGATCGAGATGTGAAATAAGTGCCAACAGGGAAATAACAAATGGCCAAGGGGGATTTTGACCCCTTGTTCCCGTTTATAGCCAGCTATTACTCCTGAGGAAACACTCACGGAACCGTTACGTGCCTGTGGCCATATTTCCCTGGAACGCCAAAGCAAAAGACGTATGCCAGAAGTGAATGCAAGGACTGAGTGGAGAAAAAATATTTTGGATTGAGACAGGTTGAAATAAGAAGTTAACCCGAATGACAGATCATTCTTCAATTCAAATATAAAGTGCCGAGCCATTCGATGCGTTGCCATTATATTATATAAAATAGGTGTTGCCAATATCACTAGCAAATGCATTAAATTCCTTGCAGTGCACAGCATTATAGTGGTGTTTGAGGTATCCCATTGGATAGTGCTGTTTCAAAGCTTCCTTTATGAATTTTTTATCACTTTTGATACGATCATCCCTATAAGTATGCAATCTTGAGTTTCGTAGAAAATGATTTCGAACGATATTGCGAAAAATATTGGCGCTCAAGTTCGATTTCCAATCGATGATGTAATTAATGTTTATATCAAAATAATTTCTTTTATCATATAGCTTTGTATATATCTTTTCATTTTCAGTGAAATTGATACATAGGTCAAGATAACTAATCTCATTATCGTGAATCTTTTTTGTTTCCGTTAATTCCAGACATGATGGATAGAAACTGAAATCAAAATCAGAGGTGTTTTTAATACATCCTAAAAGAATGTCATCCATAAATCTGAAATAAGGTATTTCATTTAGAATAAAAGTACCTTCTTCGTACTTGTTAAGGTAGAGGTCCGCCAGCATTGAGGAACAACCTCCCCCCATAGGGATACCTTTTATTTGTTGATAGAAATCTTTACCATTATTTAAAATATTCTCATATAATACTATGTTCAGTATAGCCTTATATTTGTGCAGTTCTATGTATTTTTGCATATTGTAGGTGCTGTGGATCTCTAACATAATTTTGAAGAGGTCGTCTAAATTGATGTTATTGAAAAGGTCCTTGAAATCAAAGCTCTTGTATATTAAATTCAAGGGTTGATTACGTAATCTAGTACTTACATCCGTACTGTTTTTTACCATGATTGAGCCCTTTTTTATTATCGTCTTCATGATTGGTTTTAACAGTATAAGAAGCTTCGAATTAGCTTGAATCAAGTATGTTTTAAATCCCACTGTCACTGGACGAAACCTAACAGGAGACTTGTGAAGTTTTGGAATAAGAACCATGTATGGAAATCTGATATGTCTGAGCTCCAAACCCGCACGTTTATACAAGGTGCATATTTTGTTTTCTATTTCCCGTTGAGGTACTTTCAGCATGTTATACATCTCATCATTGTTGTAATTTTTCTGTAGGATCTCAATATAGTATTGCATACATGTAAATGTATAATTTGACGTCATCTTATCAGTATACGTAATAGCGTAATTTTTGACAACTTGATCCAGAATGTTTTTATTTACTTTGTATTTTTCAAATTCTTTATATGCAAAGTGTTAGTAATAGTTAAAATCCATTATTACATGATGACGCCATTCATCAAAAGTAGACAATGGCAGACTGTACTTAATAGCCAGTTTGTAAATAAACGCGTTAAGTTCTTGACTAAAAAACTTGTCTATTTTATAAAAATCTTGGGTGCGATATTTCGTACCCAGTTTTAAAATTGTTCTAAAATCTGTGTCCTCTATAAGATCCATATTGCCGGTAATGATGTGGCCGTGGTCATTATCAAGTTGTCAAAAATTACGCTATTACGTATACTGATAAGATGACGTCAAATTATACATTTACATGTATGCAATACTATATTGAGATCCTACAGAAAAATTACAACAATGATGAGATGTATAACATGCTGAAAGTACCTCAACGGGAAATAGAAAACAAAATATGCGCCTTGTATAAACGTACGGGTTTGGAGCTCAGACATATCAGATTTCCATACATGGTTCTTATTCCAAAACTTCACAAGTCTCCTGTTAGGTTTCGTCCAGTGACAGTAGGATTTAAAACATACTTGATTCAAGCTAATTCGAAGCTTCTTATACTGTTAAAACCAATCATGAAGACGATAATAAAAAAGGGCTCAATCATGGTAAAAAACAGTAAGGATGTAATTACTAGATTACGTAATCAACCCTTGAATTTAATATACAAGAGCTTTGATTTCAAGGACCTTTTCAATAACATCAATTTAGACGACCTCTTCAAAATTATGTTAGAGATCCACAGCACCTACAATATGCAAAAATACATAGAACTGCACAAATATAAGGCTATACTGAACATAGTATTATATGAGAATATTTTAAATAATGGTAAAGATTTCTATCAACAAATAAAAGGTATCCCTATGGGAGGAGGTTGTTCCTCAATGCTGGCGGACCTCTACCTTAACAAGTACGAAGAAGGTACTTTTATTCTAAATGAAATACCTTATTTCAGATTTATGGATGACATTCTTTTAGGATGTATTAAAAACACCTCTGATTTTGATTTCAGTTTCTATCCATCATGTCTGGAATTAACGGAAACAAAAAAGATTCACGATAATGAGATTAGTTATCTTGACCTATGTATCAATTTCACTGAAAATGAAAAGATATATACAAAGCTATATGATAAAAGAAATTATTTTGATATAAACATTAATTACATCATCGATTGGAAATCGAACTTGAGCGCCAATATTTTTCGCAATATCGTTCGAAATCATTTTCTACGAAACTCAAGATTGCATACTTATAGGGATGATCGTATCAAAAGTGATAAAAAATTCATAAAGGAAGCTTTGAAACAGCACTATCCAATGGGATACCTCAAACACCACTATAATGCTGTGCACTGCAAGGAATTTAATGCATTTGCTAGTGATATTGGCAACACCTATTTTATATAATATAATGGCAACGCATCGAATGGCTCGGCACTTTATATTTGAATTGAAGAATGATCTGTCATTCGGGTTAACTTCTTATTTCAACCTGTCTCAATCCAAAATATTTTTTCTCCACTCAGTCCTTGCATTCACTTCTGGCATACGTCTTTTGCTTTGGCGTTCCAGGGAAATATGGCCACAGGCACGTAACGGTTCCGTGAGTGTTTCCTCAGGAGTAATAGCTGGCTATAAACGGAAACAAGGGGTCACAATCCCCCTTGGCCATTTGTTATTTCCCTGTTGGCACTTATTTCACATCTCGATCTTTTATGATCTTCTTATATACAAGACATTAATAGAGCTGCATTGCGCCTATATGACTTGGCAATTTATATTGGTTTACAATCGGGTACGTTTCGTACTTTGTTATTTACAATATATATATATATATATATATATATATATATATATATATATATATATATATATATACTGTGAGGTCTGTATAACCTTTGGTTATTTTTTCCCTCAGTTACATTATATTTTATGTTTGACTTTATATTATTCGGTTATGTAGACCAATCCATGAGCCAAGTAAATTCTGCGGTCTCCTGTAGAGTGACAGAATAAGGTTCGCGGGTGAGAGAGTTAGTTCGCAAAAAGTTCTGATTAAAAGCTAGTGAAAGTTGGGAATTCCTGTTTGGGAATTCATTAAAATTGCTAGGACTCGAGTCAATGTGTGAGTGTAAAAAAGGAAAGTACACGTCCTTGAGCAGGCACAAATAGTGAGACAACTATGATCGTGAAGATCTAGTATCTCTATTTGGTCAAGACAAGATTTAATGACCTAAGAAGAATTCGGGCAAGCATTGACGATTTATAGCTATTCAAATGATTTCGTAAGATAGTATATCACCAGGCCCGGTCAAAGTGCATTAATGATCTGTTTAGGAATGTGCAATACTGGTAGTTTTAGTATCTGTATATAATTATTTACGTAGCCAGCTGCTGTATTAGTCTTGAGTGCACAAAAAATGTGTTAATTCCTGCTTCAGTGTGCTATTGCCCTTGGTCGTAAATCCCATTTGTAGCAATTATTACAACGTTTGGAGTTATGGCATTTTAGCTAGCTTATCTTAGATTTATGCAACTAAGGTTTCTAACTTTTCCAATGGCACCCAATCAAGGTAGTTGCGTAACCAACTCCATCTAAATTTAGTGTCTAACCTTTACAGTGCATGCATGTATCTATATATATATATATATATATATATATATATATATACATAGTTACATGCATGCACTATATATATATATATATATATATATATATATATATATATATATATATATATATATATATATATATATATATATATATATATATTAAAATGTATTAAAAATACCATTTGTAGTATTAATTTATCTAAATCTATATATAATATGGATAATATAAAACACTCTATTAATGATTTACATACATCTTTTGTTATTACTTATGTTGATAAAGCTTCGAATAATTATGCTATTATCTGTAAAAAATTCTATAAATATCTGTTAGATTATTTAAAAAATAATAGTCTATTTAAACTTGATTCACACTCCATAAATAGTATCAAATTGAAAATTATCAATATGTATAGTGATTTAGATATTAATTATACATTTTTGAAATTTCCATATATTGGGCTTATTCCTAAATTTCATAAAAATCCTATTAAATTTAGAACTGTAACAAGTGGTCATAATTCTTACTCTACTACTGCTAGTAAATTATTATTAAATTATTTAAATGTACTAAATAATAATTTACGTTATTCTAGTAATAACTACCTTATTCTAAATAATAGTGAAGAATTAAAAAATAAATTAACATCACTAGGTAAAATAATAGGATTTCAAACTTTTGATTTTAAAGATCTATTTAATAATATTAAGATCTCTGATCTTTATTATGTAATTTTATCTTTATATAATGCTTATAGTACTAATCAATCTAATCTACCTAAATTTACCAATTTTCCTAAACTCCTCCATTTTGTTCTTTTCAATAATTATATATTTCAAGGTAATAAATTGTACTTACAAGTTTCAAGGGTTCCATAAGGTGGTTGTAGTAGCAGTATGTTAGCTGATTTATACCTATTCCGTTATGAAAAGTCCTTTACTTCAACAGATTATAAAATTTACAGATATGTTGAGAGAGAGAGAGAGAGAGAGAGAGAGAGATGATCTGATATGTTTAATATTTTCTGATAATTATGTCATAGATATAGATTTCTATCCGGATAATTTGGAATTAATACCTAATGAAACTACTATTAATAATAATATTAATTATTTGGATTTAAATCTAATTATAGAAACTACTAATGGGATAGTTACTAATTTATACGATAAAAAAGACTTTTTTTAAATTCAATATTAATAAATTATTACCATTTAATTCCTGAAACTCGATTCAATTGTTTAGAAATATTAAACTTAATCAACTTTTTTGAATGTATAGATTATCAGATGAAAAATTTCATCCTATGCACATTAATAACCTAAAAATTACCAGTAAATTATATGAATATCCAGCATATTTAGTAAATGGTATAGTTAATAAGTTTCGATTAGCCTAATATTCATAAAAATCTCTTAGTATGTTATTTTAGACATACAGCTACATTCTCTTGTATATACATTACAATGTATTTCCATCCTTTTATTTTGCAGCTTTTACTGTAGAATTTCACAATTTACAGCCTTTACGCAGTAATGTTATTTGTTACTCACAATTGTCAACAGTAGCTTTCTTCTTTAAACTTTAGCAAATGACAACCAACATTGGTCTTGTCATTTATTGCTGGTTATGGTTGTTCATTTGAGGTGTTTTTTCAGATATTTATGTTTCCTATCTATTTTTTCAATCTTTATGCTTGTCGTCCATATAACATGAGTTTATAGATCTCGTGTTTCAGAAATAAGCATTTCTGTGTTCATTTCGATTAAATATTTGAACTTGAAAAATAATTTTTTCGAAATGAACAATTTTTAAGCCTAAAGCTTTTCCACGTGCAAGCTTTAATGCTTGGTGTTTTTTGTATTCCTATTTTCGATTCCACACCATTGATATTTGTTGATTATCTTCAGCTTGATGACCAGTATTATGCATTTTAATGTATTCATTATGGTTGAATTTCATTTTTATTTCTTTGTATTTTGTAGGCACATTTTAAGTTAGTTAGTGTATTATGAGTTACTACTTCCATTCTATCATTGGATTTTCAATTTTAATATTTATATATATATATACATATATATATATATGTGTGTGTGTGTGTGTGTGTGTATCTATGTATATATATATCTGTTTATATACATATATATATATATATATATATATATATATATATATATATATCAATAATAGAACTTAGATGATTATAGATATGGATTCAGTATCAAATTCTGAAGGAGGTGGAGTGGTTTGCCAATAATTTTCATTTCCGGTTTCTTTCCACCGTTTAGATTATTACTCATATGGATGAAGTATCGAACTTCAGACGGGTTCCATTTCCTGTTCTGCAGATGCCATTTCCGAATTTCCCGTAATTCGTATGACTGCACGATGTAAGTAAGCAAAATTAATTAAGATATAAAAATAAAATGTACACATCGTGTGCCAGCATATGAAGACTCCTTCGTAAATATCTTATGTATGATAAAATTGTGGGAAATTTATATTCAAATCTGTGTGCAACTGCATAAACATATTTATGATATTAACTTTCCAATCTTTTAATATGTGAGCATATGACACATGCTAAACATTGATAACTATACCAAAGAATATTATGCAAACTTTTACTAATGGGTAATGAATGCAAAGCCATAAACTTTTGAGGAACAAATTACAAATTTATTAACAAATTACTATTCCAGCAATTAATCAAGTTTATACTGAGAATGGTAACTGCGTGTACCAGTTATTTGATACATCAAATATGATTGATCATCCTGCCAATCGAAGTGACAAGCGTAATCAATTTTGAGAGCAATGCGTAAAATAAGTGTTTCCTCTGTACAAAACGGCACTAAAGTCTGTTTAGATAAATACAGAAATAAACATTTTCAAAACGCATGCACAAATCTTTTAATACGAATAATAAAATCGATTGTAAGTATAATATATTGAACATCTAATAGAACTACTAAGAATCAGCCATTTGAGACATACCCAATTAGTTAATATTCAGTTTCCTCGAAATGAACTCAGTATAGCAAATTTTTTAGAATTTTTTTAATTAATTTTTGGGATTTGGACTAAAAGCACAATTATTTGAAATTTTCATTCTTTAACTACAGTTAACACTTCATGCACCATTCTTTAACTACATTCTTTAACTACAGTTCTTTAACTTCACATTCTTTAACTACAGTTAACACTTCATGCACCGCCACCGTTTGTTCACCTATGATTTGACATGATGCAAATTGATGACACATGGAAAATGATGACACATAGCAAATTGTTGACACATTGAATGACACATAGCAAATTGTTGACACATTGAATGACACATAGCAAATTGAAGACTACTAAAGTAAATGCAATGTGCAGCTGCGAAAAAAATACCCCAACCCTTGTTATTCAAGCATTCTTCATCATGGAGCAAATTTGAGGATATCAACGATTAGGAATAAGGTCGGCTACAAATTCTTGTGCATAAAATTCTTCATATAAAAACTCTCACAAACTTCGAAATTTTCAATGGCAACATATAAGTTTGTTATCATATTTCGAATCTAGAGCAAGATTCAACCTTCGATACCAAATTTCAAGTCATTTGAATGAAATGTGTTCAACTTATGAGTTTAAAAATTTTTGAGCTCCTAACGTTAAATTAGTTTCCCATATTTTTATTCATATCTTCTGTAAATATTATATTTTCACGCTAACATTTTATATTGCGTTACTACTAAGAAACTCAAGCACAATTACGTGGTTTCTTAAATAATGTTTTGTATGGAATATGAATAATAAAATTAATATTATAAAAATTATGGAGAGAAGTCTAGACATATTTTGATGGAAATCAATTCACACAGACATTTTATATGAGTATGCAAAATTTCAGCTCTTTAATCCCTGTAGTTCTTTCGTTATGTTTAAATCTTCATAATCACGATGATTTTGGAGGTTGTATATTAGTTGAGAAAATGACTAATTTGATAATGTTATATTAATTTTAATTTAATCTTTATTTAATAAGTATATCGGTCACTTCTTTTTATAAAGTTTTTTTAATACTTTGTATAAAAAGTGTAGTATATATGCAGATTACATCTTTATGAGTATTAGTAACCTTGTATTTGAAAGGCCTAATTACTAGATGAAGTATAATTTGTCTGATCTACATGTATTTCTTTTTGAAAGGTTTTTAAGACCAAATTATAGAAATTAATTTGATATGGTAGTCTTGTTCGAAGAAAGAAGAAAAAATAAATTGCTTTTATTGATTCTTACTGCAAGCGTAACTCAATTTGCTGCACAATAAATTAATTTGCATCTCGATAAATTTACATTCTCATACGGTTTACTGTTTTCCTTACACAGAGAAATGCGTATATATATAAAAGTGGGAAAATAAATCTCTTAACTTAATTTAGAAGCGTTCCATAATTTCTTATCACAATTTTCCTTGATACTTAATATTAACTGCTGATTACCTGTTTTAATTCATGAAAGCAAATTATGAAGTATAAACTGAGATTTTCGAAAATATACTTCAAATAGTCAAAATAAATATCATTTTTTACAACTTTCAGCAATAATCAAAATAAATTAAACTGATGCGTAATTAAGCAGCAAATATAATTAATTCAGCGTCTAACTTTTCCCCACAAATTGACAAATTTCAATAACATGAGTTAAACAATAGCACAAATAAGATCTTTAGATTAAAATTTTTAATATCTTAATCATGGTTTCTTAATATTCTTGCCAAAAACGTTATTCATTTTTAGTTAGAATTACTTACAAAGAATTTTCTCTTTTGGTTATACCGAAAATATTAAATTTTTACAACTTTTCAAATTTAGATGAAGATTTACAATTTTATCAATTTTAGATCGAGATTTACAATATCTAGTTCTTGGAGCATGTTACTGATTTCAAAATTATATAAGTGTAACTCTTAACTGTCCTTATTAACTTAAAAATTAATAAGAACAGTATATATTAAGTAATTGTTTCAACAAGAATGTTTAACAAATATATTTTGTATTTAATATTTTTGTTCAATTTTGAAACAAAAGTTCGTAAATTGAGTTTTACCTTGATTTGATTCTCCTAAAACAAATTAAGCTGATTCTTTGCTGATTATAATAATCACATCAAATTTAGCCCAGTTTTCTCAATTTGTTCAAAAGATTTCATGCCCACAAACAGACACTGGTTTGAGGGGCCGAGATAGTCTAGTGGTTTAAGCAGGAGTCTCGTACGAGGTACTCCCTTGTTCATTCCTCGACGCATTCCCAAACTATCACTGAGTCTATACCGAAATCTGTCGGTCCAAAAGGCCATACAAGAAGTGATGGGTTAAGTAGAAAACGATACAGTCCGCATGTGGCCACCCATATTCCATTCCCGTCAAAATTGGGACTAACTTTTCAAGTCGTCTAAACAGAAACCTTTCACTTTCGGGTAGGTCAGACGGTCCAGGCAGAAAATAAGAAAAACAGCAGTTTGAATCTTCACCCGTCAGTGTTTTCAAAAGTGCTCTTTTGTTTTTGATTTAAATTTCTTTGGACTTTTTACATTAATAAAAATTGCTGGGTCTTTTCATATAGAATTACCCAGAGGTGGTTGCCTGACCATTTTTAAAAATGTTTACATTTTGCACAAATGTTTCTACATATTTTAGCAGATGAAAAACGATTTTTAAAAATTTTTCATCTGGATTGTTCATTTGGTACAGCCATTTTTTCAACATGGCTGACTCCAAATTTGATGAATTTTGATGTTCAATCAAATTTAAATATCTTAGAACTTAATAGAGTTAGAAACTTAGAATAAAAGCTATTTTACTGGCCTTAAAATGGTTTATATTTCATGCTATTGTAAAGTTTGTGTAACTACAACCTGGGTAGCTGAAATTTAGAGTTAAAATTCAGCACCAGCTTAGCTAAAAATGCAGTTTTTAGGCTTTTTAAAAATAATGAAGGGAACAATTTTAAATCTTTAAATTTTTACAATATCTTACCCTACTCCCAACGTCTTCTCTGAAAAAATTTCAAGATTGAAAACTATCTTTTTTTTTATTTTCTTAAGTCCCAAACATGACGACTTTTTCAAATTTACAAATATTTAAGCCTTAATATATCTGGTGTGGGAACCCGACAAAATCTAAAACTTGCAGAGAATCAAGTACTAGATAATAACTAATTGCAGTAAAAATTTGGAGTTTGAGACTTTTCTGGTTTTATTGATATGGAGCGATGAATAAGTTCTAAAAATAACAAATCTTAATTTTCACTTATCGATAAAGTTTTATGCCTTTTATTAAAAGTATTAATTGTACAGTCGTGATATTTCATTACAGAGTTTGTCAGTAATATCTATTTTGTAGGTGTATGTAGTTCCAGAGGCATGTGTTTTCTCAGTACTTTCGATGGAGGAACCTATTATGCATGGTATGCCTTTTGGAAATAAATTCTTGGACCTGGTGGCTTGAAGATTGCAAATGTCTTCATTTCCAAAACACCCTTTTAAAATTTCATTAGTTTCACATTCTGATGGTTCACACAGATACAAACTATGAGAGTACCTGAGGAACCAGCTACAACATATCATTTTACCCTGAGTGCACAGAATTTAGATAAATCTACTTTTAAAGATGGGTAAATGCTCTTAAAATGAGCAGTTCTCTTAAATTACATAAAATTAAACGTTTTTGCCTGTGCTCTTTGACACCATTAACTTTGACTGAGACATAATCTTTCTTACCAGGACATATCCTACTGATATCATCATATTCCTAAAATTATTCTGTAGCTAAAATTACAATTCCATCTAATTTTTCCCTGCATTTCCATTCTGCTAAATTAGGAAGAGTGCCATATTTTCACACAAGTTCTCTTGTAATCTTAAGTATTCAGAAACCTGCAGTTCTTTGGATATATTTGATTAAACCAACAGCTAGACATTAAACTGGTAATCTTTACTTTTTGTTCATTACTGGCTATCTTGCAATGTTCTTTTAGTTTGTAAATTAAATTTATTCATTACATAAAATAAATGAACTCTCTTCATTAGCTACTTGCATGTCTTCTGTAAAAAAAATGTTCTAACTTCTTACACAGAACCTTTGAAATTTTATTTTTTATGCATATTAAAGCTTTTTATTTTTTTTTTCTGAATTTAATCGTTTAATTTTTGATACTGGTGAAATATCCAGTATAGAAAAAAACCATCAATATCACTTAAACTAATCTCTTCAGGAACAAACACTTCTTCAGTTTTTTTTTATGAATGCTTGTACTTTCATTAGCCAAAAATGTATTTTGATAACACATAGTGCATAAAGATTTTCCTAGAATAAGGTGTACCTGATGCTGTCTATTTTTTTTTAAATGTCCAAACGTAATTTCATAACAACCTTTGCATCCCTTTTTCTTTGATCCAGTGTGATAGCTAAAGAATCACAACGCATCTGTCCAAAAAGATGATTATACTTATTAATGAACTTTTTTTCGTGATATTTACAAACTGTTTTTAAGTGATCTGTACCGAATCCTAACTTCAGTAGTGTTTTATCAACTTCACTGAAACTCCCAAAATTAGTAAAATCCTTGCTGACTTTACCATAAGTATGCTTATGGCAATCTTCTTTAATAAATCTACCATCCCATTTTTGTGAAGTTTAAATATAAATTTTTTATATAATTAAACAGCATAAGGCGTCGAATACATCTACTCACCCATAGAAACTGGGTAGAACTGGGAGAAATGATATGAGCTGATTCATGCTTCTCAATTCAGAATTGTCATAACATTCTGCAGCAAGTAGTAGTAACAATTTGAAATTGGTGCTCTTTATATATGCATGTTATATTTTTCTTCTTTCAAATACTAACCAGGGTTGTCAGGCTTGGCTACTTTTTGCTAATTGGCTATTTTTGATTATGATTGGCATTTTTTTAACTTTGAATTTTAAAGATGTTAACTAAATGTGCGTAAGCCGACGCGGTGGTCGAGCGGTCAAGGCGAGCGTTTCCAAGCGATCGTTCGACCGCCGCGTTGTGGGTTCGAGTCCCACATAAGGCAGAGATGTTGCGTTGTTGGGCGCAGTGTGTTCCGCCCCCCTCTGGTACGCCTGGGGCAACGTCCTAGGATGGCTAAATGGTTCATGTTTCTGGCGAATGTATAGGTAAATGATGAAAGTCAAGTGCTTGGCCATTTCATAAAAGAAAAAATCTAAATATGTATAATAATAATGTTAACTAAATTCTCATTAATAACCATAATTTAAGATTTTCAATTATTTATAAATCATAATTTTTAGTATTAATAATAAGAATAAATAGAAAATTTGTAACAAAGTTATGCATATTTGATAATTAAATAAGCAAGATTTTAGGACTTTCTCATCACTCCATATCTATAAAATCAGAAAAGTCTAAATCTCCAAATTTTTACTACAATTAGTTACGATGTGGTTCTTGATTTTCTGCAAGTTTCAGATTTTTCCCGGTTCCCCCACAAGAGATATTTAGTCTTAAATATTTGTAAATTTGGAAAAGTCGCCATGTTTGGGACATAATAAAATAAAAAGCAGAAAGATCTTAGTCTTGAAATTTCTCCACTTTCAGTTCAAAAAAATGTTCTTGAAAACATTTATTTTATTTTTCAGAATCGGCTATAGATAGAGCCTGGATTATGACTGATATATATTCAGTATAAAATTCTGGTAATGTAGGGGTTTCACAGATGTCGCTTCAGATTAAAATTCTTTCCAAAATATACATCTATTTCTCATTATTGGCTATAGATAGAGCTTAGATAATGACTGATATGGATTCACCATTTTAATTTCAGAATGAGGTAGGAGTTCACCAAAGATATTTATTTCTCAATATTTCTCCAATGGGGTTCAAACTTCATTCTCATTGACACCCATTTATCAGAATCGGCTATAGATAGAGCTTAGAAGATCCCTTATATAGATTCACCATCAAATTTCTTAGGGGGGTTGGGCATTCACAAAAGACTTCAATTTCCGACTCTTTTCCATCCCCGGTTCAAATATTTTTCTTTAAATACATATTTGTTTCAGAGTCGGCTATAATCCGGGTTTTTTTCTAAGGATTTCTATGTTTAGATCTAGAGATGTCACTTCCGATTAAAAAACTTTTATTTTCCATGCTAAGTCTATTTCTCATTATTGTTCATGGATGATGACTGATATGGATTCATTATCGAATTTCGGAGTGGATGAAGGAATTTCTATGGATTTTTTTCTGGGGGGGGGGGGGGGGGTCACAAAAATTCCTGTGACTGTACGAAATAAATTTGGAAAATAGTATAAAAATGCTTAATATTTCGGTCGAAAATGAACTGTATACCCCATTTACCACCATAAAAAGCTCCTTCGTACATTTCTCTTTTACTTTGATTTTACACTATTTATAACTAGCAGTATACTCATTATTCGTACGGAATATATAATATTAAGAAACTTAAAATTGACAATTATGTGCAAATTCCTATAGTATTCTAAACGCCATTGTTATTCAAAACATTCTATTAATATATTTAATTTAATTCTCTTAAAAATGTATAAGAATCTCTGTTCTCGCTATATTGAATTATCTTCACAGGCAGATCTGAAGAATAAAGCATCCTCGTCCCGTTTGTAAAAAAAATTACTAAATGTAGTTTTGAATTTTCACAAAACGACAGATGTTATCAAGAAAATTATATTTACTTACAAAATAGTGAATTTTCTACAATTCGGCGTCATTTTCGTGAATTTAAAGTCATTTTATCAATTTCGTAACATTTTAAAAAGTTGCCAAATTTGTCGCCAAGTGGGACTGTCCGACTAACAGACTTACATTACTACAATACTATCTCCTAACAAACCACGATTAAATAAATTGATTTAGCGTAATTTTATTAATTTCGAGACTTTTTTATCGTTTTTAGCAACATTTTAAAAAGTTGCCAAATTTGTCACCAAGTGGGATGGTTGGACTGGCAGACAAATGCTACCGAAACACCTTTACATTAGTGTCTCCTAACAAAGCACAATTAATTTCTTTGATTTAGTCATTTTTATCAAGTTGGCGATATTTTATCCGATTTGACTACACATTTGTCAATTTGGCAACATTTTGGAAAAGTCGCCAAGTTGGCGATATCCCATCAAATTCGTAGATCTTAATTAGCAGATCTGAAGAATAAAACATTCTGGCACCTGTTTGTACATGCAAAAATAAAAACGCTAAAATGGTATTAGAAGATACTACTCGAAACACAATATGTGAGTTTGAAGACTCTTTGACAAAATTTAACAGATGATGTAAGAAATTGAAATTATCAACAGTTCCGAAATCGTTAAACACGGAGTTCGTAATAAATATAATTAAAAATACAATACCATTCATTTAACAAGATGCATTTTTGTACCCCTTTATTATTTAAATCGGAAAAAAAAATTAATTACAATCGTGTTCCTTATAAACAAACACATTTGATTTAATTGTGTTGCTGAACAACGTAATATAAGAAAGAATCTCCCTCATAAACTGTTGATAATTAAATTACTACTTTGTTTTTATCATACTTTCATTGATGAATAAGAGCCTTTGCAAAATAAACCATGAATATAAAGTTCCCATTAAAGTTCATGTTTTAAACCAGCGATTTCCACGAGAAACTGATAAGCACAATAAACTCTCGCCAAACTTGGATACAGAGTTTTATTTAAATCCACCTTTTAAACTATAGATTTCCAACCTTTTTGTTTAGAGGAACCATGGAGTTGGAGTTTCCATTTAAGTTCATGTTTTAAATTAGCAATTTCTACGAGCGACTGATAAGCGCAATAAACTCCCGCTAAGCTTGGATATGCAGTTTTAATTAATTTCACGTTTTAAACCAGCGATTCCCAACCTTTATTCTTTGGAGGAACTGTGGAATTAGAAATAAGAACTCCTACGGAAGGTTAGTTTTTCTTTAATATCTCGACAAATCCTGGTCCTGTGGATCTATTTAACGGCTACCCACAAAATTTCATAAAATTCAGAATAGTAGTTCTCTTGTGATGATGATACAAACACACGCACACATACGACACACACAGAAATTCACACACACACAAACACATATACAGGCAGATTTTCAGTTTCATTTATATAGATTCGTCACACTTTTCATTGTTGAAAAAAAGCCTCTGAAAAATAAACTATGGAGATAGAGTTTCCATTTAAGTTCATGTTTTAAACCAGCCACTTGCACGAGCAACTGATAAGTGCAATAAACTCCCGCCAAACTCGGATATAAAGTTTTAATTTATTTTCAAGTTTTAAACCAGCGATTTTCAACCGTTTTTGTTTAGAGGAACCATGGAGTTAGAGAGGAAAACTCCTATGGAATGTTCGTTTTACATTAATTTCTCGACAACCCCTGGTCTTAGAAACTTGAACTAAATTTTATGTGGGGCTATTTCACGGCTACCCACAATATTTCATGAAATTCGGTACAACCGCCCTCCCATGATGATGAGACAAACATTCACACACACACACACACACACATACAAATACATATAACCATACGTACGACAGATTTTCAATTTTATTTATACAGATTTTTCTGCAAAGTCAAGTTGAGCATATAACTAACAACTCTAGTTTCATTTACTAAAGTATAAGAATAAATTTAAATCTAGTATTCTTGTTAATAAGGAATACATGAATTAAATAAGGTCTTATTGATTCCCAATACCCAAAAAACTTAATTTGCGGCTCAAAAAAAATTTGCATCTTCATAAACTTACATTTTCTTTCCCTAAAAAGAGAAATAAGGATAATGAAAAGTGGGGTGTATTTCTTTTTACTCAATTTAGAACTGAACCGCAGTTTTTAACCTAATTTTCTATGCTTATATAAATTTATGAAATGTAAACTGATATTTGCTTAAACATCCTTCCATTACAACAACGAAAAATCTTATTGGTTATGCAAATTGCAACAAGATTAATTAATAAAAAACTACAATGTACTGTAGTAAAAAATTTGGAAGTGAAATTATCGGAATTCTCATTAAACTTTGAACGTCAATTAACTAAAACTCCAGAATTCAGCTTAGTACTTATGAGATTTCTGTTACTGAACAGTGTGAGAAAAGGTGTTTTTTTAAGTTAATGATTTTTTAAGATTGAAAAATACTAATAAAGTATGGTTTTCGCTTTTGCTGGGCAATGAATGATACTTCTTACTGACAAAGAGAGTTAAAATGGATATAATTGGAATAGCCTTGCTACTGATTAGAAAAAAGGTGGAAATCTGATATTATGCTAAATATATATATATATATATATATATATATATATATATATACGATACTCGTATATATATATATATATATATATATATAATAAATAAGATAAAATTAAAATTAAAGTAAAATAGTTATACTAATTTAAAACATGATCAGTGTCATACCCTGGTTCAAAAACAATACGGAGGAAAATTAATTAAATATGATATGATAGGAAATATCAGACAAAAGGAAAACAATGCTACCATAAAAGACAAAATGATCTTAATTTTAAATATGAATAATACACATGAATTTATCAACATTCAAGAGCGAAGCATACTAATCAAGTTCAAACAACAAAGGATTATCAAAATCTGGAGGCTCAAAATATTAAAATGACAAAATAAGAGAAAAGATACAATCCGAAAATATGAAATAGGATAGAAGCTCTGTGAATCCAGCTTATCAAGGATCTTTGCATCCACAGAGGTTCCAAATGTGTTTCGCTCAACGATACAGCCACATGGCCATATATATATATATATATAAAGAAAATAATACAAGATTTTGACATAGATCTAGACAAATATATATTTAAAATTTCAGGTAAATCCCACTGCCCATTTGAAGCCTTCAAGAGCTGGAAAGTACAAATAACTAGGCATGTAAAACATTTGATCCAACACTTTCCCATTCCAATATATAAGCATAATTACCAAGAAATCGTTAAAGAAATCAAGTCACTACAAGACAAATTTGTAATCATATGTTGACAAGGCATCCAGTAATTATGCGTTTATTTGCAAAAAATTTTATTTGGACGAGCTTATATTGCAACTCAGTACCTCTCTTTCTTTAACTCCTTTATATACACTCATATCAATGTTATTAATAAACAAATAATAGCTTACTACAAACTTCTTAAACAAAAATACAATCTCAATTTTCCTTACTTGGTACTCATACCTAAATTCCATAAAACACCTATTTCATTTAGAACAGTCACTATAGGATTTAATTCATATACCAATGCAGCTGACAAACAACTTCTAATCTTACTCAATCTAATTTATGATTATTTTACTGCACAAAAAACACATATAATCAAAAATAGTATAGAACTAATTAATAAAATAAAACTTATCCCTTACATACATGATGTAAAAACTTTTGATTTCAAAGACCTATTTAAT
The DNA here is from genome assembly GCA_951213105.1 of Amaurobius ferox. Lineage (NCBI taxonomy): Eukaryota > Metazoa > Arthropoda > Arachnida > Araneae > Amaurobiidae > Amaurobius > Amaurobius ferox. The sequence goes on along the minus strand of OX578142.1, from coordinate 59,955,807 downwards.
AATATAGACATTAATGATTTATATAAAGTCATACTACTTTTATATGAACAATTCACTCAAGCAAAAAACATATCATTTCCAAAATTCAAAACTTTATTAAAATTCATTTTGTTCAAACAGTATATAGTTCAAGGAAAATGCATATACAAATTAAATAAAGGAATACCACAAGGAGGTAAATCATCCACCATACTGACCAACTTTTGTCTACATTTTTACGAAAATCAGAGCCCTTTCAACAGTCACATAATGTACAGATATATTGATGATCTTATTATTATTGGAATTACTAATGAGGCCAATGAATTAAATTTTGATTTCTATCCACCTAATCTACAACTCATTGAAAATGTATATACATCCAACTGGATCAATTTTCTAGACGTTAGTTTAACAATTAAAAATGCAAATACAATAAAATTTAAAATCTATGACAAAACAGAAACTTATAACTTCAAAGTAAATAAACTTCAACATTTCTCTTCCAATCTTTCCAAATCTGTATATAGAAATATTATTAATAACCAGTTATTAAGAATCAAAATGTTAAGCACACCTTGTTACTACAAAGAACATCTTCATAAATTCATAAACACCGTTATCAAAAATAACTACCCGCCCAATCTTATTTTTTCTTTTATTAAAACGCATTTTAAATTTAAATTCAAAAACTTGCAACAATTACAGCAACATATTGACAAATCATACTCTAGCATTTCTAAATAATTCATAATCTCCATGTCTTCTTCTAACAGTTAAACACTTCGTATAATTCACTTTAACCTGCTTTGAGAAAACTGCTTAGTCAGTAACAAAAAATTCACTGTAACCTGTTCTGAGATGATTGGTAATACACATGCTTTTCCAGAAGTACCACAGTACTAGGGGTAGATATATTTTCATTTTATTTTCATTATATTCTTTTTATATTACTTTATAATACTTTGCATCCTCATTACAATAATTAGCCACAAGCTGGTGTAACTGAATATTTTATATTCATGTTTGATTTTTTTGTGTATTTGATCCACTTTGTCTTTTCTTCTACGTCGGGCCATTTACATTATTTCTGTAATACATTTTACAGTTGTGTAGACAGAAACGTGGAATCAGCATTAATGAAACATGTATAGCCCTTGATAACGTACATGGTTTCAGAAATGCTTTTCATATTCATTTTATTCCTTTTATATTCACTAGATTCCATTTATTCAATTTCCAAACTTCTTGCATAGCTTATCGTGCTACACTAGGCTTCTGATTTGCATTTTTTTTACCTTTACCTACAGTTTACAAGCAATTTTCTTTGGTATTTCTCGGGTATCTATATATTACAAGTAATCATAAAAATCTTCAATTATATATATATATATATATATATATATATATATATATATATATATATATATATATATATATATATATATATATATATTCATTTTTATTAAGTGATAGTTAATGCTTGTCATCGCTACAGCTATGCAATAAAAGATCTACTTACATACAAAATCCGCTTAGGGGGTAATCTCTTCATCGCCTGAGGACAAAGGATTCCCGTGGTGGAGATCTATACCGCTCTTCAGCATGGGGCATGTGATGATGTGACTAGTGAATACAAAAAATGTTTATACTTTTCTGGTAGAAATATTTATTTTGATCCAGTAACTAATAGGGTGTTCGTTTAATCTTAACCACCGTTAACAAAATTATAAGGGCTCAAGATTACAGTGAAGCAATTTGTCCTAAAAATCGTTATAAACAAGCTAGAAAACTTAATTTTCTTATAGCAGAGTGCCTCTCCATAACCATATACGCTTCTACTGTTTGATCTCTCACTGGGAAACCTAAACATTCCTGAATAACTTCATTTTTCGTGCAGTTCTATCTAAAAATTGACATGTACCTACCTTGTATGTTGCAAAAAACAGTCTGCCTATAGCAAGGCTTTTCAACCGTCGGGTCCTAGCATCAATTATACCGGGCCACGAGACATTCTCCTGGAATTTGTCGTTTTAGTTTTCTAAGCATTTTTTATTGATACATATTTCATAATAGAAATATTCTGAGGATAATGATATTTGCGAATGTGTCGAAAAGCTTAAAACTACAACGCCTAAATAGCATCTATGTAGCACATGCCAGTAACAATCAAGCTGCATTTAAATTATAATATGAATAATACTATGTTCAGCTGACTTCTATGGTGAATTATAATGGTAAAATATTTTTCTCAACATCCTTTTATTTTATTAAAATTAATTTAATAATATAGTAAAATCAATTTAATAATACAGTAAAATCAATTTTACAATACAATAATCAATTTTATACAGAATAATGTTATACATTTTTGGTGATCAGAAATGGGTATGTCAATGAAAATTAGCAGAAATTAATTGAATGATGTTGACTTGAGGAAATTATAATTTGCTACAAGATGTATGAACTTAACAAAATTTGAAATGTATAGTCTACAAAATTTGTTGGGATTGGTCCCTCGTTTTTCTTACATTCTTGTTAAATTCTTTACCGGGCCGCGGTCTCACAAAGGTTAAAAAGCACTGGTGTAGAGTATATGCTGAAAATAGACTCTCCAGCTTTCCAGAACCTGTCTCTCCAGCTAACAAGCGCCTTTGTATATAAGCATATACAGGGTGTCCCAAAAAGATTGAAGTGTGCTTTAATTCTTTACCTGTTGGAGATAAGTGGGCAATGTAAATTGCAAAAATGTTGAAAGTAAGGTAAGAAATAAGACTACGTTAATGAAATAGTCCTCCTATTAATTTTCAAAAAGTTACACTTTTTAAATTTTTATACGGCCCCCTTAGACAAATTTAGTCAATCAGAATTTTTTTATTTTTAATGCAACAAGATCATTAAAAAAACCGCATATCTGTATCTTTAAAAATCAACTGAATTATGATAAATTAAAATATCTAACTTATGCCACTTTTCCGTACCATATGAAAGGCTATTTCATCAGTGAAAATATGGATCATAAAAAAATTGACGATAGAAATTGTTTAGATAAAAATAGTACTTAAAAGTACTTAATTATTGAAAAAGTACTTAGTTATTGAAAAGTACTTAAGAATCCGTGATTGCATCGTGAGCCTACGCGGAATTCGCAAAAATGTCTCCTATGTATTATCATCCAGTTTTATCTTTCTTATGATATGTCACAAATTTACATTTCTAATTTGATATATGGTCCCCATTCACAATGTTCAATTTTCAATTAAATATAACTCAATCAATTTTAAATATACAGATATGCGTTTTTTTTAATGATCTTATTGCAGTAAAAATAAAAAATTTCTGATTGACCAAATTTGTCTAAGGGGATAGTATAAAAATTTAAAAGGGGTAACTTTTTGAAAATTAATGGGAGGACTACTTCATTAACGTAGTCTTATTTCCTACCTTACTTTTAACATTTTTGCAATTTGCATTGCCCACTTATCTCCAACAGGTAAAGAATTAAAGAGCGTTTCAATCTTTTGGGGAAACCCTGTATAGTGCGTCTTTTACGTCTATGCCTTTGTATACGAGCAGTAACTGCTGCGGAAAATTATTTGGAGGGATTTGGTAATCAAATATTTTGTTTCCCATTTCACCAATAGCATTTTAAAATTTTATTGGTACCTGAGGAGGGGGGGAATCATCTTCCCTTGTCGACTCTACTGTAAGCTAGTCTGAAAATTGGAAACAACGTACGGCCTTATTGTATCTTTGAGTTTATGGGGGTCACCACTTTCTGGGAGTGGTGAGAGACAAATAGCCCCCTATATTATTGCCTGTGTGTCACTAACTCATAGTATGAATTACAAGTACTCATATTATGACTTGCATAGTGTCACTAACTCGTAGTATGACTTACAGGAAAAGACAGCAGGTATAAACTTAACCATTTAATAACGAATAACTGTAACTCAACTAGAAATAGATGTACATTACAATATTGCATGTGTAGCCTTAAAATGCCGTAGTAAAAAGATCAGCTGACCAGCAGCTAGATACACTCATAGTGAGTGAATATCTGGAGATACGCACTTAAGAGTTTAGCGCTCGGAATTCTGATGCTTGAAGCTTTGAAACTGAAGTCGTGGTGATTCCAGAACATTAAATCCATTGTCACAGACATGCGCATTAACAACGTTGACTGGTCAAGTAGGAAACTGCGTAGTTGCGCAGTAGAGGCGGCACCACAAGTCAATGCTGCTTCGATGTACTACAATTCGTCCATATCAATTTCAATAGGGAATCATACAAAAATTAAAAAGCTATTGAGGAATGTTTGGATTTCTTAGCACAAGAATAACCCTTTATTAACAACAATCAATTTTTATCCTATAACAGGGCGTTGAAACAAGCTACACAGTGCTTGGCTGCATTATAACAGAGAGTTGCAAACAATGGTATATGAAAAACGAAGAAAGATAATAATAACTTCTATTTATTTAACAATTATATATTAAACAATACAGAAAGAAAATAACCAAATAATAACTCAAAAACTGCAGCAATAATAAAACAAATAGTAAATCTTCATAAAATACAGCATATATATATACAAAACTTAACAGGCTAATAGGAGAAAGGCAAAAACCAGCCTTCTTCTACAAGACCGACAAGAAGCGCGGCATCACTTACTCACGCCAGGTCGATAACTAAGAATAGCCTAAATAAATTATAGTTAATGTAACAAATATAACTGTTAATATTTACTCACAATGTTAGTTTGGGGAAATTTTATGTGTTATGCTCCCAAATTAGAACATTAGATTGTTAATGAATAATAAAATTTAAAGATATTATACTTACGCAGGGGTTTTTGGAAATATGATTTTCCACGTCTTTTACTATACCAGCCATATTAATTTCTTTATTATATAGGAATCAAGTATAACTTGCTTTTGATCCTTTGAAAATTCAGGCTAATATTTTGATTTTCCAAAATGCATTTAATATTTGTTTTCACTTGAATATAATGAAAATATCTAATCTGGGCATCACATGGCATTGCCCCTTCTCCACCTCCCACTAGTTATCCCACTAGACCTAGGCTTGGCCACTAGACCACTAGGAATTTAGATAACTAGGCATAAAACCCTTAGCCTAGAGTTTGCTTAGAATCAGCATTGATTCTTTCAAAAAGTGGTGGATATTCTGGGGGGGTGCTGATACGTCGCCATTTTGTGATGGCGCGGGTTGCCTGGTTCATTCCTTTGCGAGCGGATCCCTGGCTTACTGGGTGGGGATTTTGGTTGTCTCCGCCGGCGTTCCTCGCGGGGACTAGAGGCGTTCGGCCTCGCTCGACCAAGCGTTGGTCAACTGTTCCCCTGGGTGTTCCGGGAGGCTCGTGCGTTGTGTGGGGGGTCAGCGGCCTTTTCTGTCTGGTAGGGTCAGGTGGCTCGTTCTTCCAGCTTCATGTTGGGGGTCATAACCTTTTCCTGGCCGAAGATTATGACACTCAGCCTTTTTTGACGAGTCCTCCGGTCCTCGTGGAAGGAAAGGGATGGAACAGCCCAGTGGTTAGCGCGAGATAATTGCACTCGAACGACCCAGACCGTCCGACCTAACCTACCAGAAAGGTGCAAGGTATCGATTCCCGGATCTGTTCCAAATATTTCCCTGTTCACGTAGAGTACGGGCACGGTAAATATGTAGGTCCATAAGTTCTTCCGAGAGATTAGTGGTAGGGGAATGGGGGTATGGTCCCTGTGAATGACGCCGTCACTGGGTACCGGTATAAATTGGGTGGTGGTATTTTCTAACCGTCCGAACAGATACCTTACACCTACGGGTAGGTCTTCTGGGTTGACGAAGCAGGAAGTTTCACTGGTAGTTCAATATAGGGAAGAAGATGTCCTGGCAAGGATGGGGCTGCTGTAAACTTGGTACGCAATAGGAATATCTTTTCGCCCCATACAATTTTCATAGGCCCTAAATGCCCGCATCTAAATCCTGAAGAGGCAATCTGTTCCTTCCTGTCTCAGGAGAACTCGAGGACTGCATCGGCTCGATGTCCAAGAAATCAGTCGTCCTCAATCAATCGTCTCCAAACCACATTGTCCGAGACCTTGTATATACCTCTAGTAAGTTAACCTACAATTAGAGGGTAATTTTTTTAGGCTACCCACTTTTGCCAGTTTGTCCGCAATTCCATTTTCTTTGAGATCAAAGTGGAGGAGGAATTCACTAAATATGTAAATCACGATTTTGAGACGACAATTGCTTTAGTGTTTTGATAATATGTACACTAGTTTTATCGATAGCTCACCGCGAATTACTAAGATGTTGAATTGAGCTTTTGCTGTCGCTTAGGATCCAAATGCTATTATTTATAAATGAAGATAACACGCATTTATTGATTCAGCGCTTTGCCAATGGCCAGTTGCTCAGATTAAAACACAGGACAATGATGAGAATTTCTGTTCTTGCTATTAATGATGCAATCAGCAGATTTAATGAATATTTCACTTACGTATTAAATGATTATTTTGTTACAGTGTTAAAAATAAATTAAATTCTAAGGAATTTCTACGAAATTTCATTCAAAAATCGTGCAATGCCTCGGGAACGGTTTAAATTAGTGTCCTAACATTTATATAATAATTTTTCTAATTAAATATAACATATTAAATAATTAATTACTTATTATTTATTAAATTCTCGATATTTAATGATTATTTTCTAAAATTCTTTCGCAAATTGAAGGGAGGGGGGGGGGGATGAACATTCGATTGCGTTTAAAATCAAGAGGGTCCCAGTTGTCACTGATTTTAATATTCGTACCAAATTATCGCCGAAAAGATTGATTCCTTCGTAAGATATCACGTCTACAGTCTCACGGACACACACTAACCCACACAGACATCACCTCCAAAACGCCTGAGCAGTCCTCGGCGATGCTTAAAACGTGTTCTTTTGTCGAAAACTTAATTTTTAATTTTCGACCCGTCACAATACTGCTTCTATACATTGTACTACAGGTAAATAAAGAATTAGCACGCAAAAAAAAATAATGCAATGGTTAATACTATACTAAATTAATTTAAAAAATAAAAGCAATATTAAATGCAAATGTAAATTTTATACACACATAAAAACTGCTTTATTAGTAATATGCAAAAACAATTTTTGAAAAGCTGAGCTTCTACCATACAATAACATATGTTTACTTGATATTTAAACATTTTATTTGTTATTCAGAGAATGTTTTCATTTACAACAAAATACAATATTTTTACCACAAAACCAACAATATATTACTTGCAACAGGGAATACCAAACCATTTGCGATAATAAAGGAACTTGCGTTCTTCTTTCAATTCACTTTTGAGGGCTTCTGTTGGAAAAATATAACAGTCAAAGAATAGAGTACCCTGAAAAGCCGAGAAAGTGTCTGAAATATCGCTAAAACTTTATTCAATATTCGGCAAGAAAAAAATCTTAGAGAACAGCAGTGCATTCAGAATCAAGGTGGGAAAAAATTTAATAAGGAACTGTAAATCTTTTCTTAGTAATTAAGGTAAACAGAAACTGGTTATTACTTGCAATAGGGAATACAAAACCACTTGCTATAATAAAAGTACTTGATTTCCTATTTCGATTCACATTTGAGGGCTCCTCTTGGAAACAGATAACAGTCAAAAAGTAGAGTATCCTGATAAGACGAGAAAAGGGTCTGAAAAATCGCTAATACTTTATTCATTATTCGGCAAAAAAAAAAACTAAAAGAGGACAGCAGTGCATTTAGAACCAAAGGTTGGAATATATAGGGTGATCCAAAAGTCCCTGACACATTTTAAAATTGAATATAAACTCAAGTAATTGCCTTACGATAGTGAGTTTTGGACTAAAATGATTTTCACGTTCAAAAGTTTTGGTTAAGCAAATAATAAAATTTAGTTCTAAACTTTTTCCATAGATGGCGCTAATTGCTCAAATATTTGTATATCTGGGTTGAAAATGTACCGTTTGGATGTGATTCGAGCTATAAAAGACGCACATATTGAAATATCGTAGCGGATAAAAAAAAAATGCACTGTAAGTACTCTTCTTCAGTTTTTATGATTTCTTTTATATTTTTAAGGTACAGCGCCATTTACGGACAAAGTTTGGAATTGAATTTTTTAACCAAAACTTTTCAACGTGGAAAGCATTTTCGTAGAAACCTCACTATCGTTCGGCAATTTCATGAGTTTATATTCAATTTTAAAATGTGTCAAGAACTTTTGGATCACTCTGTATATTCAATAAGGAACTGCGAATTTTATATTTGTAATTAAGGTAAACAGAAAATAGTCGCTTGAATTGAGTATCTGAGATAAAGGCATGTGTTGTTGATATTTTTACCTGTTGTTATGCACCAGCTATCTGCATTGCAAAATGTTTGTGGAGAAAATGAAACAAAATAAATATCTATAAAAGTGTTTGAAATAAGCATTTTCATTAAATCTAAAATAACTTATGAATGGAGGTATATATTTTGTTCTAAAGAACAAATTAGAATGAGAAACGGATGAACATAAATAACGTTTTTATTCTATACTAGAACGAATTGCCCTTCGTCGCCCGGGTCCAAAGTAAGCGACCGCTACGTAGGTAATACAAATACAGATAATACCGCTAAATTTCAAAATCGCCTGTTTTGAATAAAAGTCATTCCCACTTTTGATTTCACTTAAATATGCGTCCGCTACTTGAATAATACATTTGTGCACAATTTAAAATGGCTTCGATTCGGAAATTTCTCGCTCCAAATTGCACTCAAAAGCAAAAACAAACAAGCAAAAAATGAGAATGAAAGGCATGGCTTAAGCTCCTAGGCGGACATGCGCATAAAAATCCATCTGTAGAAAGGTCGGATACATAGAGCGTGAAGGGACTTCGCGACATATGCTTTGCGATCACTAAATGTTATCATTTAAAAAATTACAAGAATTAAATTTACTTATGAAATCAAAATGTTTTTATTAGAATGCTACAATATATGCAGAATTTATAGCTAAATAAAAGAATTGTGCAAATATTAGTTTTTTTTTAAGAAGACGATATCAAATAACGTAAAAATGCAAATTTTGATGTATTTTTAAATAAATAAATAAATATCAAGTAATTGTTCTACAAACTTGTTTCAAACACTGACGGAAAGAAGTTCTCTTTTGATGATGTTTTTTGTGTCCTCCTCTTTTTGAGGATGTCAAGATGTAAAATATGTGATAATATTTTTGGTCGCTAAGGGACAGAGTTGAGTGAAAATGCTAAAACATAAAATAACTATAAAACTTTTCGATACTGAAAACGAATACCTAGATGCAACTTTTTGGTTTCAGAAGTATGCATGTACCAAATTTCATGGCCGTACGACGCGTAGATTTTCCACTACAGACTCCACAGTCAGACACACAGACATCATTATTTATTAAGACAATTAGTAATATAAATTGTAAAAGTAATATCAATCATGTATAGTAAATTTAACCAACTCAATGGAAATGCTCTAAATTTCAAAACTCACGTGGATACTCTTGCTAAGTTATATATAATCTGAGACAAAAAAATCGACACGCTACGTAAAACAATCCGATAGTAATGAAATGAACCAGAAATTGTTCTCACATTTGATGAGACACTTTTATATTTGAAATTTATGGTGACCAGAACGGCAGACAAAGCCTGTAGTCTGGCTGTCACCAAAGTTTATTGCGACTTGAACCTAAAGGTCAGAAGACCATAAATTTAGGGGTGTCATACCAGAGGGGCTGAGCTGGGCCTTGCTAAATGTGGAATGATGCCATTGGGTAAAAGAGTAACCAATAAGCAACAAAAAGAAGTAAAAGCGGAGTTACCCCCCACCACCATCACCACCACCGAGAAAACCACAGCCTGTGATCCGAGAACGAGAAAAAAGAAACGAAAAAGATGTCGACTTAAGAGCATACCAAGAGACAACCAAGGAATTTTGACTTAGAAGCATGCCAGCAGGAATAATCACGATTTTGACTTAAGAGCACGACTAAAGAACAATGAAAAACCCAGCAGATTTGTAGAGTGTCCCGTAGATGTTCCAAAATAATGGAGATATATCAATGCCACACGCCAAAGAGTTATGGCAGTATTAAGACTGATGCAAGCCTTTGAGATATGATATAAAGCCCAAGACTAATTGGAAGATATGTGCTCACCAATCATCACAGGTCCTAGACACGATAGTAATTTTAATAATTCTGGTAGCATATGTCCCAACCGATGCAATAAGTAATGAAAATAAATGTTGTTAATAAATGTTATTGTTTAAGTTTAAATGGTGTGATCAATTTAGCATTTTATTAATTAATTATTCCTTTACAGGACTCGCAGGAAAGATAAAATAATTGGAGGGCTTATAGTGGCACAACAGGCAATGTACATTAAATATAATTCCGCTATATGAGAAATAACGACCATGTCAACTTAATGAATTTCATATTAAAATAATAATTACCCTAAATGTGTTTAATAGTTAAAAGTTTAATATTAATTTACTTATTCAATTTCGGTTGCCACATGCATAAATGATCAAAAATTTGCAGCCAATGAATGAATAGTTGGAACTACAGCGCATTGCAACTGAGCACCATGATAGTGTATATAAGGAACGGACCTCACTTTCAGTAACTAAAGGTGCAGTGGATTTCGATTGGGTTTACGTTCCTTGATTGTAACAATGCCTCGCCGGCGAATTCGCGGTCACTACGAGCATATAAAGGAGTTTGAAAGAGGACGTGCGGTCGGACTGCATGAGGCTGGATGGGCACACCGACGAATCGCTCGGCATTTGGGTTGGAGCGATGCAGCAATTAGACGATGTTGGTAGGAATGGGTCCGGAATGGCAGATTTCATCGCAAGCTGGCAGCGGACGATCAAGACGGACGACAAAACGCGAAGATAGAGCGATTGTCAGAGCAGTGGTGACAGCAAGAGATTCGTCATTATCAACCATCCAACATGTCACAAACACGAAATTGACCACCCGGATCATTAATAGAAGCCTACGGGAGCGGAATCTATACTCGCGACGCCCATTACGCCGCCTGCCACTGACCAATATGCGCCGTCAACAGCGATTGCAATGATGTCGGGCCCGATCAACGTGGAATTGTTTGGATTGGGAGCGAATTGTTTTCAGTGATGAGTTCCGTTTCGAACTGAGTCCCAACGACTAGCGCAGAGGTGTCGGGAAACAACCCGGACATCATCAGGATCCTGCTGTCACACGTCACACGGCCCGACAACAGGGAGTTATGGTCTGGTGTGCCATTTCGTTTGATAGTCGAACACCTTTGATACTCCTCCGTTGCACCATCACATCACAGCGGTACGTTGCTGACATTCTACGACCCGCTGCATTGCCAATACTGTCGTGACACCCGGGCTAACTTTTCAGCAAGATAATGCTAGGCCACACACGGCACACCTCTTTCTTGATTGTCTTTGAGCTTACGACACACTTCCTTGGCCAGCCAGATCCCCAGATCTCTCGCCTATTGATCACATTTGGGCTGAGATAGGGCGTCGCCGACTGAAGGCCATTTAAAACGACACCCCTCAGAACACCATCCGGCATTATGCATCAATGCCACGTCGGGTAACAGCCTGTATCAAGGCCAGAGATGCACCAACGACATATTGATGTGATCACTTTGTGTAGATCCTTCAGTGCATTAATCATTCAATTGTTCTGGAATTCTAATCATTTGTTTTTCAGTACATTCACATTGCACGTACAAAATTTTGTCTTATTTGGATAATTCTTTCTTGGTGCGTCGATTTTTTTGTCTTAGAGTGTATTTAAAGTACAGATGAATTAGATTTTCTCTACAGTTTACCATTTACTTCGCACGTTCGACTTTTATTTCCAATGTTATGACTTGCAAATGAAATTTCAGTTTCAATTACACTAAACAGCTTAAGCAGACAAATAATAGCAAACCAACTTTTCATTGAAATAGTGATAGAAAAGAATAATAGACAGCATCGGAAGAGATTTTAGTAAATCTTTAACACAAAACAAGCAGATTTACACAGCAGCTTCTATGCTTTGAATTTCGTTACATGGCTACTAATTGTGACCGCAACGGCCTTTGCAACATAATCGTGGTCTCCCATTTAGGAGGTAGTGAAGCGCTGAATATACATCATTTCAACAAGCCAATTGGAAAGGTCTGATTGAGATGACGTATTTTATGTCGTTTGGAGCCCTTTGAGATTCAAAAGCTAATTTAGACCGAAAAATATTAATACGCCATATACGATGTGAAAGTTGTGTTAAATAGTTTCAGTTACGCACGTATGTGAATTTCAGTTACGTGTATTAAGTAGTCTAAGAAAATGAGTGAATTGTCAGCTTGAACGGAAAGCAAATTGTCAATAAAAATTTTATTCATGCATGAAAATGTCAATATTAATATTATTAACATTTTATTAACAAGATAATGTGTGTCTGCAATAGCACAAATCATTTTAGTTTATATCTAAATACTAACAGAAAACCCCGTATCTATAAAACTTTTAAAAACAAGATTGAAAGAAAAAAACTTGATACCTAGCTAGATTACTGACAACTACATTGTTGAAAAATACCTTAAAACTTTCGGATTCTGTGGTTGGAGAATGATAGTAATGAACAAAACAAAATATGAAGAAAAATAACAGAGGAGCCAGGTAATTTAATAGTATGTAGAAGTAGTAAACTTTTATTTAAAGAAAAATATATTTTCACTTTCGACGGATTATATTCTTTTTGCCTTGCAATGGAACCAACATTGTACTACCCACAATAGGAAACAAGAAACTATTTGCTACAATAGTTGTACTTATTTCCCCACTTCAATTCCATTTTGAGGATACCTCTTGGGATATGATAACATTAGAAGATTTGAGTATACTCTTACTGAAGGAAAACAAAATGTAATGATTGTTTTCTGCAATGATTTTCAATAAAATAAATGCATTACTTTCTGAAAACAATGCAGCAATACATAACAAATAAAGTGAGAAAAATTGTTCACATAAGACTATATTGAAAATTTCTATTTTTATATAAAGTAAAAACAACGAAAGCGTATAGCACTGGGGTGGTCCAAAAGACAAATATTTGAAATTATTACCCCAAGCTTAATTTTTTATTGATAAATAAATAGCACACAGAATTTTCTTCTTCAAAGTACTAAGATATATAAGTCGCTTATGTTAAATAATATGAAAGACACAAAAAAGAAATAAAAACTGAACATTAAAAATATAATCTTCTCGCAATTTTTTTAAATAATAAATTCACATATGAATAATAATACCCTACCCTTATAACATATGTTTATACCAAAATTATAATATTTGCAGGTTTCTCATGTTCAATCTTTAAAAAGTTTTAAAAAATTAAATAGGATCTCTCTCTTTATATATACATATATATATTTCTCTAAACGGGCTTTTTCATCTTTCTTCTTACAATATATTTCTGTCTATTTTTCAACCCGGTTTCAACATTATATTTTAACATGGGTGGTTTAAACTAGAAGAAAACACAGTAGCAGCGATTATTTTGGGGAAATTAAATAAATAATGCAAATTTTTATTTTCAAGACAAATAAATGACAGCATGGCAGGGAAATGGCACATAATATAGGCAGCTACTTTGTTAGTATGTAATTATATACACACACACACACACACACACACATATATATATATATATATATATATATATATATATATATATATATATCACTAGAAAGATCAATTTTTTTGATGTAATTGCAATCTTATATTTAGAACTAACTTCTTATTTGTTTTATCTTCTAAAACGAAAAATTAGTTTAAATGTAATTCACCTGTTCTAATGTCATTACCTTGTCTACCAAGAAAACAGTCAAATGACGGCAGGGGAATGACAAATCATGTGATTTGACTTTTTGAATATATGAGTTTTATTTGCATTTAAGCCTAATTTGATATCCTGTTTGCTCCACTAACTAGACACACATATATGTTAAAATATATATACCGTTTCATTCAGATAATAATTAAAGACAGGTTAATGATAAGGAATAAAAAAAATTTAATACTAAAATTGTAGAGTTTTATATTATTTTCCTGTTTAGAATGATAGCTAGAACATAGCCTAACTCTTGAAATGGTGAATATGGACGTTAGTAGTAAATAATAATACTTTAATTATATTGTGTTGTCATCTTTGTACAGAATGCGGTGTTATCATTTAAAGACAGGTGAATGACAAAAAAGCTAGGGGACACTAGTAAAATTAATTTAAAATATTGCTTTAATGCATAGCGGATTTTTTATTACTGTTTTATTTTAAATTGTCTAATTTAATATAAAACATTAAATTCAAAGAAAACTAGAAAATGAAAGCTTGTAAATAAAGTTGTGACTTTAATATTTGGCTGTTGGGACACACAGGGGAATGAAATTTAATACAAAACTAAATTTTAAAATATTAAAAAAAATTGTTTTTTTATCTAATAGGTGACAGTTATGAATTACAATACAGTAAAACTGATCAGTGTCCAAAAACTATCCCAAATCATACAAACTTTTATTAAAACACCTGGAGCATGTAGAACTCTCGTTTACAGAAAATGAACTATATATATATATATATATATATATATATATATATATATATATATATATTACAGAAATAATGCACATGGCCCGACGTAGAAGAAAATATAAAATGGATCAGATATATAAGAAATCAAATAAAAAAATCAAATATAATCAAATATACCAGCGTGTGGCTAAGTATTTATAGGAGAATACAATGTAATAAAAAGTAATAAGAATATATAATAATTTAAGTGTATTTACCTCTTGTGCTGCTTAACAGAGCAGATTACGTGATACTGACTAAGCATTTTAACTCAAAACAGGTTACAGTTAATTCTATATACTAAGATTTCAACTGTGGGAAGTGAAACGTGGAGATGAAAAATTATTTAAAATTGTTTGAGAATGATCTGTCAATATGTTGCTGTAATTGTAGCAAGGTGTTGAATTTAAAATTAAAATACGTTTTAATAAATGAGAAAATAAGGTTTGGCGGGTAGGTATTTTGGATAGTGTTGTTGATGAATTTAAAAATATGTTCTTTGAATTTAAAAATATGTAGTAACATGGTATACTTAAACAAATAAAATTAATCTATCATTCAGGTTATCATCAGAAACCCACCGTACTGTTGAACCGCTGATAACTTGAATAATATATTTTGCACTTAGATAATTCCGTTTCTTATTTTGGTATTGATTGTGGTTCTTCTTTAATAATTATTTTATATAATGTATCAAAATTTAAATTAAAATATATAAAATAAAAATAATAAAACATTTAACCCCTATATTTTAAATGATATAATACTAATTTCATTCCATTTGTAATAAAAATCAAATAGCAGTAATATGGGAAATATGCTTTTATCAAAACAAAATTTAGGAATCTTACTCATAATAGTATATTACAATATTTGCTCAAAATACAACTGTTTATTTGTGTAACATACTCTTACCATCTAAAGTAAATCCTAGAAGTGTAATATCCGGTCTCAAATATAAAATTTACAATGCGTTTCAGATGTCAGTGCAAACGAAACACGGAGGGGGGATTTATCATCTTTAAATCCTTGCAGCTGATAGGAAATTCAAGATCTCAAAGCTTTGCCCTGTCTCCCTTTCTGTGACTGACAGAAAAAATATGTAGTTTATACCATTGGTGGAAAATTTGAATCAGACCATAAAATAAAATAAAAAAATACTGCATTTTAAAAAATGGATTGCAGTTTAACTTTGGTACTGTAGAGTGTTAATTAAATGAAAGCATGATATAAGTTAGATATGTTTCTTAAAGAATATTACTTTCCTAGATATGTAGTGGAATGTATAGAGTATTATGGCGGAGCCGAAAATTCGAATTCAAGTTTTCTAATTCGAATTCGAATTTTAGACGGAAGAGCACGTTTCAAGCATACCCGAATCGAGGGTTCTCGAATTCAAGGTGATGTGCTTGTGCGTGTATGTGTATGTGTATATGTTATATGTGTGTCTGTCTGTGAACGCGGTATCTCACAAACGAATAAAGCGTTTCCAAAAATAATCTTGTACAATTACTGCAATCAGTGAGTACTGGAACCCTATTGATTTAAAACGTAATAGAATGTTCGGACTTCCCCTTTCAATTTTTGAAAACATTTTTAAAAATCAGGGTCTTTAACAGTAATAAATAAATAGCGAATTCAGACGTAATTTCTTATTAGTAAATGGATGATATGCATTTAAGGCCGCTAGCATGAATTGTTCTCCAGATATTGCACGAATTTAGAATGAAATTTTGAAAAAATCATAGAAAAAAAGTTGTAGCCTTCCATGCTGTTGAATAAATAATCATTTTACGTACTTTTTATTAGAAAATGCAGGGCATGAATTTCATAAAAATAACATCAATCTTTCTCGAGAAACTCAGATATTTTAAATATATTTATCAAAAGGATTACATAAAATTTAAAAAGTAGCAAGAATGCAATATGGTCACCTTCTAAATTAATATTATACAACAAATCTTTTAATATCATTCACTTGGATCTATTTCCTTCCATTCACGAGAGAAGATGATACTTTTCCTATTTCTTTTATTTATTTTTCTGCATTTTGAAGAAAAAGCCAAAGGGATCGCATGTAGTATTATTTCACGGCATATTAATTAAATATCATTTGCATTTTGATGAGGAGAAAACAAGTAGAAATACGATAAAAAAAATATGATAGTTGGTTTTTTGACCTCGTCGCAATACTTTCTCTTTACATACACTCTACATTGTAGGGAAAGGAAAGAGAAAATCACGTTTCTTTATTTTCCAATGCCATGCCGGTGAGACTTATTTTGCTGCACAAGAAATTAATTTGCATCTCCATAAATTTGCATTTTCTTACTTTTTACTTTCTTTCCTTAGCAGAGTAATAAGAATACAGAAAAGGGAGCATATTTCTTGTAACTCAATTTAGAAGCGTATAATTTCTTAACACAATTTACATACTGATACTTTACATAAATTGCTGATTACCTTTTACACTGCGCGATGGAAAATTTTTGAAGTATAAACTGAGATTATTTTTAAAAATCTTTCATTACTGCCAAAAATCCCTTTGTTTATTCTCCTTGCAATAGGGCTGTAATTAAAGAAAACCGAGATGTACTGGAGCAAAAAAAGATATAAAGTTAGAAGTGAAATTATCTAAAATCCCATTAAAGTTTGTACGTCAATTAATTAAAACTTCAGAATGCAGATTAGCGTTCATGATGTTTTATGAACTGAACAGAGTGAGGAAAATTACTTTTAGAAACTAAAGAAAAAAAATGTTGTATTGATTTGTTTTTATTTAACTTGAAAATGAATTTCGGACAAAACGATATGAAATGAATAAAACTGCAGTCGCCCAGTTAATTTCAAAAGGACAGAGCAATTTATTTTATTCTAAAATAAAAATAATTTATTTTTGAAAACACGTGTGTTAGCAATAATGAATCTAGACCTAAATTAAATGACATGTTTAAAAGTTTGAAGGAATTTTTATAAATCTATTTTTAAATGAATTTAATTTTACATTGATAGCAAAAGTATTATTATTGTTTTTACTTAACATTAAGCATCTACGTCTCATGATCTGCTATAGATAGAGCTTGAATAATGACTGATATGGATTCAGCATCAATTTCCGAAGGAGGTGGTGACTAAAGAGTCTCCTTCTCCCTCCTTTGAGCTCATTGTTTTTTTATTTTCTTTGAAACATCTATCTCACAGCATTAACTACATGGATAGAGCTTAGATAATAACTAATACGATTCAGCATCAAATACCGAGGTTATAGAGAGGATTCGATAAGTATTTCAACTTCCGGTTTTCTTCCGGTTCATATTTTTAATATATGAGAACTTCAAATTGTAAGCAAATTCAGGCAATTCATTACATAACGGATCAATGTATCTGATAGAATGTAGGGCCGCAATACAGTAGGTCATATTGGGTCCCTGGTTCTTAAGAATTATTATATTATTACTGAGTCCAAACATTTAATCTAATGCTCTAAAGTATGATTCAATAATATACGGCCCGCTGGGCAAATGCGGCCTGCAAACTGTTCCAATTCAGCTCGCAGCCCGGTGAATGACTGAAGGAAAGCGGAAATGTATTTAAATTTTCAGAATTTGAGAGCATCCCATTTCGCACTAGACTGTTCATACTCTTTCTATATAATATATTACGTTTTTGTCGGAAATTTAAAAGCTGGAGAATAACTACAGTATAGGTAATACTAAAGACCTTCTATCACTATTTTCAATTTCTACTAGTTTTTCCACTTTTGCATTTTCTTGCCAATTTACACTGTGCGTGCAGCCAAGTACAGGTGCTTTAAATATGTAATTTGTCGGTTTGCTGTTAGCAATATTTCCAATTATCAAGTCATATTTGCACGAATATATTATCAATATATTTGATTTGGTAGTTTAAAATACTTTTCATGTTATCATTCAAAAAACCTGTAGTCAATGTACTTTCCAAGGGTAAAAATATTGTGCGTGGATCTTGTTTATCCTTCACACTTCTTGCTTATCATTCACACTACTCACCACATACATAATACAATTAAAGTACTCGTAATGCCAGAAATCTAAAATATTAAATAATTGATATATGAAATGGTGGAAGCAGGGTGAATGCGGGGGAGAGTGAATATTCCCACGCTAAGCCCATTGTCGGTAACCGAGATGGAGACTGTGTGTCTGCATACCAAAGAGAAGGCACGTAGACCGTCCAGCAGAAAAAAAGTTACAAATATAAGGTCAAGCAGAGGTCAAGTCAGTTGCATTTTTGAAGAGCAAGCTAGAGTAATTAGATTTTTGTGTGTGTACCTCTGATGTAAGGATGAGTTCGGAGGAGATCTCGCATGTACATCTAGTGTTAAAAGAAGTGTAAATTGTGGAAAAACCTTGGTGCGCTTCTTCAAAAGATGTGAAAGACTTTAACAGGTACCGTGCAATTAGAATTATATGAAGATGTCTTCAAAAATTGTTAAAAAAAAAACTAGTTAATTCGTCCCACCACGCAATCCAACCAAAATGTTAATTATCTGAGATTACACCCCCAAGTCCCTTTTATATGTATTCGAATAGAATGATACTTCTATAATTTGTCAATTTTAAGAGTGTAAGATAATCATGTAATGAAATAAATGTGGTTCATTTCTTGGTAACCTTATAGTTCTAACCCTAGTTATCCCGTTAGGCTAAATTTAGGTGGATTTTGTGGTCACCAACGCAATGTATACAACAGTAAGTTTTAGTGCAATTTTTACATGTTTGGTTAATCTACTGATTAATAATAAAAATTATATAACTGCATTTTATGATAGAGCAAATATATATAAAAATAAGAAATAATCAACACAAATAATCGGCACAGTACTTGTATTATGTATGGAAAGTCATGTGCTAACCACATTATATCTTTTATGTTATCATTGACGCGACTCCGAAATATATCAAATTTAATCCAAATATAACAATTTTTCTGTATGTTCGTGGTGATTTTATTAGACCGTTTGAAACATATTTATCAGAAAACATGCCTTATACTTCCCCAGATAAGATATTTAAAACACACTTTTAAAGTTTAAATACATTTAAATGGTCAAAGTAAAAAATAAATTCCAAAGTAGAAGATATGGTAACTTTTCCTTTTTCCATTAAAAGATTTCAATGGCGCATTCTCAGTCCATCCCAAATAAACGAAACGGATGTCAACGGTCTATTGAAAGGAAACCATCACAATACTTCTCATTTGTCGACAGTGGTAAAAAAACAGTAAATCTATCCTATTTGATTTTTTGTTCTTTGATGAAAAGGGTTTGAGTTTCCTGTATTATATCCAGTATTCTTCATGGTTTGCTGAGTATGACAGTAGGAGTCTTCAATGCCATTAGAACAGCGAAAACAAACATAGATAGAAAAATGTTTACATGATAAAATCTTCACAGGTTATTAGTATTTACAATAATCTGAAGTTTTGTATGATTTGGAAATATTTTAAATATGGGAATCTGTATTTTGAAATTTATTTGCTGAATAGAAGAAATTAAAGAAATATCGGATGTGGGCAGCACATGACTTTCTCTGCAGACTCAAATTAATTTTCTTTTTCCTTCTTTCATAATTCATTAAATTGGGCTTAATTGTACAAAATAACTCAGACAATTATTTGAAATTACTCTGAATTTCCAGTTTTAATTCAATTTTCGTTCTTGTTTGTATACTGGACGAATTTTTAAAGGTGACATGGCAAAATTGCGAAAAAAAAATAAAATACATTGAAAATAGTTAGTCCTATAGTATAAAACAAGCTTGTAATTGTTATATTTCAGCATCTGTAGTATTTTATTTTAGATTTTGACAATTTTTGCATACCATTTCGTAAATATCGAATGTGCTTATTTTTCATTCTTCAAATTGTATCAAAATTTAATCAACACCAAGGTAACCTACAAGTGATATATCTACCAAATTTTGTGAAATTTGATCAATTAGATTTCTAGCTAGAGTGGATACGTATATTGCACAGACAAATACGCACAGACGTCACAATAATAATAGTGTTTTCGGGTTCTAGATTACTCAAAACGTGTTGATTCGCCGAAAGATCGAGTTGCGATTTTCAGCACGCTTCCAATACTTTCCTTATATATTGCTATATATTGTAAAGAAAGTAAAAGGGAGGATTTAATGGATTCGGAACTTCTTTTTCTTTTCCAGGTGTAAGCAATAATTATAACATCAATGCCCTATATCAATGTTGAGCAAAATTACAACGATTTCGAACCCCTTTTTTTTAATTAAGCAGCGATTCGACAAGATGCACAAAACTTCTAAAAATTCAACAAATTAAATGAATTTTTAAATATTTGCAAAACAACCCTAAAACATCCAGAATAAAACCTACAAAACGCCTGCAGTTACAAAACATTTACGCAGTTACGTCATTTATGTACGCCATCTTTGTAAGACTCGTTATCGGCTTCCAGAGAGTTGAAACTATGCACAAAGTTTAAGCTCGTGGAGCATTTTAATCGACGGCATTTACACGTCGTGGCATTACGTTGTTACGTAATTTATATACGCCATGACTGTTTATTTTTTACTCTTTTCATTCACTTTCTTTGTAAATTACGTTTTAGTGTCTTTTGAAGAAATGCTATCATTTTTCTAACACGTTGATTTATGTATAACTAGAAAATTTACTCGGCTTTGCCCCAGATTTGAAACAGAGATAAATTCAATTCATTCATTCAATTATTCAAAACGCGTAGTTGTCCGATGCGCGATCATACGCGTGGCTCTTACACGCCTGTTAAGCGAGTGTAATAATATGACACGACTGTTAAGCGGATGTAATAATGTCCGAAGTAGTGGTGTTTGATCACTTCTGGAATAATATCTTATACTTTATACCCGTTAACTTCAGATGAGTGTTATATGACCGTATGAGAGTTAACGGGTATAAAGTATAAGATATTATTCCAGAAGGGATCAAACACCACTAAGAATTTATAACCCCTAACCTAATAGGAGATGAAGACCTAGTATATTAATAAATTTTATACTTACTCAGACTGAAGATCTTCTGACGATGTTATTATCAAACAACCGATATCTTCACGCTCTTATACCTCCGATAAAGATACGTCACATCCTCAATGTGGAGAAATGTTTTTCTAATCTATTTTTGAAAAGCGGGGAGGCAGACTGGCGATATCCTTAGAACGGTTTTTCTCTCTTTTTAAAACTGTTTAAATACTACTACTACCGAATATATATTTTAAAAAGATACTAGATCTCGAGATGTGAGGGTGCTCCTCTCATTTTATTATTATTAATATTTGAACAATGTTTAAACTAAAACATCCGAGTTCGTGTTTGATCGTAGGACCTTCTCAATCGGGAAAAACCTCTCTCGTTCTAAAAATGATTAAAAACAAAATTTATGAGTCTGAAATTCAGAGAATCAAATGGTGTTATTTATATACAGCTCCATGGTTTTTGGATGAACCAAACATTGAATTCATTCGAGGTGTACCAGAAACATTTGAAAATGGAGATTTGATAATCATTGATGACCTGATGCATGATTTGAATGAAAGAATTGCTATCATGTTCACAGCCGCATCACATCATTGTAATATGAGCATTATTTTAATATTACAAAATTTATTTCCGCGAATAAAAGTTATGAGAGATATTAGCTTAAATGCTCATCACATAATATTATTTAAAAATGCTAGAGACACCGGTCAGATTAATTGTTTGGGTCGGCAACTATATCCGCAAAAGACCAAATATTTTCTGGATGCCTATATAAAAGCCACAAGAGAGTTGTACAAATATTTAGTTATCGATTTGCATCCTCAGACAACAGAGGAATATCGTTTACGTGAAAATCTTTTTCCCAGTTCTGAGGGGATCTATTGGATATATCAACCACAATGAAAAATTTGAAAAAGAACTATCATTTTCTGCATGTGTTGGCAAAATCTACACCTTTACAGAAACGTGCATTATTGAAAACGGCGAATCATTCACAAGTGTCAGCAGTGTGTGAAATTTGTTTAAATATTTTAGCCGGAAATCTTCCTATAAATATAACAAGATTGGAAAAGTATAAACATATTATGCGAAAACTTGCAAAGCGGTCACTTGGTGTTCAGAGTAAAAAAAAAATTCTGTTAACGAACCAGGTTGGTGGATTTTTACCGGCGATAGCTCCAATCATATTGTCAGCATTAGCAGGGGTTGTCGGTCGTGTTATAGGGAACAAAATTGTTAAAGAATAAAAACACAGATGATAAGAAATACCCACGATAACATTATAATTGTATATAAATTATATTAAAATTACTGTGATATATTTTGATTAAGTGATAAAAATATTGAAAAAATTGTGGGGGGTTAATTTTTGTTGATATCATGGCTAGGAAAATGGCTCTCATTCCAGAAGAATTAATGTCTTCCCATCATTCTCAGAGACCTGAATTACGGGTAGAAGATGAAATAACTGCTTTGTTGGAACGTGAAAAGCTGCCTAATGATATGAAAGTAAAACTCTTGGGTCAGCTTGTTATGAGATATCAAAAAATGATGCATATCCCTCCAGACCCTATATCCGTCCGCATCGCAAATGATCAGTTTTCTCAGGTTAACCATCCGATTGAAATACAGGACCGTGAAATAAAACCCAAAGAGGAAAAAGAAGATATGGTTTTGAAAGATATCTTGATATCTGCACCAAAGAAATATGCCAAATTTGTTCCCCTGATTATGGAGAAACTGAAAACTAGACAATATACCTGGAACAATCTTGGTGAAATAACACGTGACAATGTTCCTATAAAAGGATCGAGAATGGTAGATTTTTTTGGATATATCTTTCGAAATACAAAATCACAAATAGAACCAACACATTTTAATGTGTTTTTAAAAGCATTGCGAGAAATCAATATCCCAAATTCATGGATTGAAAATAAGACTGTATTAGAACAAATAAAAAAGAAGGCGTCAAGTGATCGAGACGATGACGACGTATTTTTAAGCGGAGATCGGTATATACCACCTGCAAATGAGAGAATAGTAACTAGGAAAAAGGATCAACGGATCGCTAGAGAACGACAATTATCCAAGATACGAGGATTAAGGAGTCAAGCCGTTTTTCCGACTACTTCCAGAGAAACTCCATGGAGATCGAGAAGCCAATCACCACGAAAAAAGTGGCTAGAATATTAGAAAAATATTATTACAACATTGAAAATCCTGCATCATTTGGAGGAATATTAAAATTGTCTAAAGCAACTGGAATACCACCCAAAAAAATAAGAAATTGGTTAATAACGCAAGATGTGTATACTCTGCATAAACCAGTGAGATATAAATTTAAACGTCGAAAGGTTTTATCATATGGTATTGGAGAACTCATCCAATGCGACTTGGTGGAAATGATGAAGTTTTCCAAATACAACAAAGGAATCAAATATCTACTTGTTGCAATAGATGTGTTCTCTAAGTATGGGTATGTAATTCCAATTAAAAGAAAAAATGCTGAGTGTTTGGTTGATGGTTTTAAAAAACTATTTAAACAGATGAAAACCCATCCTCATCTTATTCAAACAGACAGGGGTAAAGAGTTCTATAATAAACAGGTACAGCAGTTGTTTCAGAAAAATAATATCCATCATTATTCTTCTCACAGCGAGTATAAAGCTAGTGTGGTCGAACGCTTCAACCGAACGTTAAAATCGAAGTTATATAGAATATTCACATATCGGAATTCCTATAAATATCTAGATGTTTTAAAGGATGTCTTAAAAAGCTACAACACCACCAAACACAATAGTATCGGATTAGCACCCGTTGAAGTTAGACCAGAATTAGAACCGTTAATTTTTCAAAAGCTATATGGTTATAGAATAGAGTCAAAATATAAATTTAATATTGGTGAGCAAGTGAGAATATCGAAAAGGAGAAAAGTATTTCAAAGAGGGTATTTACCTAATTGGACTGATGAGATCTTCATTGTGCATAAACAGTATCCCACAACTCCTCCTACCTATGTCTTAAAAGATTTGAAAGATATGATTTTAAAAGGAAGGTTCTATGAAGAGGAAATTCAAACAGTTGTGAAAACCACACATGATTTTTGGAGAGTGGAAAAAATTTTGAAAACGAAAGGAACAGGTGAAAATAGAGAGTTTTACATAAAGTGGAAAGGATTTGACAATCGCTTCAACTCTTGGGTCAAAGCATCATGGATGAAATCCTAACAAACTTCTATGTGACATTACCCAGCAATTCTAGCATGGGTTACTTTCCTCAAAACACGCAGGCATCATATAGAACAAAATTATCATCGGCGTTAGTGTTATCAGGTCGATGGGAGGTAGGATTATCAGAAATTTTCATACCAAGAAACTGGTTTAATATAGCAGGCCATAACAATAGTTATAAAATTGAAATGATAAAAGAAGAAAATTTACCGTCTAACATAATGCAATATGACATAGAATTACCTCATGAGATAGGACCAAATATCAATGATTTTTGGGTGAACATCAATCGCGAAATTGAAAAAATCGTGAATATTCAACCAAGTATACGATTCGCAACGGATGAAATCAATACAAATATTAGCGTTGAAATATCTAAGGGGTTTGAAATATTGATAGGAAAAATTAACGGATCGAAATTATTGTATATGTTGCATTTACCGGAGGAAGATATTGTTATAACAAAATCAAGTGTGTTTAAGTTTAGACGATCGACACAATCTCTTAATGGTCAATCATTTGCAATTATTAACAGAAATCCCAAACATATATCGACACATATTATCCCATTAACTCGTATAAAAAAAAATAATAATAATAATAACGATAAATTTGATGAGAGGGTTTTTAATATAATAAATGACAATATAGCAATATTAGAACTACAAAATTATTTAAAATTTATTTATGAACCTATAAGAAATGAACTGGAAATTGTGGTATCTGATTATGCTGAATTATGTATGACAAAAGAGTTTGCTAGATCGTTTTTACAAAAAATAAATTTAAGAGAGGATACCGTAGTAAAAGGAACAGCAAAATATGTTGTAAACCCTCTAATTGATACAATAGCAGGAGAGTTAATCAAATTAGAAATTAAAGAATATTATAAAACAAAAACACATATCACACATTCAGAATATTTAACTTTAAACGAAGGGATGTACAAGAATGCTGATCATTTGTTTCAAGAATTTAAATATGTGAAACTCAGACAATTACCAAATTTAAAAGTACATTTGCACATACCGCCAAAATGTGAAATGATGTTTGACAAAGGATTAGCAGATCTATTGGGTTTTACTAGAAATATCAGTTTTAAAACCGGTGATTATGTCAGTGATTATCCTATAGAATTAGATGCTGGAATAACCGAAATATTTGTGTATACTGATCTAATAGCTCCACACCATGTAGGTGATTCATTTTCACCAGTCCTTCGTGCTATTCCTTGTGTAAACGAGAAAGGAGATCAGATTGTGAATCACTATGATGTACCTGTTTATTTTCCCGTGCGCAAAAATTTTGTTGAAACTATTGAAATAGAACTTAAAACAAGTTCGGGCAACAACATTGTATTTATGGGAGGGAAAACTTTTGTGATGCTTTCCTTCAGACGCAAAAAGCTATAAATTCATCGTCATAAATTTTGGTTCATCATTCTGTATGTAACCATGCACTTAAACACCAAAGATTGTGAAGCGTATTATTGCAATCAAGTGGGAGGTGGAGGACCTTATTTTCAAGGTATCCCGCACCAACGAGGTTATGGATTTTTCGGTGATTTGGGTCGATACCTCACACCGTTGGCTATTAAAGCCTCACGATATTTAGGAGGACGATTATTAGATACTGGAAAAAATGTCTTAGCAGATGTGGCGTCTGGAAGCTCGTTTAGAGATGCAACCCGCAATAGATTTGGTGAAACTTCTACAAAAATTAAAAAGGATATTTTTAATAAATTACAACAACATGGTCGAGGAAAAAAAGGGGGTATAAAAAGAAAATACAGCGGAAAATCATCACACTCAACAACAAAACGTTGTAAAACACAACGCGATATTTTTTCATGATGGATACCAACAACGTTATATGTCTCAAAAGCGAACTAGATTTGTTCAATAATGTTGCAATTCAACTAGGGATTGATTCGTCTACGTTTTTAGAAATACATCCAGTGGCTTCCCTAACAGATACAACACCTCTAGAGTTTTATATTAGCGGAAATGGAGAACACTATTTGGATTTATCTCACACAATTTTACATCTCCAAGTAAAAGTTATAAAGAAAAACGGATCGAATCTGGTTGATGCAGATGATGTTGCTCCTATTAATTATTTTTTAAATACTATGTTTTCAGAATGTGCTGTGTTTCTAAATGATAAACAAATAGCTTCACAAGCAAATTATGGTTATCGTGCTTTGTTAGAAAGTTTGCTGTTTTCATCAAAATCATCACAAGAGACTATGTATAGAGCTGGTTTGTTTCATAAGGATACCTCTTCGAAACATGATGATGTGAAGAAAAGCGGAGCAAACGAAGGATATAAGAACAGACAATTAGCATGCGAAAAAAGCAATGTTATGGATCTTATAGGAACGTTGCATTTCGATTTAGCAACACAACCGAAATTATTAATAAACGGTGTTAATGTCCGCATAAAATTGCAACGAAACAAAGACATATTTTCTTTAATGTCTGAAAATGATTCATTTAAAGTTGTAATTCAGTCAGCGAGTCTGTATGTAAGAAAAGTCTGTGTTGCTTCATCTATCATGCTAGCTCATGAAAAAGCGTTGGAAAAAGGGGTAGTGAAATTAGCTATCCGACGAATTGAAGTAAAAGCTTTTGCATTATCAAGTGGTTTACAATCATCCACAATAGCTAATGCTTTCATTGGCCAGTTACCCACACGGTTAATTCTAGGATTTGTATCCAATGATAGTTATAACGGAAACATAAAAAAAAAACCCTTCAATTTCTTGCATTATAACTTAAATTATTTGACAGTCTTAAATGGTGGTTTGATGATACCAGCAAAACCATTTCAACCTAATTTTAATAATAATACCTATGCAAGGTGTTATCTAAGTTTGTTTACGGATTTAAATCGATATCATAATTCTCAAAACATAAATATTAATTATTTGGAATATAAAGACGGTTATACGCTATATTGTGTGGATTTGACTCCTGATCTCGCTGCAAATGACACACATACCAGTGTCAATAAAACCGGAAATATTGCTCTAGATATGAAATTTGCAACACCCCTTCCTGAAACTGTTACGTTGATTGTTTTTGCAGAATATCGCAATACTATCGAACTAGATAAATCAAGAAGCGTGTTCACCGATTATTAAACAGCTGTTATTATATATAAAAAAAAAACATTTTTCGCACGTGACGCAATACAAAAATGAACACAATTTCACTGTGTAGATTGGCATGTAGTGATTACAGGTTAAAGAATGGATTTGCAGGGGTTTATGCATCTGATAGTTTACCACATGGAAAAACTCATTTTAAATCATTTATTGTAAACTTAGATCCAAGAACATTATCAGGTAGTCATTGGATTGGTATATATTTTCATAATAATATAGCATACTACTTTGATAGTTATGGAATACCTCCACGAAATAAACACATGGTTTCTTTTATGAAAAAAAATTCTAACGTTATTAAATACAACCATATATGTTTTCAAGATGATCGGACAACAACTTGCGGGTTGTTTTGTTTATACTTCCTTTTTCAAAGTTCACGTCAATTACAAATGTATCATCTGCATATTAGACACAGAGACAAAAACGAAAAGTTTGTCAAGATGTTTGTGAAAAATAATTTTTTCCTATCAACATGTTGTCACACCTTCCATGCAAAGGAACAGACCTGTGTACCACTTTTAAACATGATATCTAGATAATCACATCAATTACTTCACTAGATCTACAATGGAGCGGTATGGATTCTTGCTCTCTGATTCAGAACTAGGAAATTTTATATATGTGCACCCATCACTTTTCAAAAATTTATATAACTGTATGCAATCAGCAATAGAATGGAAATCTAGCGAACAACGATTTTATTTCAAAATCTTAAATAACTGTGATATAATAAATTGCATTCATAAAAGACAGCATGATAAGAAATTTGGATATGTATTTCTATGTGAAGATTGTTTAACTAACCAGTATTTAATATGTTCATGGTCACAAAACTTTTATAATGATCTGTTGGAGTGTGTTGCTGGTGAAAAGAATCGACATATCGATGGAATTGATGTAACTGATTTCAGAAATAATAAGAAAAAAATTGGATATTTTTTTATATTGAATAATGATGAACTTGTTGCTGAATTACATGCATACACCAATATACCATAATATTTTGTCTTCTATCAATAGTTTGGAAACATGTTTAGAAACAATATTGATGTAATTTCACACATCCTACGCGATGTGATATGTTTTTCTCTGTAATATTGTGTTTATTAAAATAATAAATATATTTTAACATATGTATGTTTCATTTTTTAAAATCTATATAATTTCACATACTAATAACACACAAAATATATATTATATATATATATATATATAAAACAACTTTAATCAACTATTAATTATTTTGTTTAAAAATAAACCAGAACAGACAACGATGTTAAGAAATGGTAAAAACGATATTATTAGTAATTATATATATATATATATATATATATATATATATATATATATATATTTTGTGGAAATATAGAGCCTTCTTAAAGAAACACTTCCAAGAAAGGAGAATATTATTGAAAAAGGATGTTTTCACTGCAAGTTCTTCAGAAGTTTATTATTAGTATGAGAGAAAGTATATAACCTCAGTGCTAGAGATCAGTTCTAACATACAACATGGTTGTATTAGAAAAAGTGGTGTTCATCTCATCAGGAATATCCCTAATTTTCGGAGGGATTTTCATCATTTACTCGGTTGCTATAGAGTAAAATATCGGTAAGTTAATTTTTTATTTTTACAATCAGTTCAAAAGTTTAATAGAGAGAGAGAAGAAGATCTTGATCAGATAAAGGTAAGATGAAAGTTGTAGGGTCATAAGGCAGAATAGGAGATGAAGTTCTCGCACCGGTACCTCAAGTGGTTAGACTCTCGTCTGGTTAGTCAAAGATCTATGGTTCAATTCCGGTTGGATGTATGAAGGTTAAAACTTTAAATTATCTGTTATTGGATTATGCTGTGAATTTTTTTATTTTTACAATCACTTCAAAAGTTTGAGAGAGAGAGAGAGGAAGATCTCGATCAGATAAAGGTAAGATGATAGTTGTGACTATAAAGCAGAATAGGAGATGAAGTTCTCACACCACTACCTCAAGTGGTTAGAGCGTTGTCTGGCTAGTCGGAGATCCCTGGTTCGATTCCAGGTTGGGGAAGTGACTCCTTTACATAACAGTCTAATTGTTCTTTTTATCAAATTGCATGTTTAACAAAGATGTATCAAATCCTATAATATAGATATATGAAGATTAAAATTTTAAATTATCTTTTATTGGATTATGTTGTGAATGGAAAAATTTATAATGAAGGATTATTTATATTTTATATTTGCAGGAATAGGAATAGGACAATATTAAAAAACTAAAGAAAATCGGTAAGTGGAAATCAGATTGTTAAGATTTGAAATACAATCTCTTCTTTAACTTTAGAAAAAAAACCGCTAAATGGTTTTTTTTTCATTATGCCTTGTTTTTTTTTTCTTGTGTTTCTATTGTGAGAAATATGTTGGTTTTCATTGTAAACAAACTTACCTCTGATTTTCACTTACAGGTAGTTATTTGTTAATATTGAATGATAAGGAACACGAAAAAAAAAATGAATTCATTTACAAGTAAGTATCCTAAAACTAGTAATCATAATGTTTACATGTGAACGTAAAAATAATTTTCTGATAGTTTCCAGCTTCTTTTTTAGATTTTGATCATATTATTGACGAAGAACATGAAAAAACATTGAAGAGAAAAAGAAACGATGGTATCTTCAAGAAAGAAAAGAACCCGAGAAAGAATTTACCTGAACCATCTGACTGTTATAATGAGACAGATTCTGTTTTATCAAACGGTATAATAACATTGTAGTTTTATTTTTTCCAAGATTTAAAAGACAATTCATGTAGAATTAAAAAAATTATTTCATTATTTTTCAAATTATCTACTATTTTTTAGATGTAACTGGAACACAACAAGCACCAATAAAGGAAATGAAAATAAAGAAAAGGAAACACTCCGTAAAAGAATTCGAAATTGCAGCTTCAATTTCAAGTCATCCATCTCATGATCCAGAACCTCAACCTGCATCCAAATATGATGTGGTGTTGAGTCACGATAGCGAAGGTAAAAAATTGATTCCTGATTATTCCGTTTACTTAGGTAACGGTCTCAGTATTCAAATAAAAGAATTCAGGAAATCCAATTACATATGTCTAACCCGCGAATATGAAAGTGTTGTGAAAAATCGGTTTAATATTCCTATAACTGCATTAGACAATCTTATAAAAGGAATGCAATTTATTATTTCATTTATAAAATCTTGTGATAAATAACCTTATTATTCCTGTTATTTCTCATCTTTTGATTTATATGTTTTATTTGAAGGAATACTCATTTCAGAATTATGTTCAAACATTTCGTACCGATTTGGAAAATTATTCTGATCCATTAACTGCGTTAATAGATAATAAAAATGAAATTTTTAACTTATTAAATAATAGCGTATCTTTAAGAATACGTTTTATTATATGTGAATGTGTTGAATTCATTAAATATGAAAATATAGAAAAAAAATGAATATATAAAACAAGAATTTTATTTTTCATCATTTTGCGAAAGATTATTATCTCAATATCAAATAGATGAAAAAATAGATAACGCTATCAAAAAAATAATATCTTCAATTGAAAACTTTTTACGATTAGGTAGTGGGTGGATCATTAATGATATTAAATATATTGAGGTGCATTTAGGGTTATATAGTGAACCAAACGGAGGGTGTGGGTTTGTAATACTACCAAAAATATTGAAAGCTAAAAAATGTGTCATCCATGTTAAAAATTCTGATCTAAAGTGTTTTTTATATTCTGTTTTAGCTGGAATATTTCCTATGATAAATAATAAATCCAACCCTACTTCATTTAAAAAATATTTAAAATATTTAGATTTCAATTTTCTTAATTACCCTGTTAAAATAACTCAAATACCCGAATTTGAAAGAAAGAATAATCTTAAAATTAACGTCTATGGGTATGAAAATAATCTATTCCCGATATATATTAGTAAAATTAAAAATAAGAAAGAAATAGATTTGATGTTATATAAAAATCATTATTTTTTTATTTCTAATTTCAACAGATTGTTATGCGTGAAAAATGGATTACATTTTCATTGTAAAAATTGCCTTTCATCATTTCAAAGAAAAGATACTTTAAACACCCATCAATTATTTTGTTTAGAGAACAAACCCGAACGCATAAGAATGCCAAAAGACGGTGAAAACTTTATGAGATTTAAATCATTTCAAAAATTATTGAAAACAAATTTTGTGATTTATGCAGATTTTGAAAGTTTGATCATACCTCTCGAAACAGTATTCCCTTCACAAAAACAAAGTTATACAGTTAAAACTCAAGTCCATGAACCTATCTGCTATGCATTGTTTATTATAACTGATGATAAAAAAATTGTTTATCATAAATATTATAGAGGTGGTGATTGTGTGGAAAATTTTCTTACAACTTTGCAAAAAATAGAGAATACTTTATCTAAGTATCTGCAAAGAAATGTTCCAATGATCGATTCTGATTTTCCAAAAAGTTCGAAATGTTATATTTGCGGTAAACAGTTTAAAACAGGAGATATAATTTCTAGAGACCATAACCATATAACGGGACGATTTAACGGATTATGTCACTCCTCCCCATGCAATTTAAATTTACAAATATCGCCTTTTATACCTGTTGTTATTCATAATTTAACTGGATATGATTCTCATTTGATTTTTAAAAAAATTTCAAACAGATTTGCCAAAAATATTCGTGTTATACCAATAAACAATGAAAAATTTACTACCTTCACAATTGACCGATTAAAATTTTTAGATAGTTATAATTTTTTAAGTTCACCTCTATCAAAGCTGGTTGATACTTTAAATATATCAGATTATAATTTCCCTATTTTTAATGAATTCTTCCCCTCAAAAAAGAAATATCAGTTATTAAGAAGAAAAGGTGTTTTTCCTTATTCATATTTAAATAGTGAAATAAAATTAAATGGTGTTGAACTCCCCTCTAAAAAATGTTTTTTCAATGATCTCACAAACGAGCACATAACTGATGAAGAATATATGTTTGCGAAAAAAATTTGGAAAAAATTTAAATGTAAAACTTTTGAAGATTATCTTAAATTATATTTATTTTGTGATTGTATACTATTAGCAGAAGTGTTTGAAAGTTTTAGAGATATCACTATGAAAATCTATAATTTAGAAGCATTGGAATTCATATCAGCAGCCGATTTAACTTGGAGTGCAGGACTTAAAATGACAGATTGCACCCTTGAACTCATTAAAGACGTAGATATGTACCTGTTACTTGAACATGGAATACGAGGAGGGGTGTGTATGGTTGGTAAAAGATTCAGCGAAGCAAATAATATTTATATTCCAAAAACATATAACCCTGATTTAGAAGAAAAATACATAATATCTTTAGATGTGACTAACCTTTACGGATATGTTATGTCGAGTTATTTACCAATAGGGAATTTTAAATGGTTGAGTTCTAAGGAAATAGAACAATTTAATATATTTAAAGTTACACCCGATTCAGATATCGGATATATATTAGAAGTAGACTTATCCTATCCAGAATCCTTACACGATGAACATGAATCTTTTCCTTTGGCAGCGGAACACGTTGAAGTTACTTATGATGATTTATCACCATATCAAAAACATTTATTACATCAGTTTAATTTAAAGTTTAATAAAACAAAAAAGCTTATTCCAAATTTAAACGATAAAAAAAGTTATGTAGTTCATTATTTAAACTTACAATTTTATTTAAAACAGGGAATGATTTTAAAACAAATTCATAGAATAGTTTCCTTTCGCCAAACACCATGGTTGAAACCCTATATCGAATTGAATAATAACGAACGCAAGAAGGCGAAAGGAAACTTTTTTAAAAATTTTTTCAAATTAATGAATAACGCATTTTTTGGTCGTACGTTATTAAATGTTAGAAAACTTAGAAACGTTTCAATCGGTATTACCGAAAAAGAATGCAAAAAACACTTACAAAGTTCGTGTTTAGATTATTTTCAACCGATTAACGAACATTGTGTTTTATTTAAAAAAAAACGTAGTACTTTATGTTTAAATAAACCGATTTATATTGGATTTACTGTATTGGAATTAAGCAAACTTCACATGCATCGAATTTACTATGAAGTTTTTAAAAAATATTACAATGATAAAGTCACATTATTATATACAGACACTGATAGTCTGTGTTTAGAAATAAAAACTCATGATATTTATGAAGATATGGCAACAGAACTCCCTAATATCTTCGATTTTTCGAATTATGAACAAGATCATTTCTTGTATAATACTGCGAACTATATGCGGTTAGGGTTTTTAAAAGATGAAACAAGAGGTTTAGCGATTAAAGAGTTTTGTGGTTTGAAACCAAAAATGTATTCATATATTTTTGGAACGGAATGTAAAAAAACAGCAAAAGGAATAAAAGCTAGTGTTTTGAAAACTCTTCAATATGATAATTTTATCAAAACATTACGAAATGATGATTTATTACGAAATAAACAATCTCAAATTATTAGTAAAAATCATGAGTTGTGTACTGTTAACCTAAATAAAATTTCGTTAAGTAGTTTTTATGATAAGAAATATATATTAGATGATAAAATTACATGTTTGTCTTACGGACATTATATGATAAAAGGTATAAAACAGGAAGAATAATTTTCAATTAAACTACACGGAATTAAAATACTTGATCTCACACTACATGAGAGAAATACACAAATCATGATTTTTAGTTTTAGTGATAATTTTTATAAATAAATTTTTTTATCTTTTTAAACTATTATGAAGAAGTATGAGAGTATGTGAACATTTTCATAAGAGTATGTGACTGTTTCTACTCAGATGAAAGAAGTCAGAATGTGATGAACTCTTCTAGTCAAATGGAATGACTACATTTTGTATGTTATAAATAATGTGTTAACAAAAAATAAATGGTGTTTTTTATTTTATATGGTGTCTAGTGTATATTATTCAAATAATTAAAAGGTTAAAAACTTATCAATTTTAAATGATGTGGTGATAACTTACACGTCGAAATAGAAAAGGTTGTGCAAATATACATTTCATAGCGCCTCCTAAAAGTGTGGGCTTGGTCGACGAGTTCTTTCGTTCTAAAATAATCATTTTCTTTCAGATAACTCGCAGGAAGTTTATGCATACTAACAGGAAATTCGTAATCGTATTTCTTCTGGGGTAAGAATATATCTAAAATTGTATCAAGGTTGTTGAATAGAGTTCGAGTGAAACACGAGATTATTTCTGTATTAACAAAAAACACGACTATTTATAAAATGGAAATACATTTCTCTAGAAAATGAGTTATCAAAATACATTATCGATCTGTATATAAGAATTCACTCTTAGTTACCATTTAATCATCATGAATCGACATGGTCGTACTTGTAGAATAAATTCTTATACTTTATACCCGTTAACTCTCATACGGTCATATAACACTCATCTGAAGTTAACGGGTATAAAGTATAAGATATTATTCCAGAAGTGATCAAACACCACTACTGTCCGAAATAAGCACCCACATACGAGCGGGAAAATGCTCCCTATATAAGCTCATTTAATACGCCTTAAATAAGCTCTTTTGATATTCTATAAATAAGCACGTTGTTACCATTCAAATGAGTGTTGTTAAACTTTTTTGTTAACCAACAGTACTTTTACTAAATTAAAATACTTGAAATTACAGAAATCCCTCAGGACATCATATTTGTCTTTTACCGTCTAATTTGTGCCTTACAATGTTTCGAGTGAGCTGTGTCTGATAATGTATGTATCGTCACTTGCCGAACACGTCTGATATTTTCTGCAAAACTCCAAAAAAGAGTTTCATCGCATACCAATCCCCGCTTATCGAAGTTTACACGCGTTCGCGAAAAGGATAATTTTTGACCTGGCAATTTGCGAAATGCCAAGGTTTGTTAAAAATTATCGATATATTTATACCTTATAAAATTATAATTAATGAACAGATGCATTCTAAAATTGTTTTGGAGCAGTGTGTGATATTTAAAGAAGCTGCTGATAAGTTATAAAGACCGGTTTTTCAGTTAATTTTTCATATCACAATTTTAAAATCGGGGAGTCTTCAAAATACGAAAATTATATATATATTTTTTAATTTCGTAAAAATTCGTCTAATAATGTTAAGAATACCCTTGGATTTTTTTTATTTTTCCGATGTTGTTAAAGTGAGAATTCAATATCATTCTCGATCGCTTTAGAATCGATGTGTGCGAAAATTTCTCTAAATGGCTCCTTAACATTTAATAACTACAAATCAAATTTGAATTTAAAATACCAGTTTTAATGAGGCATTTCCTTTCAGTAAACAATATTCCCATGTAACAAATTTAGTGATCGTACGACGTTTTGATTTCCCGCTATAGACGCCATAGTCAAACACACACACACGCATATTTCTTTATAATTTATAGATACTACATAGGTTTGTACGTTAATTACGTCAAAAAGAGTAAGGAAGATGAGAAAAAACGAATACTAGAAATGAAAACTAAAAATTAATTATGTGAAAGTTAAGTTTTCAAGATCCTCTGTTACACAAGAGTGGCGCGTGGAAATGTAAAACGTAAATTTTAATCACGCACTAAATTAAACCAGCTTGAGGGTGTAAGCAGATTCATTTCAAAGCAATGTACTATAAATCTTATCATAATCCAAAATTGATATTGCGCAGATTTATCGAAATCTATTTAATCCGTCTCTTGATTTATATAGTACTGTATTACAGTGAATCTTCTTACACTCTTAATTTGGTTGAATTTCGTGTGCGATAAAAATTTCGTTTCTACTTTTCAATGTGCCACTGTTGTATAGTGGAGGACATTAAACACTTTTTCCCTATAATTTATAACAATTTTTTACAATTTAAATATTCGCAATGTACAACTAAAATGCAATGCAGTTTTTTTTACCGTCAAATAAGTTTAATTACTAGGGAAATCACCCGTTAAACGAAAACTCATTCTTTTTCACATTATGCAGAGGGCTAATTCCTTTTAACAGGCGCGGATGTAAAATATTAAGCACTTCTGAAAACTCATTTAGATTTTCTGTCGTTTGGCATATTTTTATGCAGTCACGCACTTTCTTAAAGTTTAGAAAAATTTAACTTTAAGTAATTAATAGAGAGTTTTTTAATTCTTAAAAAGAGAAAAAGAATATTTTTTATGTGGAGAGTAATCTGAGAAATTACGCAGTGCCATATTAGAAGTATTACTAAGCAACTTATTTTTTACTGTATAAATTTATATGTCAGAAATGTTACAGAACTAGAAATGTCGTCACTCTAAAATATTTTACTTTTCTCGCGATGAGCTTTAGAAAAGTATGGCGATAGTGATTGTGACTTGAGATTGTATGGCGATAGAGGTGACTGAACTTGAGATTGTATGGCGATAGAGGTGGCTTAACTTGAGATTGTATGGCAATAGAGGTGGCTTAACTTGAGATTTTATGGCGATAGAGGTGGCTTAACTTGAGATTGTATGAATTATTGAGATGTATGGCAATTGTATTGAGATATATGGCGATTGTATTGAGATGTATGGCGATTGTATTGAAATGTATGGCGATTGTATTGAGATGTATGTCGATTGCTTTGAGATGTAATGGCGATAGAGGTGGCTGAACTTGAGATTGTATGAACATGAGATTGTATGAACTTGAGATTGTATGAACTTGAGATTGTACGAACTTGAGATAGTATATTGCGATTGAGAAATATGGCGATAGAGGTGGCTGAACTTGAGATTGTATGAACATGAGATTGTATGAACTTGAGATTGTATGAACTTGAGATTGTACGAACTTGAGATAGTATAAGGCACTGAACTTGAGAAAAGTGTGGCGATAGTGATTGTGACTTGTACCACTTATCTTGATCGATATACTTCTAGCAGTAAATTTAGAAAACTGTTTACTTCAAACGAGTATTGTAACCATAATTTAATCACAAGTGGAATATTCACCAGCAATACATCGGTGATGTCCCTAGATTCCAGAGATGATTTTTGTCGGTCTGTAGGTCGCTAGGAGGTTTTGTGTGTGTCAAATCATTGACCTTTCTCAGTCTTGGAAACCACTAAAGCGAGTAGGACCAAATTTAGGTTTCAAGTTTAATATATTATACAAAATGTAACACAAAAATGTGATTTGTACCACTTTTTTGATTGATATTCTTTTAGTAGTAAATTTCAAAAACTGTTTACTTTAAACGAGTATGGTGATCATAATTTAGTCACAAGTGGAATTTTCACAGTCAATAATACATAGGTGGTGTTCCTAGATATCTGAGATGATTTTTGTCAATCTGTGGGTCGGTAGGAGGTTTGGCGTCCTCGGAAAGGTATCGATCTGTAGGTCGCCGGCAGATGTATCAAATCATTGACCCTTCTCAGTCTCGGAAACCACTGAAGCAAGTTGGACCAAATTTAGTGACAAGTTTAATATATTATGCAAATTGTAACACAAAAAGAAATCCAAAACATGTACGCACAAAATGTCCCGAAAATGTATAACGAATAAAAAATATACTAAACTCCAGTTCAATCGTTTGGCTCGTTCTTACGGGATTTTGGACGTATTCTCCAACCGACACTTAATTTTACAGGTCAATTTATTTATACAAAATCATAGCTGGTATTGATTTTCAATATGATCGCTTAAAAATGCCCCGGAGAATGTTGAAGATCGCAGGGAATGCCGCTCAATAAATCTGCAAGGAAAATGTGGAATTTGCCTTATGTCTATAATAAACGTAGGTGAATTTGATCGCTTCATTTTATTTTGACGTTTGTATATCACTATTCAGCTCAATCGTTTGGCTCCTTTGTTCAAACTTTAAATTTTGAATGCATACGCCAATAGATGCTCAACTTTTCAGTCTGAATAATTAAGTCCTGATTATATATATATATATATATATATATATATATATATATATATATATATATATAATAAACATAAACACACACTTTAATTACATTATCTCTGTTTATTTTTCAATATTTTAAATAAAGCTTTTAAAATCCAAAAAACTTTCCTTATTTTTAATTTTCTAATTACCTAGTAACCATCTGTACTTAGTTATTACTTCTCTTGTTACCTTCATATACATAGTTAGTACTTTATTAGTTACCTACAGTTACATTCCTATACATAGTTATTAATTTCCTAATTACCTTTCTATACATAGTTATTAATTTCCCAATTACCTTTCTATACATAGTTATTAATTTCCTAATTATCTTTCTGTACATAGTTATTAATTTCTTAAGTACCTTTCTATACCTAGTTATTAATTTCCTAATTACCTTTTTACACCTAGTTATTACCTTCCCATACTATTATATGAAGAAAATATTATCGTTTATCAAGCAGATTTGGAATATTGTTCATTTGTTCATTAACCCAAAATTAGATCATCCCTATAACTAAGGACTTCTAAATAATCATTCTCGAGATAATATAAATTCTACTTAACGTAGGGTGAATCTTGGAAGAAGTAAGCGATTTTCGTGAAATTAGCTTCGCTTTGTAGGGTCAACTTCCCTAATAAAAATAAGAGCTTAGTCCCAGTAGCTTAATACAACATGGTCTGTAAAAATCCGAAAATACGTGGTTCTAATCAAAGTTGAAAATTTAGTGCTCTGTGATGGCGTTCGAGCATTTTAACTCTGTAGGTTTGATGCCGTGATTATTGATTTCTGAAAAAGACTAAGTTTCAATTTTTTTCAAGAGCCCAATAAATTATGTAATTGATATATATTTTGCTAGTATTACAACGTAAAATCGCAGTTAAATCGGATTTATATAAAAAATTACAGAATAGTCAAGGCAGGATGCTAGGCTATATACAAAGTAAAAAATGAGGTCGTTCAAATCGAGAGTTTCCCTTTGATATGAAATCTGAAGGAAGTAGATGCAGGTGGGCTTCCACGGTAAGCGACAAGAATATCTAACCAATAGCTTTTTGTTAGAGCGTGGTGTGGACAGTTTGAAGATCTGTGATTCGTACACCTCGTGGGATATGAGATATTTTCAGCTTATTTAAAGTACAATAAAGCTATTGGTTTTAAGCTCTTTTCGGCAATGTACTTTTTTATAAATATTATTTTATTGCAATATCTCATTTCAAATAATTAAATTTTATTCGTATTTGTTTGAAAAGATGCACATGTTATATGTTGCACATGTGTGGTTAGCCACTTATTTCAAAGAGCTCATTTTTGGCTAAACTTTTAATACAAAACTCTGACGTCTGTTCCTTCCGTCATATCTTTTGTCAAAATTTTTAATTTGAGGACTTTTTTTTTCTAATTTTGGGAACTTTTTAATCTTAAAATATTTGAATTTTTTACGCTTAGTTTAACTCGTGAGTTTTATTATTTGTAAATTTATGCAATTTGTATTGTTTTAATTGATCTTAATTGAAATGTATCGAATTCTGAATGTGACTCAGTGTGTGATCTCCAGATAGTGGCAGAGGTTCCAAACCACTGGAGATGTTACCCGACGACCAGTACCAGGTCGGCCAAGGGTAACAACCGCTCGGCAAGACCGATATTTGATGATAACTGCGGGACGTCAGAGCAACTGTTCTGCCAGACAACTGGTTTCAGCCCTGACAGCCGCCACAGGAGTCACTGTTTTTTCGAGACAAATTGTTTATAGGAGACTCAGACACGTTAATCTGTATGCCAGACGACCAGCAGTTTGCATCCCCTTGATGGCTGCACAGAAACGCGCGTGTTTATAGTGGCGTTTGGAACATTGGCAGTCGAGTGGACAACAGTAGGGCAATGTCATGTTCAGTAACGAGTCCAGGTTTAGCCTGCAAACTGATTCTCGTCGTACAACGATCTGGAGAGAACGTGGGATGTGTTTTTACACGGGAAATATCACGAAATGACATCGTTTTCCGTTTGGGGGAGTCATGGTCTGGACAGGCATCATGATGGACGGCCCGCACAGACCTCCACATCTTTGACACGGGGTCGGTTACCTATCAAAGATACAGAGACAAAGTCATTGAGCCTACCGTTCAATTGTTTCGAGGTGCTGTTGGTCCTGATTTCATATTCATGGATGATAACGTGTCTTCTCACATTGCGGCCTTGGTCGACGACTTCCTTCAAACGGAAGGTATCCAGCATATGCAGTGGCTTGCGAACTCTCCTGATCTGAAACCAATAAAGCATGTGTGGCATATGCTCGGGAGCCAACTCGCAGCTCTCCGCTACCAACCAAGTTAAGTTCCGAGATTGAAAACTGCTCTCAGTGAGGCTTGGAAATCTTTGAGCACACAACTCATCCAAACTCTCATCAAAAGTATGGGGAATTTATTTTTGTGCAGCATATGTGGCTACCCGAGGTCCCCACATACCGTATTAAACCGCAGCATCACATTATTTTAATCATCCTGTTTCACTGAGGTTGACACTTGTGTTGTGACTCTTTTTCTTTCAATCCATTTTTTGGATAATAAAAGTCGTTATTATCCTGGTTTTGTATAGTTTTCTTCTTCTATAACCTTATTACACCTGTATACCGCGTTGCCTTCCATTCCAATGTAGATTTCCTGAAATATTCACATAAACAGCAACTATGCTTAGCTTTTGGACATGAGTATATATATATATATATATATATATATATATATAAATATAAATTAATAAATCCAAAGTTAGAATGTATGTAGTAACTCATAATACACTATTCCAAAATTTTCTACAAATATATATATATATATACAAATATATATATATATATATTATATATATATATATATATATATATATATATATATATATATATATATATATATTTATTCAATTCAATTTTATATATTCAATTTATATAAATATTTTCTCAATTTTCAAAATCTCACCATAGATATCTGTGGATTATATTTAGTTTGATGTCTAGATATATGCATTTTATTCTCCTCTTGATTGATGAATCCCTATTTGTTACATCATTTTACGTTGCTAGCAGATTTTGAATTATGGTTATATGAGTTACAACTTCTCTTTAATCTATCATTAGAATTTCATATTATATTATTATTATATAAAAATATATATATATATAATAGGTGTCCAAAAACTTTGATCTCGGATTTTACTCCTTAAGTATTGATCTTAGACATATAATAAATTACAATGATGCGTAAAAAAGTTAAAGAATTTTATGAAATCGATTAAAATTGTCAAGGGAATGAAATTTTAAGAAATACAAAATTTAAATTTTTATACAGCCCCCTTACAAAAATATTTCCAATGAGGAAAATGTGCCCCATACACTAATAAGGTGATGTACAAAATTTCAGCATTTCATCATAAAAAGTCCCAGAGATATGAAAAGACAAAA
The DNA here is from genome assembly GCA_951213105.1 of Amaurobius ferox. Classification (NCBI taxonomy): domain Eukaryota; kingdom Metazoa; phylum Arthropoda; class Arachnida; order Araneae; family Amaurobiidae; genus Amaurobius; species Amaurobius ferox. The sequence goes on along the minus strand of OX578142.1, from coordinate 59,913,310 downwards.
ATGCTGACTTAAACCACCTTTCGATGCATCGACATGGGTTCTCAGAGGGGAAAAATCATGTCGGCAGATCGCATTTCAGGGGTCATACACAAATTACGAAAGAAAACAATAATTACATAAATATATAATAATGTTGCTATTTATTGATACAAAAGTATCTACACTGTGTAGAAATAATAAATTTACACAAAGATTACAAAGCTTGTTCAAAATGTTTTCCATCCATGCCAAAGATCCATTAAAGATAAGATTCGGATATTATTTGCCTATGATGCATATCTGCTTTGCGTCATTTGCACTCTTGCTGTAAACATTTATATTTTAATTTGTGATTAATCCCTCACCAACTTTGTTTAAACATATCTCTGGCACTTTTTATGATATAATGCTGCAATTTTGTACATCACTATAGTGTATGGGGCACATTTTACTCATTGGAAATGCTTTTGTACGGGGGCCGTATAAAAGTTTAAATTTTGTATTTCTTCAAATTTAATCCCCTAAAAATTTTATCGATTTCATAAAATTCTGTTCCATTTTTTAAGCAAATTTGTAATTTATTATCTATGTCTAAGATCAATATTTAAGGAATAAAAGCCGAGTTCAATGGTTTTGAGACACCCTGTATATATATATATATGTATATATATTCTTCCTAGGCTATTTTTAGTCTTCATCTTTGTTATGACATTTTCCCCAAAGTTTTGCAGTTGCGAGAAATATATTTTCAATAAATTTTTAAGATTTGAATAAAGCATATCATAGTTATATAGAATAGCAATGTTCGGGTTTCTTTTTTTACACCAAAACATGTGGTCGATATATATGAAACCTGTGCTCAAGAATTGTGTAAAATTGATAATTTACAACGTACAAAAGGGATAACAAGCATTTTCCAGGCTCTCATAATACTGTTAGTGACATGCTATTTTATTCAAATGTCATGTGTCTCCATTTTACTATAATAAAATTTTTTCGTCTATCATTCCTGTTCTCTCCATTTACTCTATCTTAATCAGAGCTGTCTATCTCCACCACTTACTTCCTGGGTTGAGTTTCAGTGAAGTACCTTTACCTCTTAATCTCCCCTGTATCCATTGTCTACTTTATATTTTTCCCCCCTTTCTTTTGGACACATGTCAAATCTCTCTCACTGAATCTCCTCTGCTCAGAGTTTACACAAGACTCCTGGACTTAGAACATGGTTCCTGGTAACTACTTGATTTATTAATAATTTTTCAAACTAAATCCACTGTATATGCTTGCAGACGGTCCTTTTGGAGTCCATAGAAACTACATAATCCGAAACAAGCATTTATTTTGGTTAATTTGGATAAAATGCTCAACCTTGAAAAAAAAATTACATTAATCGAGCCCTTATTTAGCATTGGCTGTTCTTAAATTTTTCGACGCACACACACACACACACATATGTACATAGATATGTATATATATATATATATATATATACATATATATATATATATATATATATATATATATAATATATATATATATATATATATATAATATATATATATATATATAATAAATATATATATGCATATATATATATATATATATATATATATATATATATATATCAGAAAAATGTAATAATAAAAATAATCAATTCAAGTAATCGTGAAATATTAACATCACCATGGAAGCAAAACCACGGCCATAATGCCGATAATAGAAAAGAACAGTACCGGCCCAAATTCGAAGATTAACCAGAATTGAATTCATCTTCAGGTCTGAGTATTTATTTCTAATTAACCCAAACAAATGCCTGTTTCAGATTGGGCAACAGTACATTACTATAAATGCTCAAACTCAGACTACAGGTATCATAAGATGAAAATTAAGGAAAATAAGAAAAGATAGAAGATAAGATGAAGATAAGAAAAATTAGGAAATCTATTATCACCAGGAGGCAGGAGCCCTTCTTCTTTCGCCACGTGTAAGTGCGACCAACCGCAACAGTATGAAAAATATCGAGTAGCACCAGAATGAACATGACGAAATACAACCTAGGAGGCAGAACATACGTCAACAGAGGCCTTCCCAGACCAGTCCAGTGAGTCAGAGCCGGAGATAGGACAATTACCCGTATAAGTGAAATAGAACATGAACATGAAACATAGATGAAAATTAACACTCAACAAGCGATTCAAAGAAGAAATGGATAAACGAGAATGCCACTATACACCAATTATAAGGGCGCTCAAATCGTAGTAATAAAATGGCTAAAGTTACAGTTTTTTAGCGAAAATAAAATTCAAAGCAATAATATTAATGTTTCTTATTTTTTAATTTTTTATTTTTGTAATTTTTCAGTTTATTATATTATTATTCATTTTTATTTAATTATATAATTAATAAATAATTATAATAATTATTTTTTTTCATACTATTAGCCACGATAATTGAGAAAGTTGTCTTGGATGTTATCGTGTGGTTGATACACTGAGTTGATAAATTTAATTACTAATTTCGGAGGATATGTATTATTAGTCGCTACACTCAATAATTCCATAAAATGTGCTAATTTATAATTTTCATCAAAAATTTTATTGATTCTATGAACCTAGTTTATTATAATATTTCTAAAATCTGATATATCCAATCAAGAGACGAAGTGTTGAATTTTTGATGTATTAAATTTAATATCTTGTCTTTTATCATATAAGTTTATAGCCAGGTTACAATTTTGTAAACCTAAATTTAAATCTAAAAAGTTTGCAACATTAGAGTCATTATTACTTGCATTTAATTGTAAATTATTAGGATAAAAGTTAAATATTATAGGGATATTATATATATATATATATATATATATATGCCGAAGCGGTGGTCGAACGTTCAAGCCGAGTGTTTCCAAGCGATCGTTCGGCCGCCGCGTTGTGGGTTCGAGTCCCACGTAAGGCATGGATGTTGTGTTGTTGGGCGCAGTGTGTTCCGCCCCTTCTGGTGCGTCTGGGGCAACGTCCCAGGGCCGTTTCTGGCCGATATATAAGCGAATGATGAAAGTCATGTGCCTGGCCATTTGATAAATATATATATATATATATATATATATATATATATATATATATATATATATATATATATTGCTGTCAATAAACTCCCATAAGCGCTTTGAAGGTAAGTTTAAAAATTAACGATACATTTCTTTGCAAAACACTCTTAAAATAGGTATTTCTTAATCAACCAATCCCAACATATTGAAATTCTATTTGCCTTCTTAAAAGAGAGAAAAAAAACCAAAGTCTGCTCTCTTTCTTCTTTCAGCAATTTTTTTCTCGGTAAGAAAAGATTCTTCTTGAAAATTTTATTTTTTTCTTCAAAATATAAGAGCTGCATACAGTAATTTTTCTATACTGATGATTGATTGTTGCTATATTTCAATCACGAACGCAATCTATCACATTGTTCAGAAGCTGCCCATCTCTTGCTGTACACAATCTCTATTAAAACGCAGTTAAGTGATTAACTTCTCAAGACCGAGATATTTTTGCGATAAAAGTAATTCAGTTAGTGTATATTCCGTACGTTTAGTGCTTTGTAGATAAGAACTATAATATGCTCTTTGCTATATTATCAACTTATGATTTGCGGTTATACTCAAATATTAGGATAATTTTTAAAATATTGTGTAGGAAGTTTATATCAACGTTTAAAAAAAGATTGTCGTTCAAAATGTGATGAAATTGTAATGATATTCTACGAAACTTTAAGGATATATTAATATGAGATTTTTCTTCTGAAAATTATTATTTTCCAAAAATTAAATTATATAATTTATTTTTATATAATTTATTAAATTTATTAAATTTATAAATTTTTAATAAAATTTATTAAATTTATATAATTTATATAAAATATTTATATAAATTATATAAATATTTTAATAAAAGTGAAGCAGCGCTCCTAGCGGAGAGTGTAAAATTTAGAAAAATAACTCGGCAACGAAGCGAAACAGACGAAAATTAAATAATTATACGTACGATAATTACATAATTGTAAAGAAACAGTTATACGTAGAAATAGCTAACGACATAAACAAACAACTAACTACATAGTTGAAAGAACATAGGTTGATAATGCAACAAGAAATATAACATATTTCTTGTTGCATTATCAACTTGAAATATGTACTGTTATAGTCAAATATAGAAATTATTACTTTCCTTATATAATTAGTATATAATGTATAAGGAAAATATTGTGACGGGGTAGAAAATTCGAGTTTTCGACGAGAGAGCACGTTTCCAGCGTCCCTAATCACGAACCGAGCATTTTTGAGGAGATGTCTGTCTGTGTGTGTGTGTGTGTGTGTCAGTGAGTCTTTGAAGACGATATCTCACGAACGAAAGGAGCGATTCGAATGAAATTTGGTACAAAAACCACAATCAGTTAATACTGGAAGCCTATTGTTTTTAAACACAATCGAATTTTCAGAATCTCCCTAAATTTTCGAGCGAAATTTTGCTAAAATCATCAAAAAATCAAAACCTTTAATGAAGTTGCGCAAATAGACATTTCTTATGTAATTTTTCCTTATAAAATGATTGACACTAATTTTAGAACGCTAGCATGCTAGAATGAACCGTCCTTAAGATATTGCACATTTTTCAGAAAAATCTTATCTAAAAATCCCATAAATAAAAAAAAAACGTATTAACTATTGAGAAACATGTTCACTTTTCATATGTAATATCGTGCGATACATTTGGTGACATTATTTTCGTGGATCTAGCTCGTTCCATTCATGAGAAAAGATACTTTGAGTAATACTTTTGTATTTGCATTCCAATAGTCATTTACCTGCTATAAGAATAACTTATTTCTCCCTCCATAACGCTTGGCGAGATTTTGACGACGATTTTGGCGAAATGTCGCCAACTTGGCGACTTTTTTAAATGTTACCAAATTAACGAAAATCTCGCCAAATGGATTAGAATGGCGCTAAATCAATGAAAATGACGACTAATTGACGAAAATTCAATATCTTGAAAAGAATATAAGTATCTACTATAAGAATAACCTATTTTTTTTTACTATGAAAGTAGCAAATTCATTGCATTATATAAGGAAAGTAATGTGCTGCCCATATCAGATTTTTTTTTTAAATACTTTGTAAGAAATTTATATTGTCCATATCTTCATCTAAGTGATTCCCATCAAAAATCTACATAAATGCAATTGGTCTATGAAATATTGATGATATAATATTAACTGTAGGATTTTTCCTATGATAATTTTTGTTTTCCAAAAAATAAAAAAAATTTGATGAAAACCATTACACTAAAAATATATGAGCCAACGGCCCTACCGTGCTGAAAACACCGGCTTTCGTTAGATCACCGAAGTCAAGCAGCATCAAGCGCGGTTAGTACTTGGGTGGGTGACCACCTGAGAACACCGCGTGCTGTTGACACATTTCGGGTGCGGTAGCCCGGTGGTTTGCGCGCTGGATTTGCACGCTGCCACAACTACCGCCGTGTTCATGCTGAGTGCGATCACGTTAAACATGTGGGTCTGTAAGTCCTTCCGAGAGGTTGGTGGTAGGGGAAGGAGGGTACGGTCCCTGTGGATGCCTCCCCCACTGGGTTCCGGTCTAAATTGGGTGGGACTTCCCGGCCGTCCAAAAGGTTACCTTACACCTTTCTGGTAGGTCGGACGGTCTGGGTCTCAACAACAACAACACTAAAAAATATGGACAAGAACACACACAAAACTGAATTTATTGCCAGTAGATTGACACTTTTAAACAGGCAGATTTTCAGTTACACACTTAAAAATGCAACTATATCTATATGAATGTGTAATGTTATTCATTTATATGAGAATTGCACTTTCATTTGAATTGCTCATTTATACGAGAATTCATATGAGCATTTATGTGATAATAGTTTATATTTTACGCTGAAAAGACCGTTTTAAACAGGCAAAGAGGTAACATGGGATAGTCATTTTGCGCACTTGTTTACCTGCTTAAATGGGTCAATTTTAAAGTACCCTTTAAATAGGTAAGCAATTGGGTTGCAGTTAAACGGGTGAGTAAAATGACCTGTTTGAAACTTCTATATAAAGAGCTGGCGCATTCGCCATTTTATATATTATTTCCCCTTTGGCTTCTATTGTTCAGTGACTTAATATCGAACATTGTTGTATAAATTCTCAATAAAAAAAAGAGAATGTTCGGCCGTACATTGCTCTAACAATTCCCGAAAAGGGATACGACTTTTTAGATTCCTCAATGAACAAGAAAGAAGAAGAAAAATGGATACATTTTTAAAGAGATAAATGCAATAATGTCCTGTTTCGCCGCAGTCAGCGATAAAAGGAAACAAAACAGGTGCGTTCCACTGCCAGTTTCAAAGAAATTATCACTGGTTCTCACTCCTTGCCGCCAAGACGTTTGTAGCTGTGTTGAAAACCCAGACCGTCCGACTCATCCAATGGACTTGAGCAACTATTTGGACGGCCGGGTTTGCAGTTGTGTGACAGAACATGACGGCCATAGGTTTGCCTATATTAAATGAGTTCTACTCAAAACACTGACGCATCTCACAATTCAATATAGCTCGTATCACGCCAACTACTCTACAAATGAACGATGACTCATTTTATATACTCTCCGTAGAAACTTCCTGAAATGGCTCGTATCCCCACGAATATTCAATATATAGATAAAATTCTAGTACAATTAAAAAGTCGCCAAGTCGGCGATAAATGACCAAATCTGACAGCGCCGTTCCGAAATTCCAAATATGAAAACCCCAAGTTAGTGTAACAGAAATGGCTTCGTGCAAAGGTGTCTGGTTCTCAAATGAGCTTCCAATGAAGACATTTTGCATGATAGTAACAATGTAATAAAAGTAAAACCAAAGTCTTAAGAATGAATGAAAAACTTATGAAAATGTAAAATTAGATGATGAATCAATTGAAGATATAAATAGCTTTGCTTACCTTGGTGTACTGGTCAACAAGGAGGGTGGAACAGGTGAAGAAATCAAAATGAGAATTGCAAAAGCTTAGAATTGGTTTAGAAAACTAAATAAAATATGGAGAGCTACTAACCTTAATTTTTAAAACCAAAATCAATCTTTTTAATTCCTTAGTGAAGAGCATTTTACTGTATGGAGCCTAAACATGGAAATTAACAAGGGGCTAATGCAACAAGTTGAGTGCCTGGTAGACAAAAGGTCTAAAGAAAATTTTGGGAGTATTTTGGCCTTATGTTATTACTAACACTGAACTCTGCAAGAGTACTGGACAGGAAGCAATTGAGATGGAAATAAAAAGCCGTAGATGGAAATGGACTGGACATGTCTTATTAATGCCCCAGCCTAACATCCCTGCTGTAGCACTTACTTGGACGTCGGAAGAAAAAAAATCTCGGGGTCGACCAAAACTAACTTGGAGGAGAATGGTAGAACAAGAGAAGAATTTGATGGGATGGGTGAGCTGGTCAGAGACAAGGACTGCGGCACAGGACCGACCAGGGTGGCGACGCAAGCTGAAGGTCTTATGTGCCACTAGGCACGATGAGTGATGATGATGATGATGAACAGTGTAATGGGATTAAGGAAGATCAATTTGAGTAATTTATAAGAAAACCTGAAAAAATTATCCGGCGTTGCCCGGCTCCAAAATAAGCTCTCGCTACTTAAATAACACACATTTAACAAAACTCAATTTATAAATCTCCTGCTTTTTGTAAAAACCATCTCTGCGCCCCGCCATTCTCCATGCGCAACCATGTCAATTGTATAACGCGGGTGAAATACACCCTTAATAAGTTTGATATGCCCTAATTAAGTGCGCTGAAAATAGAAATTTTAAAAACGAGAAAGTCTTTATTATTTTGTTATAAAAATTACATTGTCGCTTTTTAGTTCAGTTTTCGTTCTCAGAAAGTTTAGTGAAAAAGTTTGATTTTCTCATTGTATCATGCAGTTTGTGTCCCGACGTTTTCAACGATTGAAATCCGAAGATTTCGGCGTAGAATGATGAAATCTCCGTAAGTTTCATCATCGTATCTTCAGAGATTTTCACGAATGGGAACTAAGCACAAAAGAATGCATTATTCATTTCGGCTGCCAGAATAAATCGATTTCGAATCCGAAATTAAAAATAAATTTATGTATTTTATTTTCAAAAATTTGCTGAGACATATTTTTAGAAAAAATTTATAATATGTATTAATATTATTCTACATTCCAAAATGTTCGAATTTATCTTTACAATCTACTAAATCAAAAATTCGCGAAAATTTATAGCACCACAATCTAGACCGAAAATATGAGATATCGTTCGCACAACATCTGAGAAAGAAAGTGCTCGCATTCGAACAAAATCGCCTGCCCGATCAATTGGACTCAAAAATGACAAAAATTTGGCCGAATTTGAATGGCAACTGAATGTACTAAACGTGTAAAGAAATTAAGTTCTATTATATTTCTTAGCCAGATTTGTATTCTATTTCTTTATTATTTATTTATTATATTTCTTTATTATTTCTTTATTCTATTTCTTTATTATTTCTTTATTCTATTTCTTTATATCTTTATTTTTTTATTTTATGATTTTCTATTTATTCATTTTATTTTTGTTTAAATTTTCTATTGCTCTAGTTATTCACTCTATTATTTTTTATTCAGAATATTTGTATTATATACCTTGTTTCTCTTCTATAATATGTATTTTACTTACATTTTCTATTTATTCATTTTAGTTTTGTTTAAATTGTCTATTGCTCTAGTTATTCATTCTATTATTTTTTATTCAAAATATTTGTATTATATATCTTGTTTCTCTTCTGTAATATGTATTTTACTTACACCTTTTCTTTCTATTCTTGGATGTACCGTTTTCTAAAGAATTTTTTTAAAACTCATATCGACGTTGTACGCTATTTAGCAGACATTTTATTTCTGTGTAGTAAACTTTACGACAGTATCAGATACGTATTGTGAAAAATTTGAGCCACAATTTTTGATCGCTTTAAAATGCAAATACTTTAAATCAGTGGTGCTCAACGCGTCTATCTCCAGAGATTTTGAAGTCGATTGTTTTCTTGATTTTGAAACAGTGAGGAGTTTTTCGTTATTTTGTTTTGCAATGACACGTGCATTTTATCTTTGACCCCCCCCCCTCATAAGGTAAAGGTAATTTAAGTATGCTTAGATTTTGGATAACTTTTTAATATAATTTATTGACGTTTTTACGTCTTTTTATGCAACGAATGTTAACTGATTACCAATGAAGTATTGCTAACCGATATTTTTTGTATAAACCAGGTTAGTGTCGCAGAATTTTATATAAGAAGGATTGGCTTATAGCTGTGTTGATTAGGAAACTACAAAACAAATTTCAGTCCATTTTGAGGTCCATTCACTCCATTCCTTTTCATCCATGACTCATCTCTCTAATTTTGCACTTGCTGGTATATACTGTAGATTGACCTCAATTTGACGGCAACTTAATGTTTTATCATTAAACCTTCAAAAACAGACTGTTAAAATGTATGTTATTTTTCAATTTCTGGACTTGGTTTTAACAGTATAATAAAGGAGGTTTCAATATAGAAGTTATAGGTCGTCTTGTATGAATGCCAATTTACCCTAATCTATTTTAAGGAGTTTCTCATGCTAATCAATATATTCTATCTCAACAATGCCTTTAAGTCGTTTTGTGAATTTAAAATTGCATTCTTGATTTTTTAATTATTAGCTACACTCTGTGCTATAATTGCTGTAGCTAATATTTTTAGATATTGTCTAAACCATAAAATTTTATGTTTTCGTTAAGTAACTCGCCTTTGGTTAAATATTTTAATATTATGTTAATTATTTCACAAAAATACATTTCAAAAACACCGTAGACATTACCACTGAGCAGATATTTAACAAAACAGCTCATAAAACTTTTGGAAAACACACTTGAAAAGAAAATTGGACCGAGTCATACCAATCATTATACAACGTCAATAGAACAAGGCCGGTTTTACATGCTTCAGATATATAAAAAATTAAAGTTATATTATTTTTGCAGCCGAAAAGATTTTGCAGACAGTAACCTTTTCTCGCCGTTTACACCACTAATGTACAAGATCAATGAAAGCGGAGAACACACATGATATGCATTTTAGCACAGTGAAGAATGGCAATTCCTAAGGATGAAGAAATATGTGCAATTGAAATTTATTTCATTGGGCTATTCTATGTCGTCATATGAAAGTATGCAGAATGCCAGATTTTCCTAAGTAATGCTTTGCAGATATTCAAAGACTTGAAAATGCCTGTGGCAATTTTCTTACCTCTGCGTGTACTTATGAGTTAATATATAAATTTAGTCAAGTGTGGGTAGCTCATAGTGTTTTGCTTCCCTCGCGTTGAGATAAAAGAATGTATGGTGATAGTCCCCCCCCCCGGGGTAGCCACCCTGAGTTGGTGGTTACGGATGTTGGCTCTGGGGGGCATAATATTCCGGGAAACCAGCTGTCGAGGAAGCGACCGTCGTACCGGTGAGGCAGCAAGGCCTCGGACACTTCCATGTGTCTGTGATCTCACGGACTGTGTCTATTCATGACGTGAGCCTAGATCCGGCCGGCGACCTGGATCAGGCTTGGCGGCGGACGTTCTTAGGACCCTCCCCGGTGAATGATCCCGTCAAGAACGTGGCCCCCGGCTGCGGCTCCGCTGGACAGAATATTGTTACCACGGTCGTGGAGTTCTAATAAGCATAAACCTCAAGGTTGTCTTCTCCAATGACTTCAAATCTGTATGGTGATAGTGAATGTGACCTACACCACTGTTCTTGATAGGGACGCTATTAATGGTAGATTGAGAAAACTTTTAAAATTAACCGTTGTAGCCTGGGGAATGGTATCGTGATTTAGTCGCGAATTGAGTTTTTACCGTAAATATATCTCTGGGATCCCTAGATAGCAGAAATGATGTTTGTCGGTCTGTGGGTAAGTGTGTGTGTGTGTTTGCATCAAATCGTCGGCCCTTGCTAATCTTAAAAACCAGTGAAGCGATTTTCAGCAAATTTGGTTGACAAGTTTCATATGTAATGCCGATATAAAAGTAGAGAAAACATTATAAGAAATGTTAACGGAATGAAACGGGATTTTGTCAAAATATTTGGGCTTTTGTAATCTCCAACTTGGGTGAACTTATTTATATCAAAAAATTGGGAGAAATAATGCGTATATTGTCTGCATGTAAACGTAAAAAAATCAGAAAAATATATATAGTTTAGCTATAAAATGAGATTTTGTCAAAATCATCGACCTTTAGTAATCGCCAAAACCACGAAAGCAATTTAGAACCAATTTTTGGGTTACTGCGTATATTGAGTAGACATGAATGCAGAAAAGGAAGTTTTAAATATATATATAGTTTGTCTCAGAGGTCGAATGCCTACTTCTTTCGAGTAGAAAGTCTCGTAATTGTCCCGATTCTCTAGTGTTATATCAGTCTTGGGAATGGTAGCTATTCCCCTATTATATTGCTTATTCCTCGTAAAATAACCTCGATGAAATGAGCAATCAGAAGATATTATGTCAATGGAACATTGCTATCAAGGTTTTTAGAATGACTCAACAGATAATTGATTATTATTGAATGCTGTACTAGTGTGGTCAATATTGCGTAAGGATGCAAACATGAATGCAGAAAAAAAAGTTTTAAAAATATATATAGTTTGACTCAGAGGTAGAATGCCTACTTCTTTTGTATGGAGTGTCAAATGATTATCTCGATTCTCTAGTGTTACATGAGTCTTGGGGATAGTAGCTATTCACCTATTATGTTACTTATTCCTAGTAAAATAACCTCGATGAAGTGAACAATCAGCAAGATGAACAGCAAGATATTATGTTAATGGAATATTACTATCAAGGTTTCTAGAATGTCTCTATAGATAATTGATTATTATTGAATACTGTACCAGTGTGGCCAATAATGCGTAAGGATGTGGCCATGAATGGAGAATGGAAAGTTTAAAAAATGTATATAGTTTGGCTCAGAGGTAGAATACCTACTTCTTTTGTATAGAGTATCTAGTGATGGTCTCGATTCTCTAGTGTTACATGAGTTTTGGGAATGGTAGCTATTCCCTTATTATATTGTTTATTCCTCGTAAAATAACCTCGATGAAGTGAGCAATCAGAAGATATTAATTATGTCAATGGAATATTGCTATCAAGGTTTCTAGAATGACTCAATAGATAATTGATTATTATTGAATATTTTACTAGTGTGGTCAATATTGCGTAAGGATGTAGACATGAATGCAGAAAAGAATGTTTTAAAAATGTATATAGTTTGGCTCAGAGGTAGAATGTCTGCTGCTTTTGTATGGAGTGTCTAATGATTGTCTCGATTCTCTAGTGTTACATGAGTCTTGGGGATGGTAGCTATCCCCCTATTACATTGCATGTTCCTCGTAAAATAACCTCAATGAAGTGAGACATCGGCAAGGTGAGTATCAAGATATTATGTCAATAGAATATTGCTATCGAGGTGTCTAAAATGAATCTATAGATTATTGATGATTATTGAATGCTGTACCAGTGTGGTCAATGCTGCCTAAGGATGTAGACCTGAATGCAGAAAAGAAAATGTTAAAATTGTATAAATATTTATATATAGTTTGGTTCAGTGGTAGAATGCCTACTTCTTTTGTGTGGAATGTCTAGTGATTGTCCTGATTACCTAGTGTTACATGAGTCTTGGGGATAGTAGCTATTCCCCTATTACATTGCTTATTCCTCTTAAAATACCCTCGATGAAGTGAGCAATCAGCAAGATGAACAGCAAACTAGTCAATATGGAAAATTACTATCAAGGTTCCTAAAAAGACTCTATAGGTAATTGATTATTATTGAATGCAGTACCAGTGTGGCCAACAATGTGTAAGGATGTAGACATAAATTCAGAAAGTAAAATTTTAAAAATATATATAATAGTTTGGCTCAGAGGCAGAATACTTACTTCTTTTGTGTTGAGACCCAGACCGTCCGACCTACCAGAAATACTTCTTTTGTTTGTAAAGTCTAGTGATTGCCTCGATACTCTAATGTGTCATGAGTCTTAGGGATGGTAGCTATCCCCCCTATTATATTGCTTATTCCTCGTAAAATAACCTCGATGGAGTGAGCAATCAGCAAGGTGAGCATCAAGATATTATGTCAATGGAATATTGCTATCAAGATTTCTAGAATGACACAATAGGTAATTGTTTATTATTGAATGCTATACCAGTGCGGTCAATATTGTGTAGAAAACCCAGACCACACGACCAACCCATAGGCTAATGTGTGTGGTAGCTTTCTGTGTGGCCGGGGTCAATATTGTGTAAAGATGTAGACATGAATGCAGAAAAGAAAGTTTTAAAAATATATATAGTTTGAATCGAAGATAGATGCCTACTTGTTTTGTGTGGAAAGTCTAGTGATTGCCCCGATTCTCTAGTGCTACATGAGTCTTGGGGATGTCAGTCACGTAGCTATTCTCCTATTATATTGCTTATTCCTCGTAAAATAATCTCGATGAAGCTGAGTGGTCCATATTGCGTAAGGATATAATGTTGTTAGTTTAAAATCCCAACTTTTGTCCAAAAGTATGGACATGCATATATATTTAATATTTTTTATGTAAAATCATAATTTGTACAAATAAAAATCATATGTACTGGAAATAAACCTGAAAAATATTATCCAAATATGCGGAAAATGTCGTTCCAGAAGAGCCTATTTTTATTAAAATGATTGACATAAGGAAAAATTTTGTAAACCAATGTGATGGTTTCTTCCTTAATCATAATTTTTAGTACAATTTCAGATATTGCCAGAATCTTATGAAAACATTAATTATCATATAATTATTCCCGCATGAAACTATACGTGGTACTACAGTAGAATTCTGATCGTAACGTCCTCTAATTGTAACCCCACCCTACTCTCTGAAAAATTGACGATTTAATGTCAAAAACTTGTATTTTTTACACTGCATTTTATGCCTTTCTCAATTTCCAAGTTGTCATCAGATTTCTCAGGGTTCGCTCCTTTTAGCTCATAAAGCATCCCATTGCTAAAGCATGAAAAGCAATGTAAAAATTTTCCCCCTCATTTAACTTCCACTTCTCTGTTTACAAGTGAGACTGCAACAGAGATGTTTAAGTTTATTTTTGAACTCTTATGGGCGGCAAAATCTTTGCCATGCAATTGCTTTTATGAAAAATTTTTCTTTGAAACATCTATTTCCCAAGATCTACCATTGATAGAGCTCAGATGATGATTGTTTTAGATTCAGTATCAAATTCCAGAGGAGAATAGGGAAGGATCACTAAGGATTTTCACATTTAGGTTCATTTTACTTTCCCTATAATATATGATAATATAGAGAGAATGAATTGGAATCATGTCGGAAATTAGAACACTAGTTTTCGACTGATCTACACGTTTCGAGCATGCTATAACACGAAAAAACCATTTGTAATGTGACGTTTGTGTCTGTGTGTCTGTATGTGTACGATTATGCGCAATGTATGTATTCACTCAAGCTCAAAACCTAATGAGCAAAATGTCACAAAATTGGGTAGATAAATCACTCGTGGGTGACCCTGGGGGAGATTAGATTTTGGTACGATTCGGGAAAAAAGAACCTGCAATTTTTTTTTTCGAAATGCCCAGTAAAAGTCGTAAATTTCTAAATTAAAAGACAACATATGTTCAAACGTATCAATTAAATACTTGCTTTTACGAAGCTTCTGAAAGTGAAAAGAATACGACCAACCATATTACAATTATTCTAGGACTAACGGTACTCAAGATGTTTTTATCTTCTGTTTATTTATTTTTATGTTTTCACGGTCGCATTTAAAATTACGTCCAGTCGCCAAATGAAAACGAAAATTGAATTCAAACAGCAAATTCAGTGCGATTTGAAATAATTATCCATGTTGTTTTGTGCAAATAAACTCAATATGATGAATTATAAAAGAAAAAAACAGAAAAAAATGAGTTTGAGTCTGTAAGGAAAATCTTGTGTTGCTCACATCAGATTTTATTTCATTTCCAGTTGAAAAATATTCATTTTGCTTAAAACATATGTTTTTCTAGATTGGCTATAGAAAGTTTAGGGGGTTCCTGATATGGATTGAGCATCATATTCTGAAGGAAGTAGGATGGTTCCATAACAATTTCCACTTCAGTTTTCTTTTTCACTTTCAGTTCAAAATTTTCCCTTGAAACATCTATTTCTCAGGATTAGCTATTGATAGATTGTGGAGTGACTGATATGAAATCGGCATCGTTTTCTGGAGAGGTTAAAGTAACTCACTAAGAAATTTCACTTCCGGTTTTCTTCCGATTCAAAAATTTACATTTACTTTATTCTATTACTCTATTTCTCGGAGTCTGCTATAGATATTCTCGATATAGCTCAGAATAAATAGATGATGGCTCATGGATTCAGCATCAAATACTAGAGGATAATAGTGAATTATCTAAGGATTTTCACCTCCGAATCTGCGTCCACTTCTGGTTCAAATTTTTTTTAAACATGCATTTTTAAAGATTCACTATAGCAAAAATTAGATAATGGCTGATAATTCAGCGTTTAATTTTGGAGGAGGTAGGGATTCACAAAGTATTTACCGTTCATATTTTAGAAATGTCATTTGGGGATTTTCTGAAAATTTGTATAACAGTGCGAAATAATTATGCAAAAATTAATAAAAATGCTTAACGATGCGATCAAAAATTAAGTGGATACACCATTTGCCATCATATGATATTTTACAAATTTTTTTTATTTAATTGATTTTAGTGTGTAAATTTTATTTGAATAAAAATAATGTAAATTGCAATAAAATAAAATACTGCAAATTGTAATAAAATAAAATGATAAAATTGTAAAAAAAATGAAAGGATGTAAATTGTAATAAACTTTTGATTAAGACTCGGAAAACAAATAATTATCCGAAAATTTAAAACTTCAATATCTTCTTATTAATGTTTGAAAATTCCCACTGAAAGACATACTTTCTTATTAAAATAATTCAGTTTTAATCCCTCTCTGTATTTTTCCCTATTTTTCATTGAAAAAAAAAGGGGTGGGGGGTTACAATTGGAATTCTATGGTATACACATTAGTGCTAAAATAGATCATTAAATAAATCGAACAATTTCTAAAATACAACCGAGTCGTTTTAAAAAGTATTGTTTTCTCTACTGCTGAAATAAGGCAAAAGTTATTCACTTTGAGGCACACTACTAAAGAAATATTCCAGATCCTCTTGAAAAACCAATAATGATAAAGCAGCAAAGAAATCTGTTTCAATAACAACATGACAACTCCTCAAGACTTTCTTTAAAACGATACAGAATATTTTACTTTTTCACAACTTTGATATCGGAACTTTTTTACTTGAAACTTGACTTTCTAGGATATTCGTTGATATTTTACACAGATTGTTTAAGAAACATGTCATCTAAACATTTCCTTCATCTAAACTGCTAAAAATTCCCTTGAGATATTTTTACTGCCATGTTAAAGCAAATCAATTGTTTTCTTTTAGAAAATACACAGCTACCTGGGTCAAGAAGTTTCTTAACAAGTGAAATTTTAGGGTTGGAAATGCAAATGTTGTATAACATAGGGAAGTTTCACAGAAGTGAACAGTTGGTTTACTGTGACTGAACGGTTCGTTCATTGTGAGTGAACGGCTCATTCACTGTGGCTGAACGGTTAGTTCACTGTGGCTGAACAGTTAGTTAACTATCTGATTTTAAACCAACAGAGCCTGCATATGAGTACGGGTGGAGCAGGGCATTGCGTATTCTTTCATGCTCAATCTGACGTAGAATCTACAAGTATAATCATGTATGTGTATTAATCAGTCCAGGGATCAAAAACGTGACCTTTAGGGGGAAGAAGGTCGTGGTTCATATACGGGGGAAGATCAACCATTAAAAAAAAAATTACATATTTTTTAACTTATATATTTATTGAATAAAACGTAATGAATATTAAAAAAATAATAATTTTATTACTTTATTTTCAGTACAATAGTTTAGAATTAACGTCTTCAAGTGTTACGGATTATCCAGGGGAAAGTATGTTAAAGCTTAAATATGATAAAGACGAAATATTAATAACCTCACGCATTATGTTATAAAAAGTATATATTTTTTATTCTTTTTATTTCTAACATAAAATACTTTTTGATTACGCTTTTGTTTTCATATAAATGTAAACGTACCCACTACGATAGTGCAAATTGATATACAATTTCGATTTGACTAACGAAATAACCTTTACGTACAGCTCAAACTGCTGCTAAAGTAATAAAACTGAAATAACTTCGTTAAAAGCATTAACACTAAATAATGGTATCGACCGGTTTTAAAGGCAATAAACAGCCTTCTTCGTCAGGACCCACAAAAAGCACAACCTTCACTCGCAAGAGCTAGATCTGCAACTGATGTAAAACATCAAACGTCGCTGAAGCAGAGAGGGAAGGTTGTGAAAGGCGAAAGAAGGAAAACAGTTGATGAAGTTAGGGCAAAGGAGGAGAAAGTTAGTTTAGGAAAATGAAGTTAGGACAAAAGATAATGAACGGTAAAATATCAAAAAGGAAAAGGAACATCCTCAATGGATTCAAACCGCTTATTCAGTGTGTAAAACTACAAACATAAGATCATCATTCAATTTGAAAAAAAAACAAATAACCGATTTCGGAATCTACACTAGTCGACCAATCCAAAGATAAAAAAAAACATACAGTATTGTGGCAATTAATTGAGAAAGTCATTTTTTTTCGTTTTATCACACGTAAGCTTAGGAAGAAGCACTACAAATTAGCTCAGAGTTCAAATTGCAGTTATTATCAAAGTAGCAGGTGTTCGTATGCACCTGGTAAGTAGCAGGTGATCAAATTCCTCTGCCAGGTGGCAGGTGTTCCGCAGTGGTAGTTTTTCAGTTGTTGCGGGGCTCATTAGCGTCATGGATATTAGCGCGGAAACACGTGCTAAAGTGATTGCGCATAGAGAACACACTTCTAAGACGTTCGAGGAAATAGGTAAAATATGTGGAGTGAGTACAGCAAGAGTCGGAAGGAGCTGGAAGCGGTTTCAGGAAACAGGAAATGCTGGAACCAACCGCTCTGGAAGAAGCGGCCGAAAAACATCAACTTCGACTCGTGACGACAAAACTTTACATCGAATGAGTGTTAAAAATCCTCGATTAACCAGTTTTGACCTGTCTAAGTCCATGGTGGCATCTGGTGTTGATATTGCACCTTCAACAGTGCGATACAGGCTGTTAGACCGCGGACGGAGAGCTCGTCGACAGTACAAGAAGCAGCTTCTGACGCTTCGCATGAAGAAAAAAAGGTTGGAATGGGCACGGAAATACAAAACAAGGACTGGGAGAAAGTTCTCTTTTCTGACGAAACATATTTTGTGGTTCAGGGATTTAGATCTATGTTCGTGAGAAGGAGCCAAGGAGAACCTCTCAATCAGCACCACATCAATCAAGCACCCAAGCATCCGCCCAAAAAGATGTTTTGGGGTTGTTTCAGCGTTTTGGGGACAGAATCTCTTGTTTCCGTAGAGGAAATGATGAACAGTGCCAGTTACGAAGTCATATTGACCCGAAAAGTGCTCCCAACCATGGCTAAACTGTGGCCGAACGGAGATTGTGTTTTCCAACAAGACAGCGCGCCATGTCACACTTCGAAGCGAATCAAAAATTTCTGCTCCAAAAAAAATATTACCGTACTGGATTGGCTCGGGAATTCACCAGACTTGAATCCCATAGAAAATTTGTGGGCTATTGTCAAAAAACGGCTTCACGAATTTGACTGTACGACAATGGACAAGCTAATTTCGGCCGTTATTGACATATGGTTCAGAGACGTTGAAATTAAAACTACATGTGCTAGTATAGTACATTCCATGCCGAAACGTGTCTGTGATGTTATACAGTCTCGGGGAGGTCATATCACTTATTAGTTTTAAATGTATCCATAGAAAACATGAATAAAAGTGAATTTTATAAAAAAAACTGCATTTCTCAATTAATTGCCACAATACTGTATTCTACACAAATACGAAAAATAAGTGGAACAGAAAATGGCTTTGGAGACTAAAAGAACTACCATCGTCAACCAATACTAAGGATTTTGGTAGATCGGGTGGTCTGGGTGGAAGGTTAATAACCAATATTGAGGAAAAAACAAAAATTCGGGAAAAGTATGAAGCATTTTTCGAACTCTAAAAATTAAACCAGAGATTTTCAAGCAAAGGTGAAGACAAGGCAATTATCATTAGTAATTGATTGAAAAACAAATACTGCATCACAGCCAAACTCTATTTTTTATTTCTTCCACAGTATTGGCTGCCATTCCTTTTTCATTTGCATTTGCATTTGCATTTGTATAGAATCTGTAATTTTTACCCGCGGTTTGGCCGATTCATGCAACTTCCGAAACCAATTAGATGCCTTTTTACCTGGATAGGACTCTCATGTTTATAGTTTTACTCAGTAACAAGCGATTTTTTGGACTTTCACTTTCCTCTTCGATATTTTACTGTTCATTTATTGAGTCCTAACTGTTATTTCTTTCTGCTTGGCTATGTTTTCCTCTCGTTCCTCTTTCGACGTCGCCATACCCCTTTCAATGATTCAGTCAAGTTTTTTGTTCTTAAGGTGACTACAAACGATCAGTGAATGTTTGTCAAAGATGTCGATTCTCAGAATTGTATTTGAAGTGTATTTTGTCCACACGTTCAAACATAGTTGACACTTTATGATAATGAGAGAGTTTCCCTTGATTCTAGTAGATGGCGCCATCGCACTTGTTTCTTAATTTCGCTGTAAATATCGTTTATCATATTTATGTTTTCAGATCAAAAAATTGAATAGAAATCAGAAGTGTCCCAAATCGTTACAATAAATAATAATAACAAGACTCAAATGCATACATCAAAATTAAAAGATTTAATAATTTGAATTATTTTCATATAATTAAATGTGACAGTGGATTTCAATAAACATTAATTGAAAGTAAAAACTATTCTTCCATAATACATAAAATAAATACGTTTGAAAAAGAGCACAAAAATTCTTTTAGTTCAATGTACTAAATTTCTAGTTGCAGCATTGGACACAAGCAGTAATTATTTTAATGTTTATTTCTTAAAACATTCTATTTAACGTATGTGTGTGTGTGTGTGTGTGGAATGCACTTTTGACAATAAACATGCACAAATAATTTTAATCAGATATTTTTAGATGGATATTTTTTTAAAAATAGAAAAGCGAAACGTATATTAATTAAAATATTAATACATGTACAAAAAAAAAATCTGGTGTATATTAAATTATATAAAAAATCTGGTAATATATTAAATTATGTTTGTTAAATAAATTGGCAAATTTTTTGCCCAGATTACCCCTTCTACTTTTCATCGAATCCGTGACTTTTTATTTGTATAATTAAATTGTGTCATTATAGTATGTTTTTATATTTTTGACCTCCTCAGAAGACGAATCAACAATTTCCGCTATTTCTGATAAGCACCGATTTCTAAAAATATTATTGTGATACTCTGACAATCTTTTCTCTATAAGCTTTTATAATTTGGTCAGTCCTATGTTGAGTTCAACTCATTTTTAATAAAAATAATAAATCTAAAAATTTAAATTAAAAAAAAACCAAAAGAAAAAGATTACACATTAAAAACAAATGGGCAAAATAGAAAACAAATATATTCAATTCACAAAACGGTAATCAGCCCGCGATTGGTCAATACAAATGTCAATCATACGGACTACTCAATGTTTGACGAAAAAGTAGGACTCTGCTCTACAAGAAAAATGTTTGATCTCACACTTTGACAAACACGTCAAACACGTGTTCAAATGATCAAAAATCAGTCATGAAGACTCTTTGACAAACATGCACTGATCGTTTGTAGACACCTTTGCATCAGTCGCTGATCTAGCTCTCAGGAGCGAAAGTTGCGCTTCGTGTGTTCTGAAGAAGACTGTTTCTTGCCTTCGAATCCGGCTGATATTATTACTTTCTCCACAATACATGGTAATGTATAGGAACCTAACGACAAATACTGACGTTATTTACGGATACGAGCAATGTACATCATGACTATACGGCCATTTAATAATGTAATTAATTATAATTAATCATTTATACCACATTTTCTTCTGTAAAATATGCAACAGTATAAGAAAGTATTGGAATCGTTTAAAAATCGCAACCCGAGTTTTTGACAAACCTATTCGTTTTGAACAGTCTAACCTACATCTTAAGGACTAACCGTTTATGACCAATTTCAGTTTTTCCTAAATTTTATCATGTCGCCGTTAAAAATATGTTCGGTCGGCAAGTGAAAGCGAAAATTGAATTAAAACTGCAAATTCAGTGTAATTTGAAATAACGACCCATGTTGTTTTGTACAGTTAAACTCAATCTAATGAATTGCGAAAGAAATAAACAGAAAACGAATTAGAGTTTGCAGTGAAAGTCATGTGCTACCCATATAAAAAAAATTTCTACTGCGAACAATATTCCATAGGTTTCTGACTCCAATCGCATACATTTTGATTGGCTCAAATAAAGAAAGAAATGACGGAAATTTGAATATTTTTGAAAAGCAAAAATTTAAAGAAAATATAATATATGCAAAAATTAAAATCCTAAAACTGTAGATAACTCCTGTCTGCCCTAGCCATTCCAGAGAACATTTTTAACTTGCTTCCAAAAGTAAAAGGCTGAAATGATAATTTAAGAAATTTTAAATAGTTGTTTAATTCATATAGCTAAGAACATTCTGAAGGACATCGATAGTTTCTTCAGAGAGAAATCGATTTCTTTTCCGCTGAGCTCACAGAACTGTATTACAAGGAGAAGTCGCTGCAGAAGGGACGGAAAATTCAATAACCCTTCGAAGATCGGAAGCAATAAAAATGCTGGGAGAAACGAAATGAAAAGCAGCAAAATAAACATGAAATACTAAATATTCAATAGATGAAAAGAAAATTTCAAGGCATTATTGCGACAAAAGAAAACAGTAACACAGAATGTAAAACTCCAATTAGTTGTATATATGTAAATCTAACGCTCAAATAGACATTTGTTGATAGTATAGATTTAGAATTGTTTTCCAGGGTGTGTTTATAATACGGCTTATTGTAAGTTTTTTGTGGAAGATATTTTGCGTCACTATTGGTTTTACTCCTTTAAAGTATCTGTTCTCAGGATTTGGCATGGATAAAGCTTAGTTGATGACCCATGTGGGTTCAGCATTAAATTCTGGAGGAAGGTAGTAAGGTGGTTAACTAAGGATTTCCCATTCCGGTTTTTTTTCATTTCCATTTTAAACAATTTCATTTAACTTGGAATAACTATTTTTCAAGAATGGCTATATATAGAGTTTAAATTAAAACTGATATGGATTCAGTATCTAATTCTGAAGGAAGTAGAAATGTTTACTAAATATTTCCATTTACGGTTCCTTTTCACTTCCTGATCAAATTATTTCTTTGAAAATTCTATTTCTCAAGATAGGTTATAGATAAAGCTTAGACAATGACTACTATGAATCTAGCATTAAATTCCAGAGAATTTAGAGATCACTAAGTATTCCCACTTATGAATCTGAAGATTAATCATCCAATTGAAAAATAAACAATTTTTTTAACTCTAGTTCTCAGAATGGGCTATAGAGCTTAGATGATGAATGATATGGATTCAGTCTCAAATTTTGGAGCCATAGGGATTCACTAAAGATATCCACTTGTGATTTGTTTTCCCTTTCACTTCAAGTGTTTTCCTTAAAGCAGCATTAAATTTTGTAGGGACAGGGGTTTCTCTGGGAGTTTCCACTTCCGATTCTGGAGATGTATTTTTCAGTTTTCCAAAAATTCACAAGACTGTATGAAAAAACATTTGTGTAGACGAGTATAAGAATATTTAATAGCTCCATAGAAAATCAAACGCATACATTACTTGCGAAAATATGACAGCTCTTTCGTAAATGTCTTGTTATAATTTATTTCACGCTGTATAACCTTCATTTGAGTAATTTTTATTGAAACAGAAATCTCAGAAAGAGTCAATTTCTTAGGAACCCCAATGATTACCGAATCATTAAAACTTTTCACATGGGATTTTCTAAAGTTTTAAGTACCGGCATTTTACCTTTAGAGAACTTTTCACAAACTTTGACATAAAAGGTTAATCTTTTCACACATTTTGCATCAACTACGGTTGAGAACTTAAAGGAGATGAATTTTTCAATCATGTGGAGAAAATGTGGGGGTTTCGAAAAGCCCTTCTAGACCTTCCAGAAAATGCCTGACGACCTAGAAGGCTGAATCCTTGAATACTTATAGTAGCGACCTGTCTACATGTTTTTGCACATGTTTTTGTAAAATGTTTTCATATGTGCACAAATACGATGAGCCGGTTAATGTGGTAATTTAAATGCAGTGAATAATATTGAAAAAATCAGTACAAAAACATGCCTTAGTAATCAGTGCACATCTCCACGATGATGAACAGCGAAACAGCACAGCTGGTATTGTGCATACAAGTTTCACCATTTGCAAAAAAGGGGAAATAGATTATTGTGTGCCTGGGTTGTGCAGAAAAGTGGCAGCTCTTCAACTGGCAGCCTGTATGAAGTGTGCTAGAAAGAGTAAGATCTAGACCCAAAAGTATCACCGGATGCTGCTCTGTGATTTTTGCTTTGCAGTTTATAAATTTGACAGCACAATTTGAGCATCTATCCGTGCTGAATGATCTTAGTCATGACATTTACATGCATCGAATTTTACACAACTTTTACATGATTACACATCATCATCATCAATAAAAAACGCCAAAAAACGTAAAAAAACGCCAAATGCAAAATCCAACGTAAAAACATTATGCAATGGATCTTATGCATCATTTTTCCACTGGAAAAGAAGTAAATCCATTGCATTATGTAGAGAAAACCATGTCTGGTCCACGTCAGATATTTTAATATACTTGTACATTTCATCGTATATAATAGTTCAAGTTTTATATTCAGATCCGAAATTCCGTTAAGCTTTTTCTACGTACCTAAAAAGATCATTGATTTTCTGAGCAAAAGGTCCAACACTGTACTCTTTTGGGCCGTAATGCTCGACTGACACCATCTGAAAACACTCCCTTAGCGACCTTCAAGAAACATTT
Organism: Amaurobius ferox; assembly: GCA_951213105.1. Taxonomy (NCBI): domain Eukaryota; kingdom Metazoa; phylum Arthropoda; class Arachnida; order Araneae; family Amaurobiidae; genus Amaurobius; species Amaurobius ferox. Next base: position 59,889,037 of record OX578142.1, on the reverse strand, counting down.
GGTCAAGAAGGTTCTAACTCAGGGACGACGATTCGACTTTCTCTTCTTTCATTCTCGTAAGACGCGACGTTACGGGTTTTTCACATGCTAAACAGCTGCGTAACTTTGTTTCTCTGAAAGAATAAATAAGGCGCATTGCAAACATTATATTTATGGAGTTAAAGTTGCGGATGATTAAGAAATGTAAGGAAATAAAGGTGTCAAATTAACAGTATCAAGGCGGAATTTTCTGTGGTGAATGATTATATATATATATATGTGTGTGTGTGTATATTTATATACTCTAAGACAAAGAAAATCGAGGCACCCCGCAAAATAATCCGATAGTAATGAAACTAGACATACAAACACCTGTCGACCGAATATGCAAATGATCAAAAATTCGCAGCCAATGAATGCATCGTCGGAACTACAGCCCATTGCAACTGAGCACCATGGTGGTGTATACAAGGAGCGAACTTCGCTTTCAGGAACAAAACGTGAAGTGGATTTCGATTGCATTTATGTACATTGATTGTAACAATGCCTCGCCGGCGATTTCGCGGCCGCTACTAGCATATGAAGGAGTTTGACAGGGCGTACGGTCGGACTGCATGAGGCTTGATGGGCACACCGACAAGTCGCTCGGAATTTGGGTAGGAGCGATGCAGCAATTAGACGATGTAGGCATGAGTGGGTCCGGAATGGCAGATTTCAGCGGCAAACGGGCAGCGGACGTACTCTAAAGCAGGAGGAAAACAAACACCTTTACAATATAGAATGGAACTTGTCGAAAAAATTAATGCAGAAAATCATTCTGATGAGTCTTTGCAACATCTGGAAGAAGCAACATTACTCCTTTACTACTTAGGACAACGTCAAGGCATTCCCCAGATGTTATTCCTGACACTGAAAAAAAAATCGAATCTAACAAGACAGTGTGCTGTATGTTTCCGTAAGCGAGATTCCAGAGGAAAACCAGGAAGAAGAGAGACTGGGTATCAGTATACCGAATGTCAGTTATCACTTTGTGTTTTTTTTGTTCCTTGTTTCAAAAACTATCATACAAAGACTAATATTTAGTATTTTTCAATTGATCGAGATAACTCGGGATAGTAAAATGATATCAAAATAATATCCTTTTTTTAACAAAAAATTGAAAAGCATTCGAATTTCTTTTATTTTAAAATGCAATAAAAAATATGATAATTTTTAGAAATATTTTTCAAAAAAATTGTTAAGGAAGAGGTTAAGGGTTAATCAAACATTTTGTCTTTAAAGTCTATCTCTTCAAAAGAAAAGACGACTATGATACTGATGTATCTTATCCGCATGATAGGAACTCGAAAACTCACTATAGTGACGAATAATGGCCCAATCCTGTGGAGGAAAAGGGGAATCGGGTGCAGAAAATTGTAGTTGGGTTGGATAAAAGTAATGTCGTAAATGTAACGTCTTGTTCAACACATAAAGTCTGTGTTATTTATAGTAATCGACTATGATCATTAAGCAACGCAAGTGCTATTAACGTAGGACCGCGACGTGACGGGTTCTTACAAAGGGGTTGTAAAAGTTGTTTTATAACCCGTTACTTAGAGTCAACGGCTGAAAATATCTTGCTACTTTTTTCTTTTAATATGCTTTAATAGGAGCGATTACTGCAGTAACTTATAAGTAGTTGAATTTTTAAAATTATGGCTTTATCGTGGAAGTTTTACATATTTTTGTTAATTAATATGACTGTTTCAATTTTATGTACTATACTTTTCTTTAAAGTACATGTTGATAATAGCATTTTGAAGCAAACTTTGTAGAATGCTTTTAAGTAAAAGAAATCTTGAGCAACGTATGAAAGCACAAATAACACAATAATGCAGCATACAGCTCTTTCAAGGTTATGCTGGATTTCCGTCAGTGTAAATGAACCAACAAACCCGAAATTCAGAAGCGGAATGAATCCACTCCTATTTTGCATTTCGGGTTTGTTGGTTCTTTTGCACTGACAAAGGGGATCCAGCATATCCTCGAAACAGCTTATCCAGCATTATTTGTGGTTTTGTGCGTTGCTCAAGTATTCCTTATTCGTCGCACAAAGTGTATTGTACTTACTGAATGCTGCTTGTAAGTGTTATGTAAAAATATGGACTAAGGAGATATAATCACATCATTACAAAATTTGCATTTGCCGCAAGGAAAAAATAATATGCTATTGTAGGGTTAACTGAAAAACACTATGGTCTAAGCTCAATGGAAAGCTAAAATTCTCAACTGCAATTGCCCTAGAACACGTCAAAAGGAACTTTTCAAGCTCAACAGAGCTGGCATCAGGAGGGCTGTTGGACTCCTTACTGGGCACTGTACCCTCAAGAGACACCTTAATATTATGGGCGTCACTAAAGATTCGCTTTGCAGGGGCTGCAAATACAGCGAAGAAACTGCTGCTCACATTCTCTGTGAATGTGAGGTTTACTCTGCTCACAGGTTCGAACACATTGGTCGACATGTGATTGAGCCCTGGGAGCTGAATGACATTCCTGTCAAGTGCCTGCTCATCTTTGCGTCGGCTACTGGTCTCTTTTCGTAGAGATCTGTTCCGCCTGGGGTAGTGCAACAGACCTCTTGTCGATGTGCTGGGCTCTTCTTGAGCCACCCGTCTCTCATTTCATTTCATTTCAATCTCAATGGATGGGACATCAACTAGCAAGAGGGTTGTAATGGCATTTACTTCACAACGCAGGTTGTGAAGCAAAACTCATTTTTACTGCCCAGTGAAAAGAAAACCTGTATAAATTAATATCCAGTAGCATCATTTGCAAAATAAGCTTAAGACAGGTGAAACGAAATATAAATAAATAAGGAAATTTCCATGCCATAAACCTGACAAGAAAATCTGTCAGATCATAGAAGTGCAAAAATACAGACAGTGATACAGGATTCATGTCGCCAAAGTCTGACAATTTTATTTAGAACAATTTGCGACTAGTCGAACAGAGACGACGAATAATAGAATAATGATGCAAGAATAAACAAAAGAAGAAAACATATTGCAAGTTTTAACGCTGCCCACGAACCCCTAACCCCATCAACACGGGTTAAGATGTTGCCACTGCTTTGCGCCCTGGGATAAGACGCCCTTCTTAAGCAGATAATTCCTAGTAAAGAAAACCGATATATTTGCAAGATGCTAACACCAAAGATGTATTAAAATTACTCTTCTCACTCAAAATGATTGCTAAGTATGAGTGTCTGTTTTGAATCCAAAAAAAAAATCTGGGCAAACGCTTTGACTGTGATGTCAGCCAATTTAAGACAATTAAATGAGAGCGATGTCAAGTTACACTAATAGGTATTGTGTTAATTATGAATAGTAATGAAGATATATGATAACTAGATTTTTAGTTGATGTGGCGTAAGGGCTAAATATTATGTTAAATATTGTTACATATATTTTCAAACGTTTTCCTGAATTTTGTATAAGATGGGGAATTCTGAGAATATTTTGCAAAATATATCAGTGTAACAAATCATGCTTGTATTAATTTACAATTTGATAATAACTCCTAATTTGCAAATTAAAAATTCAGGGACGGCAAAGCAACTATCTCATTTGGTGGTTTATTTCCGGGATAAACACAACACCTTTAAGATAAATTTTGCTGACCTTTTAAATGTAACGTTCTTCTAACATTAAGATTATTTAAATCAATAATTTAAACTAGTAACAACTTAGGATATCAAAATTATATCCATCAGTACATTTTGACATCGTGATAAATTTTATTGAAGTTAATTATCAGTATAAAAAAAATATGTTGTTGTTGTTAAAAATGCTGCAAGAAATAAGATTTTAGAAAATATTCAAAATTCGACCGTCAAGTGGTAATATTATGTAAATATATGATAATTAATTACAGGAAGCTATGTAATGGAATAAAACAGAAATTACTTTGCGCTATAAAGCTATATGGAGCCTAAAAAGTGATTTCTCATTTTCCATTTTCATTCTAAATTCAATCAAAAATCATAAAATGGAATATATTCACAGGATCGACAGTGAGAGTATCCCAATAGATGCATTTATTACCATACCCCAAAAAAATCTGTAACATAAAGAGCTAAGTTTATTTCGAAAACCATATTTCGAGGAAAACAAATATTTTTCAAAATATCGCTAAAAATCGAATATGTATATTAGGGAAATGAATCAAAAGCGGTACCACAAATAGTAGTTATTATTTCGATACCCGTTATTTTTTTACTTTGGGTATTTTTACTTAGTGAAAACGTTGTCGAAGTTTGAAATTTAATTTTTTCTTCTTTAGACATAGAAATCTTAATAGTTATTTTAAAGGTCATATAAAAGATATATCAATAGAAAGATGAATGTTCTAAATTTTTCAGGGAGATATGAAACATATTTTATTGGAAAACTTGAAAATAACATTAAAAATGTATGACTGGCAGAATTGCTGCCAATCTCGCCAAGTGTTTAGTTGGTGCCAGGCGTACCGATTACGATCGGTTCTGCCGACAAATCCGGATACGAGAAATCCGGATACGACAAATCCGGATACTCGTATATGCCCAGCGATTCAGCTTCGCTAGTGGCGCAATCTATAGTGTTATTTGAAGACGAAAACGTGATTGTTTAGTTTTTCTTAATTTTCTGTTCATTTCGTGTAAGTTTAACGACGATTGTTTCGATGAAGTTTTAAGCATAGAGATAAATTACTTGTACATCCATGGTTTTAAGTTTATAAATAAAATTAATTATTATAGTATTGTGATGAATGGAAGGATTTTCCATGCTGCTTTTATCGAGAGAGCCAGGCGAGTTATTTTTTCTATGACGTCATTTGAATGAATGTCAGTTGTTTTCGATGAAGTTTTCAAATATAATAAATTATTGTATTATTATGATGATTTTAAAATATTACCGAGGAATATATCGCATTTTAGAGATGTTTAAACCAGGCAATTTATATTTCAATGTCGTCATTTGAATGAAGTTCATTTTCTTCAATGTAGGTTTAAGTTTTCAAATATAATAAATTAAAGTAGTATTGTGATTATTTTAAAAATATTACCGAGGAATGCATCGCATTTTAGAGATGTTTAAATAAAATTGCATTGAAGTTGGAAAGTGTTTCATAATCAATGCTTTATGCATGATTTATCTTTCTTGTTTACTTTACTTTATCATGTCTTACAATTTTTAAGCTTAAGGATTCATCTAAGACTCATCATGCTTACTTAGCTAACCTTCTCTTAGAAATTAAACAAGAAAAATCAATCATGCTTAAAGCACTGATTATGAAACACTTTTCAACTTCAGTGCAATTTTATTTAAACATCTCTAAAATGCAATACATTCCTCGGTAATATTTTAAAACTTATCACAATACTATATTAATTTATTATATTTGAAAACTTAAACCTTCATCGAAAAAAATGAACTTCATTCAAATGACGGCATTGAAATATAAATTCTCTGGTTTAAACATCTCTAAAATGCGATACATTCCTCGGTAATATTTTTAAAACATCATAATACTACAAAAATTTATTATATTTGAAAACTTCATCGAAAACAACTGACATTCATTCAAATGACGTCATAGAAAAAATAACACGCCTGGCTCTCTCTATAAAAGCAGCATTTCATTCATAACATTTTTCATTCATTTCATTCATCACAGTACTAAAATAATTTATTTTATTTAAAAACTTAAGACCATGGAGCTATAAGTAATTAAACTCTGCTTAAAACTTCATCGAAAAAAATCGTTCTTCTCTCTGTAAAATCAATGAATATTTCATTCATATCCGCTATGTATACTCCATGAGCTAAATAATTTTGCGTTAAAGAAATACAGCAATTCTTATACAACTCATCCTACATATTTTGCTGTTTACATTTTACATAAGTGAAAAATAGGCTTCGTTGTAGAAATAATCAAATTTGGATGATCATTTAAACTCAAATATATTGTAATTGCGTTGTTTCAGTAAGTAGATGCACAAAATTTAAGCAAAAATAAAGCAGTTTTAGGACGGATACAACACTCAAAATGAATTAAAAAGAACTTTAAAAATCACGATTTTGAGACAAAATGGATGCCATATTTTATTTTGAAGTGGGTCACGTGGTCTTTTCATATCATGGTCACGTGATCGCTTCATATAAGAAATGTAATTATTATTTTAATTTTTATTTAAAAAACTACTGAATATATTTTGCTGAAATTTTCTTATATATTTTATTGAATAATTTGAATATTACTTAAAATTTTCAAAGCAATTTTTGAATTTTAAATCCGCTTAAGAAATGTTTGAAAAATTAGGTCCCATAGGATTCAATGTATTTCATTTTTTCAACCCGGGTTCAATCCAAAACTAATTGGGTGATACTATTCATTTATATTCCCATAGATCCTACAGACCGTCTGAACAACCTACTAAAATTTCATTTTGATTAAGTCATTTTTACGGCAGTTATCGTGCTATCAGACAGACAGACAGACAGACAGAATGAATGAACAAAGTCATAAACACTTTTCAACTTTGTTGTAAAGTGTTAATAAAATAGCAATGTGTATTAGACTGCCACTACAATACTTCAGCGGTCGTCGCTTTTCACACTGACCTTTCAAGTACTTAAAATTAGGTAAACATTTTGATTCTACCTTTAATTTTTGTAGATTACTTGCATAATTAATTGCTCAATATTCGCATAACACATGTAGAACATTTTGTAATCAGCATTACCATGTAAAATCTGTTGTAATCAGCATTATTTATATACATCTTATTTTGAAAAAAAAAATTATACAACCATTATTCATTTTTAGAAATTCATTCATTGACAGATCATTTTTCCTGAAATTCATTGATTTAATATTTTTATATCTCTCTCATTTTACAATTCTTTTATTCCATTCTTCCCGTATATTGGAGTTTAAGAAACTTCTTGGTCTCAAGATATATCGTGGCCTCTGAATGTTTTTATGTTCTTGTTTCTTGGTGTTACCAGTTACATTAATTTGATCTTCATCACTTTTATTGAATGCTTCATTTTCATTTGAATTTTTTTATTTTTATTACTTAAGTACTATTTCCTTTCACTTGCCATAAAGCACTTATTATATGAACTGTTATAAATTTGGCGGCCCATTTGCCATTTTCTCTTATAATTATGTTATTATTACTTATCTTTTTTTTACTCTATATGTACCAGTAAATTTGTCACTTAACACTAGTGGCTTGATCAGCTTTTTTAAGAAAACTGTATTACCGACCTCTATGTCTTTTATACGGATCACCGTATATATTTGTGCTTGTTTTTCAGCAGCATTTCTTTGTAAACTTGCAGTATATTTCATTATCTCAGCGAAATATTTCATATTTGGTTTAATATATTATTTATAGTTTCAATTTCTTAACTCCAAGCTCATTTCGCTAATGTCACTGTTTTCATTTTTAATAAGAATGTTTTCCTCTGGTAACTGTAGGCCTCGCTGGTAACGAAAACGCTGGTTCGTACCAAGTTATTTTGTTCCTTGTGTTGTTGACATAAAACTTGAATCACTTCAGGGATTAATCCCAATCGGAGGTCTTATTTGCAATGCAAACCATGGACTTTTTCGTCAAATGATGCGCCCGTTCCAACCTGCCTAACAAGGATGACTTTGCCACACTGTTATAGAATCTTTCTATATTGAGGTTGTCCGTAAATTCAATATATTCCTTACTTTTAAATTGAGTTCCATTATCACTTTGGATTGTCCGAAAGAGTGCATAAGTGGTGCAATATAGAACTATAATATCCTCTATAGTTTGTGCTGAGATGTTTCCGACTGGATATGCTTCCAAATGTCTGGAGAACATATCCAACATTGTTACGATGTAACAATGGCCTCGATTGCTCCGCGGTAACTTCCCGACAATATCAATTTGGATATGTTCGGCATAAGCAAAAACAGGGCTCATGATCTGAGGCTTTACCGGGGATATATATATATGTCCTTAATTCTCAGACTCTTATCGCATGATTTAACAGAATTTTCAACGTCTGCCAACATGGTGGTCCAAAAATATTTCTTTTGTACAATTTCCAAAGTCTTACCTATACCGAAATAAGGAAAATGAGCTAATTCTAGTACCTTCTTCCGCAATGTGTCTAGAATAATAATTTTGTTATCTTTATTGCTTTTAAATTTATCACCTTTATTTTTTTCTTGTAATCATGACTAGTTTTGTGCATCATCTATGAAATACTTTTTGTTATTTTACGTTCTTATTTTGTTTTCCTCTATCTCCTTTCTAATCTTTCTCAATTTTTTATCCTTAAATTGTTCTTTTACTATTAGTTTGATATTAAAATCCTTCGTTTGCATTATATTGTTTACAATTTTCTCTTGATTTCCTTGATCAAAAATATGTCTGGAATTATAATCCGCTGGGTTACTTTCTCCAGGTTGGTGTTTAAATTGGAAAGTGAAAGTGCTGATTTCCATTAAGTATCTGGTTATAATGCTTCGTTGCTTCTCCAGCTTTACATGATGCATGAGTGACTTTGCATCACTTAACAAAGTAAATTCCCTTCCAAAAAGGTATTCATGTCGTCTCAAAAATTGCCAGCAATTCCAACTTGATAGCTGGGTATCTTTTCTCGGCGTCATGAAGCCCCCGTGAATAATACTCGATGACATGTGGCACACCATTTATTATCTGATATATATTTTCCGCTATGCCCGTGTTACTCCCATCTGTGTTTAAAAATAACTTTTCCTTAAAATCCGGAGCCCTAACCGTCGGTTCGCTGCAAATTGCTGATTTTAATTTATCAAATGCCTCCTCACACTTGCTAGTCCAATTGAAATTTACATTTTTTTTAGTCAAGTTAAAAATTTTACATTTTTTTTAGTCAAGTTAGCTGTTGTAGTAATGGCTCAGAAATTTGCACATAATTTGGAATCGAGAATCTAAAATAATTTGTGGTGCCTAAAAAACTTTTAACTTTTCTAAAAATAGTAGGATTTTTAAAATTTTGAATCTTAGCACAATTTTTTTAAGTCTGGTGCATTGTTTGATAATACAGACAATCATAAATATTCAACATAAAACTGTCTCCGCTAAATCTTGTCTAAAATCTGGTCTCACAGTATGTTTCATTGGGGGGGGGCTGTTGTAGTAAATTAATTGCATTTTGTAAGAGGTTATATAGCATTTTTTTATAAGGCGTCGTATAAAAACATTGTGTCATGGATCTTATTATCATCATTAGTTTGCTGTGAAAGAAGTGAAACCATTGCATTATGTTGTAAAAGTCATGTACTGCCCACATAAAAATTTTTTCCATGTTAATTCAGAAACTTGACTTACTTTGAGAGTGGTGCATATTAATGGTCTGCAAAAGACGAAATCCGCTTCTTAATAAAAAGTGTTATGTAAGTATTTGACAGTATTTAGCAAAATACTGTCATTTCTGTATTGAAATATACAAAATTACGAGGAAAGTCCTTCCTCAGGCCAATATTTTACTAACTATTTCAATTGCTATGTACTTCTTGCTATGTACTTCTTCGTTTATATAGGAAAACCCTTATATAGAAAATTGGCCCAAACAATTAGACCAGGATGGACCCTGTGACCCCAATTTTGGGGGTGGTTAGGGGAATGATCTGATCTCCTTTTGCAGTCAATGAGAATCTTGTAGGGCGAGTAAAATTCAGTACACAAATATTTTAGTTCCGTAACGAAAGATAGAAAGGGACCTGGCAGCATCCAACCCCCTCTCCCAGAAAATTAAAACTATGGGAAACAACATCCGAAAATTTAGACAAGGCAACAATATGTGAATGTACAACAAATAATTTATTGCATAAGGACAATTTTCCTTCCTTAAATACACTGGCAGATGGAGAATTCTCAAAAAGGGCTGAAGCAATCATAAAATAGGAAACCTGTAAGCAAATATAATGGACTGGCATATGTAGCAGTGCGTACGATTACAGTGCTGTTTTACGAAATTTCAGCATATCTCCTTCGCATCTCATCTGTGCACTCTGCGGAATCTGCATAACGGACGCCATTTCAACTTTATGTAAATATATTCTGGACACAGTGAATCAAACAGCTTTTCTATTTTTTCCCTTTCCATCTTCTGTTACAGAACAAAAACATTATTTGTGTGAGACCAGAAATAGATCTCACACAAGTTATTGTGATACAGTTTATGTACATTATTTATTGTGTCTGAAACATCAGACGATACCTCCAGTCTGAATGGCCCCAGTGTTTACGACACGCTGACCCAAAGAGCAACTAAAATCATAAATTTAGGGGTGTCAAGACATGAAGGGGTCGAAAGACTGTTAACAAAATGTAAAGAACGACATTGGATAAAAGGCTGACCAATTGAGAAGAAGCTTGTAGCGTCGCCCTGAAGGCTGCCAATGAGAGCAAAGGAGGAGTATCAGTCCTGGGGCAAAATGAGCCACAACCTATGACATGAAAACGACGATAAAAACAGACATAGAGAGGAAAAGACTTACAGCACGACATGAAGAAGCACGGCACTTAAGAAAGAGCGACTAGATATGTAGACTAAGAGAATGACATAAGTACGATACATATAGACAACGATTTCGACAGAGAGAGTGCAGAATGATTTCTACCAGAGTTGATATCGAAATTCACGATAACTTCTGCACGACAATTGCAGAATGTAAACGACAAAGTCCTGTGTACAGTTAATCCAGAAGTGTTCGATATTAAGTCCAAGACAGCCTTGAAGGTATGTGTTCCTCAAATATGATACCAGGTCTTAAATACATTTTAGGTATTTTTAATAATGGTCTCACATTGTCTCTCTCCGCCGAAATAATACTAATAATTGTGTAATGAATACAATAAGTATTTTATGTTGCTAATAAATTATTTATTGTTAAAGTTAAAATGGTGCAATCAATTCAGTATTATAATAATTATTATTCTTTCACAGAACTCGCGCGAAGGAAAAATAAGTGGAGGGTTATCAGCTGCAAAATAATGCAATGTATAATTTAATGAGTACCACGAATACTATCAATTTACGGTCATGTTGAAAATATTAATCTAAAATGCCAACTTGAAATTATAATTCTTTTTGTGCCACACAGTTTGTACTAAATTTCGCTCTACAACTTTCTAATTGACTTTTCTCCTATCTGTAAAATAGGACGAGATGGCTCCCTAATCACCCTAAGAAACGAGGGTCACGGTGTTCCTCCTGGTGTCATGGTGTGGGTCGTAGGGGGTTTTCTATACAACGGCACAAGAAGTACATAGCTAAGTGCCATAGTTTGTGATATATTGGCCTGAGGAAGAATTTTCATTGTGACCTTGTATATTGTCATTCCTATGCATTCTATATTGTCTTTTATCCAGGTTGACATGCGTCGTTTGAATCTTGTTTGGAACATGAATTCGCTCCATTGGTTAACGAGATATAGCTTCTACAGACTCATGACAGATACAATAACACGCACATACACATACTAACATACACATGCACACACTAACATACACACACATATTAACATACACACACTAACATTTACACCCACATGCACACACTAACATGCACACACATACTAACATACACACACTAACATTTACACCCACATGCACACACTAACATACACACACATACTAACATACACACACACACTAATATATACACACACTAACATACACACACATACTAACATACACACACACACTAATATATACACACACTAATATACACACACTAACTTGCACACACACACTAACATGCATGCACACACTAAAATGCACACACACTAACATACACATACACTCTAACATACACACACACTAACATACTTACACATACTAACATACACACACACCAGCATACAGATACATTAGCATACACACACACACTAACATATATATATATATATATATATATATATACACTAATATGAATAAACATAAATATATACACTAACATAATTAAACATAAATGCACACTAACATAAATACATCCCACAAAATCCTTGGATTCGAGTTCAGAGGTGCTTGAAACGTGCTTTACCGTCGGAAACTTGAATTCGAATTTTTAACCCCGTCTCAATACTTTTAGAGTAAAAAGAATGAAAATGATAATTGATATTTCATGTTAGTAAGAAACAAGAGAGAAATAGTCATAATGACTTTTTAAATATCTATAAAACCGTAACATCTAATCAAATATGGACAGGTGATGCAACAGAATATTTTAATATTCTATTTTTCCATATTTTATTCAAAAGGTAACATATACGACTCCTTTCCTTCGAAATATTTTTGAAATAACTGACATTTGATAGACTTTTCAGTGCCATCCAACATCTTTTATTCAGGGCCATTATTTCAAATTCAGCTTTTAATCCAGTACATCGAATAAAATAACAAGGGATTTTTCAGATCTCTTTCGGTGCTTTTTCTAACAACAATCTGTCACTTGACATTCAAAAAGAAGTAAGATTGCTGGGTTCTTTGTAGAGTCTCCAGATTTCACACACAACTAAAATAAAGTAAAAGGGGGTTTTTCTTTCTATTTCCTTCTATACTAAGTATAAGGTAATACATAGTATATGTAAGGTGGAAGTTTCACCTTCAGTCAGCAGTTACACTTTTTTTAGCAAAAATTTGGTTTCAACAATCGCGACTTCGATAGTAAAACCAAAAACTCCACCTCCCTTTTTTCGCGATCTTTAACAAAACAAAAGCAATATTCCTTTCCTAATTCTTTCCTTCCCAATAAAAGTCGACTACAGCCCGTAAGTTACTGATATGATCCTTCGCAGCATCCCGGCTTGAATTTTTGTATGCGACTCCGTAGCTTAATCAAAGAACAGGCTCATAACAAAATAAATTTTCTCCAAATATATCGTGATCTTTCTTTCACAAAATTAATTTGTATAGAACTTTGCTGTCCCAGATGGGTTTCAAATCGCGGATCTTCTAACTGGCCAGCCGACGCTCTCCTAACTGGCCAGCCGACGCTCTCCCAACTGACCTGCCGACACTCTCCTAACTGACCAGCCGACGCCCTCCCAACTGAACGACTGGGACGGATTCACAAAAAGGGTTTTCCTTCACTGCACTGTTATTAGAAGTAACCCTGTTATGTTTTCTGAAAACCATTAAAAATACCGAACGCCGCACCTAACTTATTGATATTTAAAAATCAACGACTATTCATGTTGCAAACCCAGACCACTCGACTGACCCGAAGGGTTTGTTGTTGCTGTTTGAGTGGTCGGACGACTATTTATGTGTAACACTAAAACAAAACTCCCAAAACGTAAATTAAAACGATAAAACATTACGTACCAGCAGAACCAGACTATTAGACTCTTTCGTTCTTTCCGCTGCAGAGTTTAATTTTTAGACACACCCTTAATGGTTTTTAAAGATTTTATCGGTCAATTTTGGGTCTTTATTCATCGATATTTTTTAATTTGCATGAATGTTCTCGGTGTATCCGAATATGTAATGATCATTGGGGGTTGCCATTGAAGATTACGGAGTTAGTGCCAAAAAAACTATGAAAATGGCCCTTTATGCAAATTTTAAATATTCATTTTTGTAGAAGACATTAATCCCTATCGAATCATATCTTTCGTTTTATTTCGCATATAAATTGTGCAATTGCGATCGGGTGTTTTCTTTATGATTGTTTCCCTGGGTCTCCAACGGTGAGGTCTATCTTGCCCTTATGATGTGAAGGACTTAACGGATGCGGAAAAGGTGAATGTGGGGAACAAAGAAAAGGCTGCTGGATGCTGATGAAGCAGAAATCGGTGAAACTAAAAATACCAGCATTACTCACATGGAGGATACAAAGATCCTAGACGCAGTACTTTGGTATACTGATGTGAATAATAATGTAGTAGTTGCTGATGTGTATACTATTGCTGTAGATTCGGATGTGTATAATAATGCAGTAGTTTCGGATGTGTATAATAATGCAGTAGTTTCGGATGTGTATAATAATGTAGTAGTTTCTAATGTGCATAATAATGCAGTAGTTTATGGTGTATATAATGCAGTAATTTCTGATAAGCTATTGTGTAAAAGTGGCGTTACAAGGCAGCTATGAAGCGATGCCAAATTGAGCAGCAGAAGAATATCATTATAAAATTTGTAAAGAAATAAATTGATTATGCATACATAATGGTCAAAGAAAGCCACCCCTGTCTAGTTCTCTTCTACGTGCTAACATACTATGTATTTCACATATTATGTTAAAATCTCTACTGTGTTACATATCAATATATCTCACATTTATATCAATCAGTTATTATCATCAATTCACGTCCATAAACATTTTCAATATTGAAAATATAAAATAAATAAATACGAGTAAAATAATTAAGTTAAACTAATACGTAAAATAAAAATAAATAAATGAAGGACTCTTCCGTTAAGCTGATTTACGAGTAACCGGGGTAAAAGATAACCGGAATTTCATTGTACATACAAAAAAATCTTACTTCGATTAAAAGAAAAATTGAAATTTGAAACTAAAATTTCTTATATCTATTTTGGAGAAAAGAGAAAAGTCTATCATTACTCAATGAAGGCGTCTTCAAAATGTTCAGCAATTATCTTCCAATAAAGATGGAATAGATCAAAAATACTGGTGTAACAGCTTCTTCAGCTAGACCGTTATATTTGTTACGACTTAGTTCTAATCTACACGCAAACATTATTTTATAAACCTTCTAAAAAATACATAAATCCTTTTCTTTCTTTTGTTCTAAGACATTTCTCAGAAAACCTAACTTTGCATGGTGCGTAAAATAACACATTTTAAACAAGAAATTCATGAAAATAACCTTCATATAGTGCCAAGTGATGTGTACACTTACTTCATTTTCAAAGAGATTATTAAGTATTTTTATTTACCCTTTTGCACACTTATTTGTTACAGTTATACGGATTTTCAAAAAGCGGAAGTGATATCCATAGCACCGAATGTGGAAAATACTAACGAACCTCTTATCCCTTCCAGAATCTATATATATAAAATTGAAAATCTGTCTGTCTGTCTGTTTGTCCCACCATCACGGGAAAACGGCTGAATCGAATTTGATGAAATTGTGTGGGTAGCCTGGAAATAGCTTCACTTAGAATTTAGTCCGTGTTTTGAGTTTCTACAACGAGTGGTTCTTGAGATATTAGTAAAAAACGAAATTTTCGTTTTCTCATCATCACGGGAGAACAGCTAAACCGAATTTAATGAAATTTCGTGGATAGCCATAAAATAGACCCTTATAAATTTAGTCCAAGTTCCGAGTTTCTAAGACCAGGGGTTGACGAGATATTGATGAAAAACGGAACTTTTTCCTAGGGGGTTCTACTCTCTAACTTCGTAGTTTATCTAAACGAAAAGTATGAAAATCGTTTGTTTAAAACGTCAAAGAGAAATAAAACTTTATTTCTGTGTTTGGTGGAGATTTTTTGGGCAAATTAGGCACTGTATGAAATCATGCATTGTTTGAAACATGAATTTAAATGGAAAATCTATCTCCATGGTTTATTTTCCACAAGCATTTACACAACAATGAAAAGTATTAAGAAATCAAAATCATTAATTAATTTTAACATTTTATGAGGATATATCATGTTGCTCGGCAACGCAATTAAATTAAATGTGTTTGTTAATGTTTTTATTATTATTTTTTCGATTTGAATAATAAATAAATGGATATAAAATTATATCTTATGAATGAACGGTTTGATTTTTCTTTTAATTATATTAATTGCTAACTGCGTACATCAATTTCATTTATTTTGGCAAAGAGTTTTCAAGCTTATATCGTGTTTAGCGACTAAACTCATATATTGTGTTTAGCCAATAAATTTTTTAGCCGATTGTTGAAACAGAAAAAGAGTAGAACGGATATATCTTCTAATACAAGTGTAGTGTTTTCATTTAGTATATAGAAACGGGATTAGGATGTTTCATTCAGATCTGCAAATTTAGAGCTACGAATTTGGCGGGATATCGCTAATTTTTCAAATTTTCTTAAACTTTGCCAAATTGACGGAAATGTCGACAAATTGATAAAAACGACGCAAATCAATGAAATTTATTTTGTTTTGTTAGAAGAGAGTACTGAAATGATGTTTCGTTAGCATTTATCTGTCAGACTAACCGTCCTACTTAATAATACATTTAGTGAATTTTTAAAATGTCACCAAATTGATATAAATGTTTTCAAATCCATAAACATATTTTGAAATTGATAAAAATGCGCTAAATAAATGAACTTAATTGTGTTTTGTTAGGGGATCGTATTGTGATGATATTTCGTCAATTTGTCGCCATGTGGGACTGTCAGATCTACGGTCCCTCTTGACGATAAATTTAGTGATTTTTTAAAATGTCGCTAAATTGTCGAAAATGTCGCCAATTCCATAGAGTTAGTATTGTTTAGACGATAGTTTTTCCACCAATTTATTTGAAGCAAATGATATCATGTCGCTTAGCAATGGATTTAAATCCAGTGTGTTTATGCGGCAGACGATTTTTATTAATTATTTTCCGATTTGAATAATGAAGATATGTATATAAAATAAATGTCATTGCCATTTCATTTTTGACTGGATAATATCAATTACGGTCTTTAGGTTTAGACATTATTATTATTGATATTTTGCGGGATTTTTGATTCAGAGATTATCGATATTTTTAAGTTATTACGCCATTGTTTTATTGCGGCAAAAATTGCTGACACTCACATATTTTACGATGTACGAGTAATCTTCTAGGAATATACGGGTATATCTTCTAACCTACGAGAATATAAGTAGTACAGGTATATTGGCATATATTTTGATATATATTGACATATATATTGGAATCAAGTACGGCTATCTGGTATGAAGATTAAGGGGATTATTGATATTTTCGATTTATTACGTCGTCTGTTGTATTTTAGCAAAGATATTTGAGACTCATATTGTAATAATAGTAATCTTCTGCTAATAATCGGACATATCTTCTAATCTACGACATTAAAAGTAATACGGGTATATCTTCCCATATAATTTTAGTACTTTCATTTTGCGATATACTGGAATAAATGACTGCCTTCAGATTAAAAGATTACGGGTTTATTGATATTTTCAATTTATACACGTAATCTACTAATACAGGTTATATCTTCTAATATTCGCGTATATTATTAGTACGGGTCCGATACAATTTTAACGCTTTTATTTTGCATATATTGATTCAATTCCATATTTTTTTGTAAATGTTCTTACATAAGGGGTCCAGGATGTTTTATTCAAGATAATTTTGGATAGCGAGAACAGATATTTTTAAACTTCTTTTTAGGAGCATTATATAAAATAATTTAACAGAATATTTTGATTAAAAATGTCATTTAGTATACTATAAGAATTTGCACATGATTGTGCATTTCAAGTTTCTTTGTATTATATACTCCGTACGAAGAACGGGTATGCTGATAGTTATATGCTGAATCCAAGTCAGTCATTATCTAAACTCAATCTGTAGCCGAAAATGAGAAATAGATGTTGCAAGGAAAATATATATATATGTAATTGGAACTTACATCTGTGGAACGGAATGTGCAAATCTTTCTTGAGCTCTACCAATCCCCACCAAAATATAATGCTGATATGTCCATTATCTATTCTAAGAAAATAGACGTTTCAAAGAAAGGTTTTGAACCGAAAGTGAAAACAAAACGATAATTTAAATCCTTAATGAACCCTCCTATCCTCTAATGTACTAGATAATGAACTTATATATATGTATATATATATATATATATATATATATATATATATATATATATATATATATATATATATATATATATATATATATATATGTATATATATATATCAGGTCATCATTTACGTTCTGCCCGTAACTAATTTTGAGAAATAAATCGAAAATTTGAGAAATAAATCAAAAGAAAGAAATTGAAATTTTTTAACCAGACGTGGGAAAAGAACCGGAAATGGAAATCCTTAGTGAACCACTACGTCCTTTGGAATTCGATGCTAAATTCATATCAGTCAACATCTAAACTTAATTTATTTTAAATCTGAGGAAATAAAGTGGAAAAGAATTGGAAGCGGAAATGCTTAATGAATAACCTTACTTCCTCCAGAATTTGATGCTGAAATCCATATCAGTTATTGTCTAAGCTCTATTTATATCCAATTTTTAGAAACAGATGTTTCAAGGAAACATTTTTAAACTGGAAGTAGAAATATTTAGTGAACTCCATCCAAAATTTAATTACCTCCTCTAGAATTTAATGCTGAACCACATCAGGTATTGGCTAAGATTTAGCTACAGCAGATCCTGGAAAATAGATGCTTCAAAAACTGCATAGATGCATTCTTTCCTGTTTACTTAAAAAATTAAATTGTTGTACTATAACGTTTTCCAATATATCACACGTTATTTTAACACTCAAATGGAACCATAAAAAATACTGATGTGCGCAGCACATGACTTACACTACATAATGCAATGGTTTCATTTTTTTTCACTGCTAAATAGCGATATACAAGATCCACAGAACAATGTTTTTGGCATTGAATTAACATTATGTAGGTTTAAATTGTGAACAATTATTAGTCCTGAAGGAATATATTGTCATCAAATTGCAATTAGCATTTAATTAATATCATGTAGAATGAATAACGTCTTGGTCTTATTTTTGGGCTTCAAAATATAAGACTATTAAAAATAGTATCTTCTTTGGTGATAGAACGAACTAGATCCACAACAATGCTGTTACATAATATTGCATATGGAAAGTAAACATATTTGACGGTAATAAAAGCTTGAGCAACGCATTTAAGCACAAATGAAAAATAATGCAGCATAGATCTGTTTCGAGGATACACTGTATCCTCTTCTTCAGTGCAAGAGAACCAACAAACCCCGTTTTGGCTCTTGTCATTTCGTCAAAAAGACGAAATGACACGAGCCAAAACGCATCATTATGGGGTTTCTGCAACATCGTCACTGATTCTCACATCGAAAATAGACGTACGGGTTGTCGCACAGGACAGTTAACCCGGCGCGGAGCGCCTTTAATCTACAATATAAATTTCTAGTACTTATCTTCATTATTTAACATTATTTCTGTGAGGCCAGGATTCACGTAGACAGCTTTATGAATTATGATATCTAGCAGGCAAAACAAGGACATCAGGCTGCAATACGTCAATGTATTGCAATCCTGACACAAGAGGTCAGCAAGAGCTATAAATAAGGGGGGCTTCAAGCACAGGTTGGGTCGAACCAGAGCAATTACTGGAGGCTAAAAGAAAAACCATGGGATTGGTTAAAAGGTTAACCAATACGGAATGGTTACTACGTCGCCCTGAGGTCAACCAATAGTAGCCGAACAGGCGTATCAGACCTCAGGCAAAAAGAGATGGCAACCGAGAGAAGGTTCTACAGATTCAGTTGCATTCAGTGTAATATACAGAGTGTCCCAAAATATGCAAACGCTCTTTAATTCTTTACCTGTTGGAGATAAGTGAACGAATTGCAAAAAATGTTGAAAGTAAGGTAGGAAAAAAGACTACGTTAATGAAATTGTCCTCCCATTAATTTAAAAAAAAACTACACTTTTTAAATTTTTATTCGACCCCCTTAGACAAATTTGGTCAATCAGAATTTTTTTATTTTTAAGCAAAAAGATCATTAAAAAACCCGAATATATGTATCTTTAAAATTGAGCGAGTTATATTTAATTGATATTTAAACATTATGAATGGGGACCATATATCAAATTAGAAATGTAAATTTGTGATATATCACAAAAAAGATAAAACAGGAGGATAATACATAGGAGGCATTTTTGCGAATTGCACGTAGGATCACGATGCAATCACGGATTCTTAAGTACTTTTCACATTGAGACATGCCATTTTTTATTTAAAACAATTAAAATAAATAAGTAAACAAATGCAAGTATGTATTTGATTTTGAAATTTAACATAATTTTTCAAAACGAAGAACAGAACTCACAGACGATTTTTTCTTTTCTCTAACTCTAATTTAGCCGTTTTAAATGTTTATAGTAAAATATTTTTTAACAAGAATGATCAATCATGCTTAAAGCATTGATTATGAAACACTTTCCAACTTCAATGCAATTTTATTTAAAAAAGTCAAAAATGCAATACATTCCTAGGTAATATTTTAAAACTTATCACAATACTACATTGATTTATTATATTTGAAAACTTAAACCTTCATTGAAAAAAATGAACTTCATTCAAATGACGGCATTAAAATATAAATTGCCTGGTTTAAATATCTCTAAAATGCAATACATTTCACGGTAATATTTTTAAAACTATCATAATACTACGATAATATATTATATTTGAAAACTTCATCGAAAACAACTGAAATAAATTCAAATGACGTCATAGAAAAAATAACACGCCTGGATCTCTCTATAAAAGCAGGATTTCATTCATTTCATTCATCACAATACTATAATAATTTGTTTTATTTAAAAATTAACACCATGGAGCTACAATTCATAAACTCTATGCTTAAAACTTCATCGAAAAAAATCATCCTTCTGTTTATAAAATCAATTAATACTTCCTTCATATCAGCCATGCAGACTCCATGGACTGAATTATTTTGCGTTAAAGAAATACAGTAATTTTAATAGAACTCATTCTACATATTTTGCTGTTTACATTTTACATAGGTGAAAAATAGGCTTAGCTGTAGAAATAATCAAATTTGAATGAGAATTTAAACTCAAATATATTGTCATTGTGTTGCTTTAGTATGTAGATGCACAGAATTTAAGCAAAAATAAAGTAGTTTTAGGGCGAATACAACACTCAATATGAATTAAAAAGAACTTTAAAAAATCACGATTTTGAAACAAAATGGATGCCATATGTCATTTTGAAGTGGATCATGTGATCGTTTCATATCATGGTCACGTGATCGTTTCATATAAGATGTGTAATTATTATTTTAATTTTTATTTAAAAAACTACTGAATATATTTCGCTGAATTTTTTTTTATATATTTTATGGAACAATTTGACTATTACCTAAAATTTCCGAAGGAATTTGTGAATTTTAAATCCGCTTAAAAAATGCTTGAAAAATTAGGTCCCATGGGGCTCAATGTATTTCATTTTTTCAACCCGGGTTCAATCCAAAACTAATTGGGTGATATTATTCATTTATATTCCCATAGGTCCTACAGACCGTCTGGACAACATTCTAAAATTTCATGGCAGTTATCGTGCTAACGGACAGACAGACAGACAGAATGAACAAAGTCATAAACACTTTTCAACTTTGTTGTAAAGTGTTAAAAAAAACTGAAGAATGAAATGCTGACGATTTATTTTTAATTTACGTATTTATTCCCAGTATTATTTCTATTCAATACAACTAAACTGTTTTTTAATATTATACCAAAATAAAGAAGATTTGAAATCATTCAGTGAATTGTCTGAATATTTAGTTCTGAATTGACGAAGTAAGAACACACGTAACTTGTTGTGCATTATAGTATTTTTAACAAATAACGAGTTTTTCCAATTAAGAATGATTTATGCTCTGTTTCATAAAAGTACTGCAGAAACTGCTCGGGATTTTAGACGGCGATATCCAAACTTGCCTGAAATTTCACGTACAGTTAACGTATTTTTGATCTAAACAATTGACATCGTCAATTTGTTTATGATCCCTATTTTCACTGATGAAACAGCTTTTCACATGGTACAGAAAAGTGGCATAAGTCAAGTTTTTTCCTTTATCATAATTCAGTTGATTTTAAAGATACAGATATGCGGTTTTCTTAATAATCTTGTTGCATTGAAAATAAAAAAATTCTGATTGACCAAATTTGTCTAAGGGGGGCGTATAAATATTTAAAAAGTGTAACTTTTTGAAAATTAATGGGAGGACGATTCCATTAACGTGGTCTTATTTCCTACCTTATTTTCAACATTTTTTCAGTTTACATTGCCCACTTATCTTCAACAGGTAAAGAATTAATGCCCGTTTAATTTTTTTGGGACACCCTCTAGAGTACTAGAACAGAGAGAGAACAGATATGGTGAAATTCAGAGAACAGATTTAGATAAGATCAGTAAGAGAATTTACAGATCAGTAAAATAATTCAGAAATCAGTAAGATAATTCAGAGATCAATAGCATATCTTTCAGAGAAATGTAGTGAGAGATCAGTGAGAGATCAGCGAGAGATCACTAACAGATATTCAGAATAATGTAGTGATAGATGTAAGTTAGAGTAAGAGAGATATGAGTAATAGTGACAGGCTACCACAGAAAGAAGGAAGACGCCCATTGAAATATTCATGAAGTTACGTGCATTTAGTGAGGATGTGTCAGCGTTCAGAAAGGCAATAGGCTGAGTGTCAATGTCCAGAGACCCAATTGGAGGTATGTACTTATCAAATACTATAATAAACCAGTTTCATAATAGTAAGTTACCTGGTCTCACATATCCAATCTCCTCCATAATTATAGTGGTAATTGTTGTAATTAATTTAATAATGAATAGCATGTTCTTAATAAATAATGTTATTTTAAAGTTAAAAATAGGTGCAGTTAATTGTGAGTAGTATTATGTTAATATATTATATTTCAGGAACTCGTACTAAAGATATTTATGGTGGGTTATTGCGGCATTTCAAGGTATCAACGCAATGTGTTTAATTAACTTCAATCTCTGCTTATGTTTCTTGTTTGCATATCATAAGTTCTATGGCATATATGGAGTTTCTAGGTTTGAAAGAGATGGGAAATAGAATTTGTCAACGAAACACAGAGGGGGGTATATATACAAAAGTCCTGGATTAAGTGTCCACCTGAGAGAGCCAGTCAGAATGCAGAATGAAGGTCAGACCATCTAATCTATAACAAAGAGTAACACACAAGATTGTCGTGCACAAACACAAGACGAAAAATAAGTCAAAACAACACATAAGAGCGCCAAAGACTAAGAAATAGAACAAAAATAAAGGAAAGTGAAAAACATTGCAGGGAACTTCGCCAGACTGAGTACAAAAATGGAGTAAATTTCTATTCATAAGTTAATGTTTTCGCTCGGATATTTGCGATACAAAATTAGAAAAAAAAATCCATTTTTTTCCTTTCCAATTCAGCAGTGATCTACTTTTACAATCAGTTTTAAAAAAATTACGTGTATTAATAATGGACGGATTTGCAATGTACAATACAGTGCAAATTAAGATAAATAGGTATACGTACGTTTCGATAATCAACAGGATTTCTTTTTTCAGAGCAAAAAATCTGCACATGAATGCGCAAATAAACGCAAGGCTATGTCGCAAAAGCTGAAATGACAAAATGACATCTCAATATCTGTATTGGCACCACCTAGTGGAATGAAAGGGAAATAGAAAAAACAGAAAATATGAACAGGAGACGCAAACAAGGAAAAACAAAATTCAGAAATATTGTAAAGAGCCTTGTTGCCTCAACCAAGAATCGAATCATGGATCATCGTACTGGCCACCCGACGCTCTAGCATTGAGCAATTGGGATGGAATTACAAGGTCTTGCATTCGAAGTGGACTCTGCAGTCTACCTTCTAATGTCCGATTGTTGTGCAAATAACAAACTGACTGACAACCTCATGCTATTTTTACCTTAGACTAACCTCTTGCTACTAATTTTATCCTCCAGGTTAGCTTCCTGCGTGGCCGTTGTCCTCCCGATCTGAAATCTTCGCTCAATATACCAGAGACCACTGAATTTGGCTAGTCGTACTTTCAAACATCCAATATATTTTCTACTGACCTACAAAATTGATCTGTTCAGTCGTCATTATAAAGGACCTTGTTGCCCCAACCGGGAATCGAGCCACCGATCTTCGTACAGCACCGCTGACGCTCTACTATTGAGCTACTAGAACGGAATTGCAAGCGCTTATAGTCGAAGTGGACGCTGCAGTAGAAGCAAATGACAGACCATTTATACCATTTACAATACATGGCCACTTACAAAACAAAACCCCTCGCAATATTCGTGATATTGCATGCTTTTAATATAAAATCAAAAAACTCATAAAATGTTAAAATAGGTTTACTATAATTAAATGAACAAATGCGTGGCAAATGTATTTACTCAAAACAAATGAATGCCATTATTTAGTAATTATCATGAGTAATTCTCGAGATATTAGAAATTTTACTTTTTCCAGGGAGCCCGATATCTCTGGAAGTAATCGTTTGAATTATATGAAATTCTGTAAGCTTTTTTTAATCGGTCATAACAACAATTTTATTGATGTTATTCGAAATATAGATATAAGAACACTCTGATTTATATTATTGTTTTTTCTTACTATAAAAATTTGTTATTCAGTAGTCGTTATTATCAAAATTTGTTATACGGTAGGCACTTTAGATCTTTTTTTTTCAAACATGAAACATATTCTTACCTAAAAAAAAATACATATTTGTAATTTATCATTACTTTTTCATATACATCACACCCAGCATTCGGAAATGAATACGGAACATTGTTTGATTTCCATTTGACACATATGTCTAGTGTCTTTTGCAGCAGCCATACCTCTAATTGCCTCTTCATGATACTAACAGTTTTTATGTCTTATCCTCATCTCTCAGAAGTATTATCCCTTGGTTCATTTATCGAATATAATGAGGCGGTTTCCTCTAGTTTTAGGAGAAAAGCAGTAATATTTGCATCTCCAATCAGTATTTAATTTATTATTTTCAAAGCTTTCCATAATTGTCAGACACGAAAAAAGCACTATCTATGAACACAATTAAGAAAGTACATTAAGATAAACCTAACTTAAATTTCTGGCCAAATAATTTTTTTAAAGACAAACACACGTTTTGGAAACTTCTGGGTTTACTTTTTTAGTATGAACGAGTGAATGACTGTACTCAAATGTAGATAGATACCATGTTCTGGTAAGGTATTGAAGTACAGCAGTGATGGTGATACGTACTGCAACGATAATAAGTAAAACCCAGGAGCAATGTTATTCGTATTGGGCAGCCGAAGCTCTACCGTTGAGCTACTGAGACGGAATTGCAAGCTCTTATATTCAAAGGGGACTTCTTGTTACTTTTACCTCAGGTGAGTCTCCTGATGCTATTCTTATCCTCTAGGTGAGCTCTCTACGTGGTCGTTATCCTCCTGATTTGAAATCAAAGCCCAATATACCAAAGTCCACTGAATCCGTGCTTGTCGTACTAGGGTCACGTTCCGACTTCCGATATCTTTGCTACTAACCTACAGGGTTGATTTGTTCGGGCGCTATTGTAAAGAACCGTGCTGCCCCAACCGGGAATCGAACCACGGATTTTCTTACTGGCCAGACGCCGCCTTACCATTAAGCTATTGGGTCGAAATTGCAAGCTCTTATAGTCGATGTGGACTGTGCAATATGAATTCAGAGAAATAAAGTCTTTGTTATTATTATTTTATGTTATTTTATGTAAGTCATTTTATATTGAAGTACGATTTTGATTATTTTGACATGGTTCCTACAAGGTACAAGTCTACACTTATAAGTTACAAGTCTACACTTACAAGTTACAAGTCTACACTTACAAGTTACAAGTCTACACTTACAAGTTACAAGTCTACACTTACAAGTTACAAGTTTTAAATTAGTTATTTTATGCTGAAATAGCAGTTTGATTAATTTTCATATAAACCGGTTCCTACAAGTGATCAAAAATATTATCACGGAGTTTCCATCTTGACATTATTGGGAATATGGTAGAACGTCTAACTATCTTTGAACCGAATCCGTAGGAGAAGTCCTTCATATGCTAATGTTAAATTAATTATTTTGTAATATTTAAGTATTTAGAAAACTAGACATCGCGTCGTGTTTATTCGTAGAACTCGCCAATTGCTCTGTATCTAAAAGATTAGTTGTAACCCTATGAAATTTGCTGGAAATATTAAAATATACAATAAATAAATAAGAGAATAGTTTTGAGTAATTTAAGTTTGAACACCTTCAAACAGGGTATTCTAAGATAAATTTCAAAACACCGCTTTTTTAAAAAGATCTCCAATTATCAGTGAAAAATCAATCCAGTCATTTTCTGGGGAAAATATATTTGTGCAGTCAAAAGCTGAACCACCATGGTTTACTTTTAGAGTTATTCCTAATTTAAATGGGCTGCACTCACAATTTACCCTTAAAAACAATAAGTATCTGCTCCAATGATTTAATCATCATTAAATATCCCCCACTATAGCAGGGGAAGAACAGCAGATTCAAGGTGTAAGTAGTCTGCTCCATCCGCTCTCTTTCTCCCAAAAAGATTATCCTTGCTTTCTATTTGTTTCCCTCCTCCACAAATTCAGCCATGCAGTTAAAAAGAAGGAGATAAAACTCCTATGGATGAAACGCTTGACTATGCCATAATGCTTCGAGAATTATACCTAGGTTCTGCTAGTGTTAGTAAAGTAGCTGCTAATCTTAGTTGACATAACAGAAAGTCGGAGTATTTAGTACATGTATTTTTAATTATTTTTAACTTAAGGGTTCCCTAATAATGAGTATAACTAAGCAGTATTTTTTCATAGTTGTAGGATGGAGTGCAGAGTACATGGGGATAAAAATAAATTGAACGGTAAAACTAATTTTGTATATGTAGGAATAGACTGTAATGTTTCAGTTCTACATTGCATTGCACTAATAATTTATTTTTACAAAATTGACAGTTTAAATGACTATTTTAAGCCTTTTACCATAGAAATTCCTACACTGCAGATCTGTTTATCTTATCCCAGCGCCACGTGAATCATTCTCTCAAACGTTATTGGCGTTTTCTTAATATGGAGTTTTAACTCCTTACTTTTACCTCCATGGATTCAGCATTCCATATATGCACCTTTCTCTCAAGTTGGAGGTGTTTCAGAGTAGGTAAAAACCAGTAAGCTGACAATAGTTCAGTTGTCAATGTTGTCATGGTAACTAATCGCTTCTCTGGCACAGGAGGAATGAAGTGAGTAATCAATTATAAGGTGACAACTTGTGTGACGTCGGAAAACAGATAATAAAGTCGAACGGGAACTGTTCTATAAACGATTAAAGAAATTTTCCGATAACTGATGCAAATTTCACAAGCTATAATGAAAATTTAAAATCTAATGTGGGCAGAGCATGACTTTCCCTGCAGACTCATATTCACGTTCTCTTTATTTCTTCAATAATTCATTAAATTCAGTTTAATTGCGCAAAATAACAGCCATAATGATATTAAATTTATCTGAATTTTCACTTTCAATTCAATTTTCGTTTTCACTTGGTAACTGGACTTATTTTCAAAGGTGGCGTAGCGAAAATGCGGAAAAACTAAAATATCTCAAGAACGGCTGGTTCTAGAGTAATGGGGTTGGTCTTAATGTTTTCGTTGTCAAAAATATTACGTATAAAATAAACATTTAATTGAGCTGACCTTTTTTTTATTTTTAAATTTAACGAATTTTGCGGGCCATTTCGCAAAAAAAGGGCGGGTTCTTTTTTTTCCACTCATGCCAAAATCTAATCAGCACCAGGTTAACAACTACAAGTGATTTATCTACCAAATTTTGTGAAATTTTGTCTATTAGTTTTTCAGCTAGAGTGGATACAGGCAATTTTTGGGGGCCATTTCACAAAAAAGCACGTTCTTTTATCCCGAATCGTACCAAAATCTAATCAACACCAGGTTCACCAACCTACCTACTAAATTTTATGAAATTAGGTCAATTCGTTTTTCAGTTAGAGTGCACACAAAATCTGCACAGACAGACAGACAAACACAGACACACACACAGACGTCACGCCAAAAATAGTTTTTTCGTGTTCTAAAACATGTAGATCCGTCCTAAAACGTGTAGATCCGTCCTAAAACGTGTAGATCCGTCGAGAACTCGAGTTGCAATTTCGGCACGAATCCAATACTTTCCCTATACATTACGACGTATTGCAGGGAAATTAATAAGGTTGCTGTATGAATATATAAATATGAATTAAAAAATGGTGCCTTGGTTTAAATTTAATGCTTAATACAACAATAATGTGTGAAATAGAAGTTTTAGATGGTTAAATTAAAAAAATATATAAAAATTATTGTCATATGTTTAAACAAATTATATATTTAATAAATATGCCTAGTAAAATGAGGTAGCAACATGCTTAAATGAATACTTAATAATGCTTAATACTGAATTTGTTGAAATGAATAATCAATAATGATAACTTTAACGAATATTAGTGAATGTATCATCTACATTAACGTAACAAAATTTAAAATTTAATTTTTTCATTACAGATAGTTACAATGCTGCTTGTGGGTATTCGACCTCATGGTATATTATGTTAATGATATTGTACATATGCTGTATTTTGTTGCTTAAAAATTGAAAATAAGAACTTGAAAATAAACAATTAACTTGGTGAAAAGTAATTAGTGTGAAAGCCCCAGGCCGTCCGGCTCGTCCAGAGGACTTAGAGCAAAAGTAATTAGTGTATAATAACTTGACATACCTGTTAAGTCAGCTAGAAAAAATTTATCCCACTTTATACCCTAAAAATTAGATAGTAACATGTAAATGTTGTAAGACATGTACATGGAATTTGTTTGTGTTTAATAAGAGAATTTACTCAAACGCAACCTTTTATATCTTCTGCTCCACTAAAGTTTCATTGACGAATAAATGAAATATGCCAACCTACAGTGGTGCTAAAAAATTGCATCACCCCCAAAAGATCAGCATTTCTAAAATAAATGTTTAATATAGTGTAATAAACCTAAATGCTGTGTCATACTTTTAGTGCATTCACCTTTATACGTATGGAAATTTTAAGTGTTATCATCTGCTAGCTATTATTATGGGACAGAACTAGAGATGAAATTACTCCAT
Organism: Amaurobius ferox; assembly: GCA_951213105.1. Taxonomy (NCBI): domain Eukaryota; kingdom Metazoa; phylum Arthropoda; class Arachnida; order Araneae; family Amaurobiidae; genus Amaurobius; species Amaurobius ferox. Next base: position 59,860,048 of record OX578142.1, on the reverse strand, counting down.
GTCATCTCGAGAATTTAACAAATTATATATTTTAAATATGAAAACTCTATTATTAAGAATAAATTAACATTCTAATGTCACATATTTATCTTTATCATTCAATATTTAATAAAATAATACTGTCACATATTTTCCTTTATGATTGAATATTTAATAAAATAAGAATATCACATATTTCTCTTTATTATTACATATTTCATAAAATAAGATTATCACAAATTTCACTTTCTTTTAAAATATTTAAAGAAATAATAATGTCACATATTCCTCATTATTATTTTGGAATATAAAAATAATGCAGATATTCCTAAATAAATAATGTTTGTGCATTACTGCATACTTTCATCTTGAATGTATTCATCCACTTTAACTGTGTTAATGCCCATTTTTCCTCGCCAACGTCATGGAAATGTGTGGGTAATGAAATTATTTTAGTACCTTTGTGTGTGGATCATGAAAATTTGATCGTATTTGGTAGAAAAAGCCTGAACGCGTAATGAAAAAATTATAAATTTATAAGACTTACCTTTTAAACAGAAAAAAAATATAATTGAACAATTTTAATTCCATTAGTTTTTGAAGCTGTATTCTTCATGCTTATATCATCATCATCCCTGACTCGATAGCAGTAGGTAGGCCTTTACCTTCCTCTGAAGACTACACCAGGCATCATTTTCAATGCAATATTACGGCAATTCATCAGTTTTAAGACCTGAATATCCGTCCGCACTAGCACAGTCTGGATCTTACCCTTGCTCACTTTCCCTGGGGTTTAGAGATCTTCTTGACAGGGCTGTTTCCCCCAATACATAATATATGTAAAGCCCAATTTAGACGTGTGATTTTAATAAACTTTATTATATCAGTAGATCCCAGAGAGTTTAAAATTATCCCTTCTTTTTCACTGTCTGCTTTCCCTTATGTCACCCAAAACACCAGTTAAGTTCTGTTTAAAAATTCACTTACAATGGTGAAGATTTTGCCCGACACATTTTATACGAACCATCAACCGGCTGTATTTATTTCCCTGTACGTATCTTATAAACTAAAGATAATAGAACGTTGATTTTTGAATTTTCTGACAAGCAGGCATGATGAGACAAGACGTTATAATGCGTTTATTTTACCCAACAATGCGTCAAAGAGTGTATATAATTTTTTTTATGAAACTTCAGCTTTTGAACCTAAATTCTAAAGTCTACTGATATAATTAAAATCTTAGTATCCAACATGTTAAGTACTTCACTGTTTCTCGTACAGAAATTCCTCAATTATGAAATTTTAATTACTATTCTAAATCTCATGTCGTATTTACCAGCTTTTCTCTCATAAAGGGTGACTTATAAATCAAAATTCTACAGAAAATCTGTTCAATATACAGTTTAAATTTAGTTTGATGAGTGTCCTGTAGCAATCGTTAACAGAAAATTATAAAATTAAAAAAAATTCAAATTTTAGGAACCATAACGACTGCTTGATGTCTCGAAAATATCCTATTTATCAAATTTTCTTTCAGAAAGGTGACATAAATAATCAAAATTGTGTTAAAAATCTGTTTAAGATACGATATGAGTTTATCCATGGTAAACCCGTACGTTACAGAAAACACAGAGGCTGTTTAAACATTATTAGAACGATTTTATTGCAAAAACTTAACAAAACTTAATTTAATTCAAATTTTTTTTTGAGCAACAGCTCATTGTAGAGAAGCTAAATTATCGTCTGTTGTAGTTAAATTTTGTCTATGTTAAAAATGGCACATGCAAACAAATTTTTGGATTAAAAGCTGTGTTTTTGCCCTTTCTAAAGACAAATGCTCTTAATACTCTTATTCTGTAATTAAAACACGATGTTGAAACCATGGAATTTGCATTTATAACTGCAAAATTAGCTATATGATTATTAATAACGAAAAAAATTATCAATACATTACTTTATGCATTTACGACTATTTCAGCCGATCCGGTAGTCGGTAGTCAGGGACATGCGTTTTCGTCTGATCCCTAGATTGCCGGGTTGCGGGTTCGAATCCCGCCAGAAAGCATGGATGTTTTCATGTCGAGGCCAAGTCAGACTTCCTCCCTTCGGGGAGCCTCTATAAAAGTGGAGCTGCAAATCTCCCCCCTTTCGCCATGGGATACCCTGGGGGGTCTTGTGGAAGTGGTGCGTAGGCGCTCCTTCACCACGGGGAATTAGTAACGAACGAACGACTATTTCAAAAATAGCCTATAGTCTCGAAAGAAAATCCACCGACTGAAAGAACAATTGCAGTATTTTTAAATACCTCTGAATCGATTGTAATAAGATGATAAATAACTCTCGAAATAAAGATTTAGCTCTTTAAAGTATAAAGACTGTAAACATAATGTTTACAGCCTTTTACCTAGACATGTATTTGAGAGTAGAACACGATGTAGAATTCTCTATGAAAATCGTTTGGGCGGTGATATATTGAAATATAATGTGACAATTGATGAAGCATGGATTCATTTATATGGCTTTAATAAAAAAAATCTGATGCCTGCAGCACATGACTTTCACTGCCGACTCATAGTCATGTTCTCTTCATTTCTTTTATAATTCATTAAATTGAGTTCAATTGCACAAAATAACACTAAATTTGCATTTCTAATTCATTTTTTGTTTTTATTTGGTAATTGGACATTTTTTTTTTCCGAAATCGGCGTAACAAAAATGAAAGAAATCTCAAATATCTTGAGAACGGTTAGTCCTAAAGTAGAATGGAGTGTGTTATATTATTTTCCTCCTCAAAAATTGCTTATAAAACATGAATTTAATTGATACATTTGAGCATACACAACTTAGTCTTTTTTTTTAGATTTTGGCGATTTTAGCGGGCCATTTCGCTGAAAAAGGCAGATTGTTCTTTTCCGAATCGTACCAAAATCTAATTAGCACCAGAGTATCCCACAAGTAACTTATCTACCATTTTTTGTAAAATTTGGTCATTTAGTATTTTAGATAGGGTGAATACACGAAATTTTTGCGGGTCATTTCCTAAAAAAAGGCCGGTTATTCTTTTCCAAATCGTACCAAAATCTAATCAGCACCAGAGTAACCTACAAGTAACTTAGCTACCTAAGTTTGTGAAATTTGGTCAATTAGTATTTTAGCTAGCGTGGATACATGAAATTTTTACGGGCCATTTCGCAAAAAAAGACAGGTTCTGTTTTTACGAATCCTACCAAAAACTAATCAACACCAGGGTCTCATCCAAGTGACTTACCAACCAAATTTTATGAAATTCGGTTCATTAGTTTTTCAGTTAGAGTGGATACATACATTGCACAGATAGACAGGCACACACACAGACGTCACGCTAAAACTGTTTTTTTCGTATTCTAGAGGTCTCGAAACGTGTAGATCCGTCGAAAACTCGAGTTGTGATTTTCGGTATGTTTCCAATACTTTCCCTGTACATTACCATGTATAGGGAAAGTAAAATTAGGAAAATAAAATTAGGAAAGTAAAAATAGGGAAAGTAAAATTACTATAGCAAAGGTGAGAAATAACCTGAAAACGTGATTACAAAAATGCAAAGAAATTTTCAGTTAAGGATGTATAATTATTGCTGGCTTTTTGTACAACGGTAAATTAAAGTTAAGAAAAGTCGATAAAATATTAAAATCAATTCAACATATTACAAGATAATGTTTAACTCTTTTATTTAAAAAAATAAATACCATCTCTTTATCCAGAAACTCTTAATAAAGATAAAACTACCAATCGCACATTAACATCTACGGCTAAATTTCTTGAAATAATAATAAAAGATACAGGTATCAAAGCTATACCTTTTGCTTATTTGCCTTAAAAATATCCTGTTGTGTCACCGATATATTATTATGCTTTTAGATTGTTAAAAAGATGACTTTCTAAACTCAGATCTAAAACAATAAATGGACTATGAGAAACTGTGAAACAGGAGTGGAATAAAATACCCCTCATAACATTAAGAAAAGCGATCTTATCTTGGGAATTAAGATGTAAAATGATAGTCCAAAGAAAGAGGCATCATATAGAACATTTAAGAACTAAATATTGGTACTTCAAGCATTAATAATCTTACTTTAAATTTGTTCTAAAAGAGGCCCAAAAGCCTCTGTACCAATAGGTCATTTCACTGGTTACCTATTTCTCTTATCTACAAAGACATGATGTCTTCTGTCGTTTGACACTTTGGTTAGGTCTGATCAAAGTATTAGATCTAACCAATACATTAACATTGATATCTATCGATACCTTAATATGAATTACCGTTGATAAATATTTTATTTATCCATTATATTACGAAACATGTACTATTAAGCTCAGGTAACAGCTTCACATGGATGTTCCGTTTAATATATTTATCAATCTTGTTTCCCTTTGATTTGTTCTAACAGTTATAGTCTTGATAGTACTAGAGTTTAGCATCAAAATATTTCAGAGTTTAGAAAGTTTCACTTCAAAGTGTTTTTGCTTGCTATAAATAAAATTAATTATTTTTGCTTTAAGGATACTTTTGAGAATTTCAATAGAAGGCACATTTATCAAATTCCTTGTCAGTGACCTATCGTATATCGTTCAAACAAATAGTTTATCGTTCAAGCCTATCATATACGATGACTTATCGTATATAGATAAAATTAAACATACATTAAGGCGTCGCTTGAGAGAAAATAAAATGTTTGTGAAAAATCAAAAAAATTAATAATTTTCTATTGTAATTCTCTTTTGAATAACTAATCACCGGTTTAACTCATTTTCTGTCTTTAATATTGAAATTTCTTTCCAACTTCATATTTCAGTTTGTTTGAAGTTTTTGTATCACTAAAAAATCCAAATTCTGGCGAAGGTAGGGTGCAATTACTAAGAATTTCCACTTCTGGTTCTAGAGATATTACTTCCAATTAAAAATGTGCATTTTACATACAACATTTATTTCTCAGGATTGGTTATAGATAGATCTTAGATGATGACATGACTGATATGAATTCACCATTGAATTTCAAAGAGGGTAGATAGGTTTTCCAAAGTTCTATACTTTCCGTTAGAGAGATGTTACTTTCGATTTTTTCCAAAAATGTGTATGATTAAACGAATTAAGTATAGAAAACAGTATAAAAATACTTAATAGTTCTGTTCGTATAAAAATACTTAATATAAAGGCTCAGTCATAAATTAGTTGTTAAACTATTTTATTATTCACACTTAAGTAAGAAACCAAAACATTTCTGAAACGTTTGTTTGCGTCTACCATATTATATGTAATGCAGTTTACATCATCATATTTTTTATAAAGTAATATAAGTAGTTGCAAATTAAAGATTATTTTTATGTAAGCATATACACAAAGTATCCGAAAAGAATATAGTTTCAGAACTTGAAATGATATAATTACATTTTTTAATTAGAAGGCAAATACTTTTGCCCAATTATCCTGCGTACTATCATTTTTCAAACGAAACAATAATTGATTTGTAAACATTAATTCTTTTCGATATTCTAATGTTGTTAAACAACTTATTAATTCAAGGCAATTCACTAAAAACAACAAGGCCATAATTACACAATGAAACGATCACAATTGATTTGTATAATGGATGGACATATACCATTTGTCGCAGACTAAAAGCAAAGAGCAAAGTCTGAAATTATAGTGATCTTGAATGAACTTCCACTGTAATGATTGCTAATGTTCTCTCAAATTTGGTACAAATTTTAAGTAACAATCCAGTGAATGAATGATGCTAATGACACTATTATGATTGGAGAGTTAGTTATTACATGTGGGAAACAATTAAGTAGGATGGTTGAAACTACTTATACTCGTGAAATAATTTTACTGTATAATCATTATGTTTAATTTATGTTTGAAATGTCTGTAATGACTCTCAGTATCTGGAGAATTCTTGAAAAATGTAGCCATAATTCATTCTGCTTATTCAATGCAGTTTTTTGCAGCATGATGTGATTTTAAAAATAATATACATTTGATCTGTGCGGGATAAAAATGTTATTTTTACTTTCCCTATAGCACATGGTAACATATCGGTAAAGTATTAGAATCGTGTCGAAAATCGGAGCTTGAATTTTACACGTTTCGAGCACTATAGAACATAAACCCATCATTTTTAGAATCATGTTTGTTATGGTCTGTCTGTGCGTCTGCTAAATGTATGGGTGAACTCTAGCTAAAAACTATTTCACAAAATTTTACGAATATTGGTAAGTCACTTTTGGGTTATCCTGACGCCGATTAGATTTCGGTATGATTCAGAAAAATGGAAGCTGACTATTTTGCGAAATTATCCCCAAAAATAGTCAAAATGTAAAATAAAAGGTTCAATATATGCTGAAATACATTATTTAATTGCTTGTGTTTTGCATCATTTTTGACTGCAAAACACATATAAGACCAACCCCATTATACTTGGATGAACTGTTCGCAGCATATTTCAGGTGTTTTGGCTTTTGAGGAGCTGGCACGGAGAAGTTGTCAATTGAAACAAAATCTGTGACAGCACAAGCCTTTCGCTACAGACGCAAATTAATGTTTACTTCTATCCTTTCTTAATCCATTGAATTGAATTTAGTTGGATTAAATGCAACAGATACTTATTTCAAAATATATTCAATTTCACAATTTTATAACATTTAATTTTTCATCTGGCATTTATAACATTTAATTTTTCATCATCATGAAATATGTTACTAACTCGAAAAAATTACAAAAATTGAAAATAAATAAATAAATATCCTGAAAACAGTTCATCCCAGAGAAATGTGGTTTATCTTATTCTTTTCACCGTCAAAAATTACCTATAAAATAACCATTTAACCCGTACATTAAAATATATATAATTTTTTTTTATTTCAGATTTTGAAGATTTCTGCGGGCTACTTTGACAAAGAAAGGCAGGTTCTGTACTTACAAATAATACGAGCACCAATATCTAATTAGCACCTGAGTATCCCACAAGTAATTCTACCAAATTTTGTAAATAACTTTTCGGGTACAGTAGGTACACATATATTGCACCGACACACATACACACACACACACACACACACAGACACACACACACACACACACACACACACACACACACACACACACACACACACACACACACACACACACACACACAGAAAATGCCTTTCTCGTGATTTAGAGACCCGAAACGTGTAGATCTGTCGGAAATTTGAGTTCCGATTTTTGACACGATTCCAACACTTTCTCTACACATTTCAATGTATTGTAGAGAAATAAAATTGTAATGTGGATATCATATGATTTTCCTTATAGACTCAAATTCACAATCCATGGAGCTTAATTGCTCAAACTGCCACAGATACTTACTTGATATCAAGGCAGTAGCTAGGGAGTGGGCTAAGCCAGGGAGGACTTAGCCCACTCCCCTGGAAAACTGCTTACTTCAATTCATAATAAAAGTACAGTTGTTTAACTTTTAAAGCCGAAATATGGCCGGAATATAGCCTTAAAAATTCGATTCACTCACGGCAGACGATCTCCAAGGAATCTTAGACTTCTGTCGGTTTTATGCCAAATTGTGTCTTTCTTGGTTGAGCCTTTGGAAGAAATTACCGGAAAAAGGTGTGTTACATGAAGATGAGAAATTTCAAACTTAGCGGAGGGATTGGCAGGGGGGAGGGCAAGCTATGGCGACAGCCAGTCTGGAAAAATAACATAACAGTATATAAAATTGTAAAGAACTTTATGACAGAATTTATGCAATGGGGGCCCAAATCCTGGACTTCTCACATCGGCCAGACCTCAAGCAACTAGGGTGGAATTAACCAAAACCAATCAGCTACCATTGCTTGAGGCTGGTAATAGGCAGCCAGATGATTTGACCAACCAGGAGCAAGGGGTCAAAGTATGATGACACCACCCTAACATAGGCTAGAGTACTTTATTATCAAGACCAACTTTACTTGCAAAATAACATTAAATATATGTTCTTGAAGGCCAAATGGTTTCCGAAAGATATGCGGCCTCTCAGTAGCGTCCACAGATGATATGCTAATTCTCAACAACCCCTCAGTATGACAAAGCTTTGTTGAGCACTTTGTTATCTCTCCCTTTTTTAATACTTCGCTATCTATCCCCTTTAGACAATCTGAATAAAATCAATTAACAACATTTGTATTTTGACGCTATTTTTGACGATTTAAAATGCTTATTTGTGTAGTGATTGAATATATAATTTTTAAATACTGTACCTTTAACTTGTAAAATAAAATATGTATTTAAACCAGAAAACAGTTTGTTCTTGTAAGTGTTGGAATTCCACGTCTTCTTTACTGAAACGAATGTGTGTTAACTTTTAGCAGCCAACAGATCAGAAATAACTTATCTACCATATTTTGTGAAATTTGGTCAATTACTTTCTGTGCTAGAGTGGATAAATGCATTGCACAGATATACACACACATACAGACAGATAAATACATACATACAAATACACAGACAGACACACACATAGGCATAGGATTAGAAGTAGATTTTTTTCATGTTCTATAATGCCCAAAATGTGCAGATCCGATTTTAAACACGATTCCCATAATTTCTCTATACATCACCATATATTGTTGGGAAAGTAAAAAGAAGTATTAAAACTGCAAATTATATATAACATTAAGAATTTCCTTTTCATTTTGGGCAATTAAACTCAATTGCATGGATTATGAAAAAAAATGTTTTGGAGATTATAGGTAAACACAATGAGCTGCCCGCATAAGATCTTTTTAATTATACGGAAAATTTTTCTACAATTATTCGAGTATTCGGAAAATAACTGATACATGATCGGGAGGGGGGATATTATCATTTTCCAAATGAAACAATTATTGATTTGTAAACATTAATTCTTATCAGTATTTTAATGTTGTTAAACAACTTATTAATTCAAGGCAATTCACTGAGAACAGCAAAGCCATAATTACATCTAGAAGCGAGCACAATTGATTTATGTAAGGTTTGGATATATGTCGTTTGTAGCAGACCAAAAGGAAATGCAAAAGTCTGAAATCATCTTGAAAGAACCACTGTGATGTTCTCTCAAATTTAGTACACATTTTAAGTAATAATCTATCGAATGAATGAAGCTAATGACAGTATTATAATTGGAGAGCTAGTTATTACATGTGGGAAATAATTAAGTACGATGGCTGAGACAACATATATATATATATATATATATACATATATATATGCAATAATTTCAATATATAATTATTATGTTTGATTTATGTTTGAAATGTCACTAATGAATCTTGGTTTCTGACTGAGAAATTCTTGAAAAATATCGATATAATTAATTCTGATTATTCATAGCAACTTTTTGTAGCAGAGCCTAATTTCGGAAAATATATTGTATATATGCAGAATAAAAACATATTTTTTCTTTTCCCTACAGTGTATGGAAATGCATCGTAAAATATTGGATTCATGTCGAAAATCGAAATTCGAATTTTTGACGGATTTGCACGTTTCGGGAACTAAAGAACACACGTCCATTATTTTAGCGTGATATACAGAGTGTCCTAAAAACATTGATCTCGGTTTTTATTCCTTAAATATTGATCTTAGACATATATAATAAATTACAAAGTTGCGTAAAAAAAAGGCACACAATTTTATGAAATCGATCAAAATTTTCAAGGGAATTAAATTTTAAGAAATACAAAATTTAAATTTTAATACGGCCCCCTTACAAAAACATTTCCGATCAGTAAAATGTGCCCCATCCATTAATAAGGCGAGGTACAAAATTTCAGCATTTTATCATAAAAAGTCTCAGAGATATGAAAAGACAAAAATGCTGACTTAAACCACTTTTCGATGCATCGACATGGATTCTCAGAGGGGAAAAATCATGTCGGCAGATCGCGTTTCCAGGGTCATACACAAATTACGAAAGAAAACAATGATTACATAAATTACATAAATAAATAATAATTTTGCTATTTATTGGTACAAAAGTATCTACACTGCGTAGAAATAATAACTTTACACAAAGATTACAAAGCGTGTTCAAAATGTTTTCCATCCATGCTAAAGATCCATTAATGATAAGAGGCAGATATTTGAATATGATGCATTTCTGCGTTGCGTCATTTGCACTCCTGTTGTAAACATTTAAATTTTAGCTTGTGATTAATCCCTCACCAACTTTGTTTAAACATATCTCTGGGACTTTTTATGAAAAAATGCTGAAATTTTGTACATCACCTTATTAGTGTTTGGGGCACATTTTAATCATTGGAAATGGTTTTGTACGGGGGCCGTATAAAAATTTAAATTTTGTATTTCTTCAAATTTAATCCCCTGAAAATTTTTATCGATTTCATAAAATTCTGAACCTCTTTTTACGAAACTTCGTAATTTGTTATATATGTCATCAATATTTAAAGAATAAAAGCCGAGGTCAATGTTTTTGGGACACCCTGTATATGCGTGTGTGTGTGTCTGTGTGTGTTGTGCAATGTCTCTGGCTCAATCAACTCTAGCACAAAAACTATTCAACAAAACTTTACAAAATTTGATAGGTAAGTAACTTGTTGGCTACCCTGATACTGATTGAATTTTAGTATGATTTAAAAGAATTGAATCTGCCTTTTACCGAAATAGCCCACAACAGTCATCAAAATATAAAGTAAAATACTAAATATATTGTAATATATTACTTAATGTCCTGTTTAATTACCTAATTTTTAACGACAAAACGTATAAAATCATCTCCATTAGTGTAAGATGAACCGCTTTTGAGGTATATAAGTTTTTAATTTTATGGACTTGACATATTTTAAGCTTCTGAAGATGTCAAATGATGACAAAGATGTATTAAAATTCCAAATTAGATATAACATAGAATAATTCCAAATCAGTTGGGACAATTAAACTGACATTAATGGATTATTGAAGAGAACATTAATTTGAGTCTGTAGTTAAAGTCTGTAGTAAAGTCAGATTTTTTAACTGAAGGGAGAATGTATTTACCTAATTATCCTGTGTGCAAACATTTTCCAAATGAAACAATTGTTGATTTGTAAATATTAATACTTATAGATCATTTTATGTTGTTAAACACCTTATTAATCATTATCAGTCATTTTATGTTGTTAAATAACTTATTAATTATTATCGGTAATTTTATGTTGTTAAACAGCTTATAATTCAAAGGAATTCACTGTAAGCAAGAAAGCCATAATTAAGCACAATTGATTTGTGTAATGTGTGGATATATGTCCTTTGTCGTAGATCAAATTTAAAGACCAAAATTCGGAAATTATATCAATCTTAAATAATATTTTACTGTAATAATTGCTAATGTTTTTTTTAATTTGGTGCAAACTTGAAGTAACAACCTATTGAATGAATGATACTAATAACTTTATTATGATTGTAAAGTTAGTTATTACATATGAGAAATAGTTACGTGTGATGATTGAAACTACTTATACTTCTGAAATAATTTTATGGTATAATCATCATGTTTAATTTATGTTTGAACTGTCTGTAATGAATCCTATTTTCTGACTAAAAAATTCATTAAAAATATAGCCATAATTCGCTTTGCTTATTTGTAATAATGAATATTATAGATAATCAATTTATTTTTGGTGTTTAAAATAAGTATTTAGTTCCAATTAAAAAAGCTGTACATAGCTCTGTATTGATCCAGAGAACCCGCCAAATGCTTTGCATCCAGATACTTTCGGGTAGGTTGGATGGTCCGGGTCGAAAGTGAGAAAGAAGGAACTGAAAGGGAAACATGTGTATTCCCTTTCAGTGCTTCCGCCAATGCTTTGCATCCAAACAGATACCTTCGTGTAGGTTGGGCGGTCCTGGTCGAAAGTGAGAAAGAAAGAACTGAAAGGGAATACATACATATGTATTCCCTTTCAACTGAAAGGGAATGCATACTTATGCATTCCCTTTCAGTTCTTCCGCCAATGCTTTGCATCCAAACAGATAACTTCGAGTAGGTTGAACGGTCCGGGTTGAAAGTAAGAAAGAAAGAACTGAAAGGGAATGCACACATATAATCAGAAGAACATTTTTTATATTGGTTTATGTATTGATTTCGGCAGAAAGTTTTATTTGTTCCACTTCAAATCTCTCCCCGAATTCGTATCAAGCAACCAACTGAAAAATGACTTTATATACCCCTTGTTGAAATTTTTGGAAAAAGCACGTAACTCCTGAAATTCTTAACCAATCCACAAAATGCGAGAAATTTTTAGAACTCGGCAAAAGTCACCAAATTGGCGATATTTTGTCAAATTATTTCCAAGTTTATCGCATTTGTAGACAAGATCAAATGGCCTGGATCTTTAAATGATAACAATGGTTTCCAGTTAAATATTCACAATAATATGAAGTCGCTTCTGTTACATACATCCGTTGCATACTCCCATTGCATTCTTGTCACATGTTTTTCATGATTTACATAATTCTTCGCACCTTAAGATGTTTCACAGCATAAAATATCTTACTTATGCGTTTATAAAGCGAACGACTGTGCGTAAACGAAATACCGCAAAAATAGCTTTTATATTTAATATATAAATGAGAAATGTATACTATACGAAGGAGAGACACATAATTAGGTTAGAGCCAGAAAGATGGTGGTATTGCACACAAAATTATGTTTAAAAGTTTCTGCATTTATAAGAATTACACAAATTAGCATTGATCAAATTTCAATATTTGGTTCTCACAAAGATTCCAGCTTTCCTTAGTAGCTCGTTAATGTGATTAAGAAAATCAATGCATTTTGAATATGTTGCCCTGTTTATTAGCTTGTTATTTTGAACCTGTTTGTAATTACATTTGACTAAATAATTCTTGCATTTAAAGAAAATATCTTAGAAAATATAAATTTATTAGGAAAATGATTACTTTCAGAAAATAGAGATTACTTTCACATTAGTAATCTATATAATTATCCAACGTGCTTTTTTCTAGATCTTCCACAAGCCTCCTGGTGGCCGAGAAAATAGAAGACTTGCACACAATATAAATAATATCGACCATAGGATAGAACCTCGCGAAGTCAAATTTTCAATTTCCTGGTAAGAAGAAAATTCAGTGCGGTTCGAAAAATGTTTTAAGACACTCTAGAAGCGCCCTGGTGACCAACAAGGCTGAATCTTATAGTGTCGACCTTATAGCACACTTATAGTGCCGACCATCGGGCAGAACCTAGTAAAACCAGATTTTCTGTTTACCTCCCCACCCCTGAGGTTCAAAAAATGTTTTTATTTTCAAAAGACTTTTCGAGAGAAAGAGCATTGGTAACCTAAAGGCTGAACCTTTGCCCACTTGCAGTATTAACAACTGAACAGAACCAAGATAGCCAGATTTTTTCTTTACTCTTTGGGGGGAAAGATTAAAAAGTTATGTTCATTAAGGTTTTTTCCAACTACTTTAAACCCCCCTCTTAGTGACCTAGAAATTGTGCACTTATAATTTCAACCAACGAACAAAACCTAACATATCCAGATTTCCGATCAGACGATATTTAACACTTTACAACAAAGTTGAAAAGTGTTTATGACATTGTTCATTCTGTCTGTCTGTCCGTCTGTCCGTTAGCATAATACCTGCCGTAAAAATGACTTTATCAAAATGAGATTTCAGTATGTTGTTCAGACGGTCTGTAGGACCTATGGGAATAAAAATGAAAAATATCCCCCAATTAGTTTTGGATTGAACCCGGGTTGAAAAAATGAAATACATTGAACCCTATAGGACCTAATCCTTCAAACATTTTTAAGCAAATTTAAACTTCACAAATTGTTTCGAAAGTTTTAGAAAATATTCAAATTATCCCATAAAATATTTAAAAAAATGTTCAGCAAAGTACATTCAGTAGTTTTTTAAATAAAAATTAAAATAGTAATTACACCCTTAATATGAAGAGATCACGTGACCATTATATGAAGAGATCCCGTGACCCACTTCAAAATAAAATATGTCATTCATCTTGTGTAAAAATTGTGATTTTTAAAGTTCTTTTCATAAACACTTTACAGCATAGTTGAAAAGTGTTTATGACTTTGTTCCTTCTGTCTGTCTGTCTGTCCGTTAGCACGATAACTTCCATAAAAATTACTTCATCAAAATGAAAGTTTAGTATGTTGTTCAGACGGTCTGTAGAACCTATGGGAATATGAATGAAAAATATCACCCAATTAGTTTTAGATTAAACCCGGGTAGAAAAAATAAAATGCATTGAACCCTGGACCTAATTTTTCAAACATTTTTTAAGAAAATTTAAAATTCACAAATTGCTCCGAAAGTTTTAGAAAATATTCAAATTATCCCATAAAATATATAAAAACAATTTCAGTAAAATATATTTAATAGTTTTTTAAATAAAAATTAAAATAATAATTACACTCTTTTCTTTACTTAAGAGATCACGAGACCCACTTCAAAATAAAATATGGCATCCTTCTTGTGTCAAAATCGTGATTTTTAAAGTTCTTTTTAATTTATATTTAGTGTTGTATCCGTTCTAAAACAGCTTTATTTTTCTTAAATTCTGTGCATCTACATTCTGAACCAACACAATTACAATATATTTGAGTTTAAATGATCATCGAACTTTGATTATTTATACAACGAAGCCTAATTTTCACTTATGTAGAATGCAAACAGCAAAAGATGTAGAATTAGTTATATAAGAATTGCTGCATTTCATTAACGCAAAATTATTTAGCTCATGGGGTCTGCAATATAGCTGATATGAATGAAACATTCATTGATTTTACATAGAGATGCAGATGATTTTTTCGATGAAGTTTTAAGCATAGAGTTAAATTACTTGTACCTCCGTGTTTTTAAGATTTTGAATAAAATAAATTATTGTAATATTGTGATGAATGAAATGAATTGAAAAAAGTTTATGAATGAAATGCTGCTTTTATATAAAGAGACAGGCGATTTATATTTCAAAGACATCATTTGAATAAAGTTCATTTGTTTTCGATAAAGTTTTCAAATATAATAAATTATTACAGCATTATGATAATTTAAAAAATATTATCGAGGAATGTATTGCACTTTACAGATGTTTAAACTAAATCTTTTATATTTCAATGCCGTCATTTGAATAAAGTTCATTCTTTTCGATGTAGTTTTCAATTATAATGAATTAATGCAGTATTGTGATAATTCTAAAAATATTACCGAGGAATGTATCGCATTTTAGAGATGTTTAAATAAAATTGCATTGAAGTTGGAAAGTGTCTCATAATCAATGCTTTATGCATGATTGATCTTTCTTGTTAATTTTTAATCATATTTTTACATCTTAATTCCTGTACAACATTAGTATTCTCTTTAGTTGTACAACAAAAATACTATCAAAATATATACATCTTGATATTCGTAATCATTATAGATGACACCATTATTCACTTCTAATTGGGGTTATGTCTTTAAAACTATAAGTATAATTTTGTCTAGAGCTTTCAACCGGTTTTCTTTAGAGTTAAACAAGAAAGATCAATCATGCTTAAAGCGTTGATTATGAAACACTTTCCAACTTCAATACAATTTTATTTAAACAAGTCTAAAATGCAATACATTCCTCGGTAATATTTTAAAACTTATCACAATACTACATTAATTTATTATATATGAAAACTTAAGCCTTCATCGAAAAAAATGAACTTCATTCAAATGACGGCATTGAAAAATAAATTGCTTGGTTTAAACATCTCTAAAATGGGATACATTCCTCGGTAATAATTTTAGAATTATTATAATACTACGATAATTTATTATATTTGAAAACTTCACCGAAAACAACTTAATTTCATTCAAATGACGTCATAGAAAGAATAACACGGCTGGCTCTCTCTATAAAAACAGTATTTCATTCATAAATAATTTCCCATTCATGTCATTCATCACAATACTATAATAATTCGTTTTATTTAAAAATTAAGACCATGGAGCTACAAGTAATTAAATTCTATGCGTAAAACTTCATCGAAAAAATCGTCCTTCTCTTTGTAAATCAATGAATATTTCATTCATATCAGTTATGCAGACTGCATGAACTAAATGATTTTGTGTTAAAGAAATACAGCAATTCTAATACAACTCATTCTACATATTTTGCTGCTTACATTTTACATAGGTGAAAAATAGTCTTCGTTGTAGAAATAATCAAATTTGGATGAGCATTTAAACTCAAATATATTGTAATTGCGTTGTTTCAGTATGTAGATGCACAGAATTTTGGCAAAAATAAAGTGATTTTAGGACGGATACAACACTCAATATGAATTAAAAAGAACGTTAAAAATCACGATTTTGAGACAAGATGGATGCCATACATGATTTTGAAGTGAGTCACGTGCTCTTTTCATTTCGTGGTCACGTGATCACTTCATATAAGAGGTGTTATTATTATTTTAATTTTTATTTCAAAAACTACTGAATATATTCCGCTGAATTTTTTTTATATATTTTATGGAACAATTTGTATATTACCTAAAATTTTTGAAGCAATTTGGGAATTTTAAATTCGCTTAAAAAATGTTTGAAAAATTAGGTCCCATAGGGCTCAATGTATTTCATTTTTTCAACCCGGGTTCAATCCAAAGCTAATTTTGTTATATTATTCATTTATATTCCCATAGGTTCTACAGACCGTCTGAACAACATACTAAAATTTAATTTTGATTAAGTCATTTTTACGGCAGTTATCGTGACAGACAGACAGACAGAATGAACAAAGTCATAAACACTTTTCAACTTTGTTGTAAAGTGCTAAAAATGCATTTTCTTGCTTACATTCAAAGTTTCAAAGCTTTATTAAGTAATATACGTCACTACCATCATTGCGCATCCTTCTACTTCGAATATATGAGGCAGAAAAATGATCCTAAAACTTATTCTCACCGAGAATTTAAGAAAGTTTGTAACGGCAAAAAAAACTTCAAAACATGAAAGAAAAAGGCATATTCTGATAAATATAATATATTGAATAAGGTTAATGTCATTTTCGTTCAAATATGACAGCCCCATATTTCATTTATTTCAAAAGTCGATCTTAATATATATTTTCCCTATAAAATGCGTCCTCCTATAGAAGAATATTTATTTTTATTTCATCTTCAAATAGTGGTAAAAATGTAATATGACCACTTATTATGTATTGAATTGTTCCTTAAATATGAAATAAATGAGACGAGAAAATTTAAATATGTTTAATATTGAACTTGGTGAATACTGACATTTCGGAAATTAGAAATTTTCTATTTTCTATTTGCTAACTAGAATATTATAACATTTTGAAGGACTACATTCGAAAATATGACAGAGTTTTCGTTGATATTCAAGATGTTTTGTGATATTCAAGATGTTTTGTGATATTTAGAGTTTTTAACACTTCACAATATAGTTAAAAAGTGTTTATGATTTTGTTCGTTCTGTCTGTCTGTCTCTCTGTCATTTCGCACGATAACTGCCGTAAAAATGACTTTATCAAAATGAAATTATAGTATGTTGTTGAGACGGTCTGTGGGACATATGGGAATGTAAATGAATAATATCACCCAATTAGTTTTGGATTGAACCCGGGTTGAAAAAATGAGATAAATTAAACCGTATTGGGCCTAATTTTTCAAACATTTTTTCAGCGAATTTAAAATTTACGAATTGCTTCGAAAATTTTAGAAAATATTCAAATTATCCCATAAATTATATTAAAAAAATTCATCAAAATATGTTCGGTGTTTTTTTAAATAAAAATTTAAATAATTGCGCCCAAATTCTATGAAAAGGTCACGTGACCCACTTCAAAATATAATATGGCATCCATCTTGTGTCAAAATCGTGATTTTTAAAGTTATATTTAATTTATATTTAATGTTGCATTCGTCCTGAAACCGCTTCATTTTTTTATTTTTTTCTGTGCATCTATATACTGCACCAACGCAATTACAATATTTTGGAGTTTAAATGATCATCAAACTATGATCATTTCTACAACGACGCCTAACTTTCACGTATGGAGAATGTAAACATATCAAGCTGTAAATTGAGTTGTCCAAGAATTGCTGAATTTCTTTAACGCAAAATTATTTAGTTCTGGAGTCTGCAGTATGGCATATATGAAAACAACATTCATTGATTTTATATAGAGAAGCAGACGATTCTGTAGTATTGCCTTTTTCGATGAAGTTTTAAGCATGGAGTTAGAAAGTACTTTAACCTCCATGGTTTCAAGTTTTTAAGTAAAATAAATAGTAGTATTGGGCTAATTTTAAATATATCGCCACTGAATGAAAGAAATGGAAAAAAAATATGAATGAAATTTTCACTTCTTTTATATAGAGAGCCAGGCGATTTATATTTCGTTGACGTCATTTGAATAAAGTTCATTTATTTTCAATGAAGTTTTTGAATATAATAATTTATTATAATATTGTGATAATTTTAAACATATCACCGCTGAATGTATCGCGTTTTATAGATGTTTAAAAAAATTACATTGCAGTTGAAAAGTGTTTCGTAATCAATACATTATGCATGATTGATCTCTCTTGTTAATATTTGGGATGCTTAAAATTATTAGGGGAGGGATAGTTAAGAGTGACTGATCTAAAAAAAATAATTTTTAAAATACTAATCAATTTAAAAAAATAATAATAATAAGCTTAACCAATATTTACGCAAATTCATGTTTTTGTATGAATTTAGTTCTTTAGTGATTATGTGTCGTAGAAGAGGCAAATAAATGGCATCCTTTCAAATGTCATCCTATCAAATGTTATCCTATCCTTTACGCAACGTAGGATTGATACCATATAAAATTTACTATATAAAATGAAAGTAACTGGAGTGCGACTCCACTGGATTTTATTATACTAAAATTATTATTATATTTATTTTATTTAATTATTTGCAAATTTTACAAAAAGTAATTTAACAAAATCTGCGTCGTTAGTCCAAATGATCACAGTTATAGCATGTTACCCTTCGGTTTAAAGAGCTTGAAAATTCCTTTCGAATGATACCAGGTTTGATAATGTACCCCCTGGGGTAAAGCTAATGACGCCACGAAAACTAAAACTGTACCGTAGCTATTTGTCACTACAATAATTGGAAATATTAAGTTTCGTTTTCATTGATCCATAAATAACCCATTTTATGCATGATTAGATCAACATGTGTCCTATGCTACCATAATAAGAAAATGTGATTGAAAGGGAACATATGTTTTATTCTTTTATTCTTCAGATCTACCTGTGAATATAATTTTGTGTAGCGCTAACGGATATGAACTTCATTTTAGGAGAATTAAATTAAATATTTTAATTGAATGTTTTAAATAGCAATGTCATTTAATATATTATACTAATTTGCACATGATTGTGATTTTAAGTTTCTTTATATTGAATATTCCGTACGACGAACAGGTTTAATGCTAGTCAGTGATAAGTATAATGTACCATACTTGAATTACATAAAAATCCGTGAATACACCTTTTCAAATACAAAACTTTTTAAAACGTGTCTACGATATCTGGGTCAGCCCCCCCCCCCTCCCAATAAAAAAACTTAACACGAAACAAACTTATTTATCTTATTTCTGATATGTAACAGCAACTTGAAGATGAAACAAGAAAGATCAATCAGACATAAAGCCATAAGGCATTGATGATGAAACAATTTCCATCTGAAATGCAATTTTATTTAAACATATCTGAAATGTAATACATTTAGCGCTGATATATTTTAAATTATCACAATACTACTGTAAATATATTATATTTAAAAAATGAGAGTTATTCAAATGGCGTCATCGGAATATATATCGTTTGGCTGTCTATGTAAAAGCAATTAATATTTCATGCATATCACTTTTATTCCAGACTCCAGAGCTAAATAACTTTGAGTGAAAAAAATGCAGCAATACTTATACAACTCATCTTATAATCACTTGTTTTATTTACATTCTGCATTCATTAAAATTAGGCTTCGTTATCGAAATAATAAAAGTTAAGTGATGATCATTTAACCTGAAAATGTATTGCAATTCCGTTGGCACAGATTATAGATGCACAGAAAATACGCAAAAATAGAGCGGTTTTAGCATAGAGCGGTTGGATGCAATGCTAAATATAAATTAAAAATTCACGATTTTTACACTGGGAAAAAGATGGATGCCATATTTTATTATGAAGTGGGTCACGTGATCTCTTCATAAAATATGGGTGTAATTATTATTTTAATTTTTATTTTAAAAAAATACCGAACATATTTTGCTGAAATTCTTTTTATACAATTTATACGATAATATGAATAATTTCTAAATTTTTCAAAGCAATTTGTTAATTTTAACTTTGCTTAATAAATGTTTGAAAAGTTAGGTTCCACGGAGTTCAATGTATTTCACTTCTTCATCCATGGCTCAATCCAAAACTAATTGGGTGATATTATTCATTTGCATTGCCATATGTCCCACAGACCGTCTCAACAATATACTAAAATTATATTTTCAAAAAGTCATTTTTACGGCAGTTATCGTGGAAACGGACAGACAGACTGACTGACAAATAGAATGAACAAAGTCATAAACACTTTTCAACTATGTTGTAAAGTGTTAAAAATTGAAAAAATGAAGATGATTGGTCACTTTTCCAGACGTGTCCACTTTACACAACCATTTTACACTAATGTATTTAAAACAGAAAATATTGGTGTGTCTGTTTGTGACTGTATACACCGAATTTTCTTATACAACTTCTACATGCTTTATGCATAAGTAAATATGGATTTTGAATTTGCTCTGTTGTCGGATATTTTACTATTGGAGAATTATTTTTCAGATAATGTTAGAGTTTCAGTACATTTCAGTATTTATATTTATTTAAAAAATTGTTCTTACATATATTTATAATATATATATATAATCATCCACACTTTATAATTTTAAATCCATGCTGTTTAAATATATTTATAACTAGCAGTATACCCGTTCTTCGTACGGAAAATATAATATAAAGAAACTTAACATTCGCAATTATGTGTAAATTCCTATAGTATTCTAAATGACTTTGTTATTCAAAACATTCTATAAAATATTTAATTTAATTTTTCTAAAAACTAAATTAAATAACTCTGGGCTCGATTTACAAAATTATTCTTACAGGCAGATATGAAGGCAGTTATATATGTACGGGCATATGTAAAGAATAATGTATCCTGGTCCAGTTTGTAACGAAATTTCAAAAAAAATATTTTTTAATTCTCAGAAAAGGACATAAATTATCTAGAAAATCGTAGTTAAATATGCAAAATATAGCAGTTTCATGGATTCGGTGTCATTTTGATAAATTTAGCATCAGTTTATCAATTTGGCGATATTTTCGTCAATTTCGCGAAATTTTAAAAAAACGCAAAATTTATCACTAAGTGAGGCTATAGACCTGACAGTCCCACTTAACGACAAATTGACTAAACATCATCACAATACTATTCCCTATCAAAACGCAATTCATTTAATTTATTTAGCGCAACTTTATCAATTTCAAGATATTTTTATGGATTTACAAACATTTTTATCTATTTGGCGACATTTTAAAAATCTGCTAAATATGTTACAATGTAGGACAGTTGGACTGACAGACAAATGCTGCAGAAACTCCATTTCAGTACTCTCTTCTAGCAAAACAAAATTGATTTAATTGATTTAGCGTCGTTTTTATCAATTTGGCGACATTTCAGTCAACTTGGCAACGTTTAAGAAAAGTTGCTAAGTTAGCGATATCCCGCCAAATTCGCAGATCTGAAGAATAAAACATCCTGTATAATAAAACATCATGTATATATTCTAAACGAAAACACTAAAATTGTATTAGAAGATGTATTCGTTCTACTCTTATTCTGATTTAACCATCGGCTAAATGAGTTTATTGGCTGAACACAATATATGAGTTTATTGGCTAAACAACATATATAAGTTTGAAAACTCTTTGCTAAAAATCAAACTGTCCATTTATAAGATATATTTTTATATCCATTTATTTATTATTTAAATCGAAAAAATAATAATAAAAATTAACAAACACATTTGATTTAATTGCGTTGCTGCGCAACATGATATAAGAAAAAATCTTCCTCATAAAATGCTGATAATTAAGTAACCAATATGATTTCCTGATACTTTGGATTGTTGAGTAAGAGCCTGTGAGAA
This sequence comes from Amaurobius ferox, assembly GCA_951213105.1. NCBI lineage: Eukaryota > Metazoa > Arthropoda > Arachnida > Araneae > Amaurobiidae > Amaurobius > Amaurobius ferox. The sequence continues at coordinate 59,837,792 of OX578142.1, read as the reverse complement.
AAAATAAACCATGGTGATAGAGATTCCATTTCAATTCATGTTTCAAACCTGCGATTTTCAATAGTGACTACAAATAAGCGCAATAGACTCCAACCAAACTCAGTGGTATAATTTTCTTCAAATAAATTGGAGGCAAAAAGTATCATCTGCATAATGCTATCCTACCTCTATGGAAGGTTTATTTGTTCGTTTTTAATTAATATCTTAACCTGGTCTTAGAAATTCGAAACATGGACTAAATTTAAGTGGAGCTATTTCAAGGCTTCCCACAAAATGTCATTAAATTCTTTTCAGCCGTTCTCTCGTGATGATGAGGCAGACAGACTTTCAATTTTATTTATATAGATAAATTTCTTTACTATTTAAATCGGAAAAGACTTAATAAAAATCGTTTGTCACATAAACACATTGAATTTGAATCCGTTGCTAAGCGACATGATATCATTTTCTTCAAATGAATTTCCAGTAAAAAATATCGTCTGCATAATGCTATATCTATGGAAGGTTGAACTGTGCGTTTTTAATTAATATCTAGACAATCCCGGTCCTAGAAAGTCGAAACATGGACTAAATTTTACGTGGGGCTATTCCAAGGCGACCCACAAAATTTCATGAAATTTGGTTAGGCCGATCTCCCGTGATGATGAGACAAACATACATACAGACAGACAGATTTTCAATTATATTTATATAGACTAGCAGCATACCCGTTCTTCGTACGGAGTATGTAATATAAAGAAACTTAAAATTCACACTCATGTGCAAATTCCTAGTTTATTAAATGACATTTTTAATCAAAATATTCTGCTAAAATATTTAACATAATGCTCCTAAAAAGAAGTTAAGGAATATCTGTTCTCGCTATTCAAAATTATCTTCACGGGCAGATCTGAAGAATAAAATATTCTGACCTGTTTTGTAAGAGAATTTGCAAAAAATATGGAATTGAATCAATATATGCAAAATAAGAGCTTTAAATTTGTATCTGACCCGTACTACTTATATACGCAAATATTAGAAGATATAACCTGTATTAGTAGATTACATGTATAAATTGAAAATATCAATAAATCCGTAATCTTTAATCCAGAAGGCAGTAATTGATTCCAATATGTGCCGAAATGAAAGAGCAAAAATTATGTTGGAAGATATATACCCGTACTACTTATAATGTCGTAGATTAGAGTGTCCTAGTGTTAGTAAAATATTATCCGTATTATAATATGAGTCTTAAAAATCTTTGCCAAAATAAAACAGATTGATCATAAATTAAAAATATCAATAATCTCCGTAATCTTCATACCAGAAGGCCGTACTTGATTCCAATATATGCCAATATATGCCAAAATATATGCCAAAATAAAACAGATTGATCATAAATTAAAAATATCAATAATCCCCTTAATCTTCATACCAGAAGGCCGTACTTGATTCCAATATATGCCAATATATGCCAAAATATATGCCAATATATGCCAATATACCTGTACTATTTATATTCTCATAGATTAGAAGATATAGCCGTAAATTTGCAGAAGATTACTTGTACAACGTACAATATATGAGTTTCAGCCATTTTTGCCGCAATAGAACAATGGCATAAGAAATTGAAAATATCAATAATCTCTGAATCAATAATCCCCGAAAACAGTAATAATAATAATGTTTAAATCAGAAGATCGTAATTGATATTATCCAATCAAAAATACGATGGCAATGAAATTTATTTTATATGCATATTTTCATTATTAAAATCGGAAAATATTTAATAAAAATCTTCTTCCTCATAAACACACTGGATTTAAATCCGTTTCTAAGCGGCATGTTATGATTTGCTTCAAATAAATAGGTGGTCAAAATATTGTCCGAATAATGCGATCTCTAATGAAGGTTTGGCGGCATTTTAAAAAATCGCCAAATTTATCGCCAAGTGTGACTGTAGACCTGACTGTTCTACTTGGCGATAAATTGAGGTACCATCAACAAAATATTATCCCCTAAAAAAACAAAATTTCATTTATTTAGCGCAAATTTATCAATTTCAAGATATTTTTATGGATTTACAAACATTTTAATCAATTTGGTGATATTTTAAAAATTCGCTAAATGTGTTACTAAGTAAAACGGTTGGACTGACAGACAAATGCTAACGAAACAACAGTTCAGTACTTTCTTCTAGCAAACAAAATAAATTTCATTGATTTACATCGTTTTTATCAATTTGGAGACATTTCAATCAATTTGGCAACGTTTAAGAAATTTGCCAAGTTAGCGATATCCAGCCACATTCGTAGCTCTAAATTTGCAAATCTGAATAAAATATAGTGTTCCAGTTTGTATATAATAAATGAAAACACTAAAATATTATTTGAAGATATACCCGTTCTACTCTTTTTCTGTTTCAACAATCGGATAAATGAATTTATTGAGTAGACAGAATATATGAGTTTATTAGCTAAACACAATATATAAGCTTGTAACCTCTTAGACAAAATAAATGAAAATGATGTACGCAGTTCGCAATTAATATAATTAAAAGAATAATCAAACCGTTTTTTTCTGAAATATATTTTTATATCCATTTATTTATTATTCAAATCGAAAAAATGATAATAATCATTAACAAACACATTTAATTTTATTGCGTTGCCGAACTACATGATATAAGATAGAATCTTCCTCATAAAATGCGAAATTAAATAACCATTTTGATTTCTTTATACTTTTCATCGTTGAGTAAAAGCTTGTGAAAAATATAAGCCATGGAGGTGGACTTTTCTATTTAAATTCATGTTTCAAACAATTCATGCTTTCAGATAGTGACTAATTAGCGCAAAAAATCTCCACGAAACTCAGAAATAAAGTTTTATTTTTCTCTGACGTTTTAAACAAACGATTTTTATCCTTTCCTTTTGGATAGACCACGGAGTTAGAGAGTAGATCTCCTAGGAAAAAGCTCCGTTTTTCATTAATATCTCGACAACCCCTGGTCTTAGAAATCCGAAAATTAGATAAAATTTATGGGAAGCTATTTCAAGGCTACCCACAAAATTTCATTCAATTCGGTTTAGCCGTTCTTTCGTGATGATGAGACAAACGAAAGTTTCGTTTTTTACTAATATTTCGAGACCCACTGGTCGTAGAAACTCCAAACATAGACTAAATTTTAAGTGGAGCTATTTCCAGGCCACCCACAAAATTTCATCAAATTCGGTTCAGCCATTCTCTCGTGATGATGGGACAAACAGACAGACAGATAGATTTTCAATTTTATATATATAGACTAGCAGCATACCCGTTCTTTGTACGGAGTATATAATATAAATAAACTTAAAATTCACAATCATGTGCAAATTCCTATAGTATACTAAATGACATGCTTAATCAAAATATTCTGTTAAAATATTTAATACAATGCTCCTAAAAAGAAACCTCAGGATCTCTGTTCTCACTATACAAAATTATCTTCACGGGTAGATCTGAAGAATAAAATATCCTGGCCTTTTTTGCAAGCAAATTTATAAAAAGTATGGAATTGAATCAATATATGCAAAATAATAGCGTATTGTATGGGACCCGTACAACTTATATACGCGAATATTAGAAGATATAACCTGTATTATGACATTACATGTGTTGTGACGAGATTTCTTAATCTCTCGACACTTGTGTAAAAATATGTCAAAATCATGAAAATCTATATTATATTTTTATATCTATATTTTTATGCATCCTTTAATATTCAACCCTGTTATTATATCCCTCTCGTCTTATATATATGCAATTTATATTCTACATGTATCTATCAGTTTCAAAGGAATATTCAGCCATTTTAATTCTTTTAACGCGCACTGTGAGAGAGAGAATTATTTTCCGTTATGAGTTCAAGGTCTGCATTCGGATGATGAAAAGCCTAGTAAGATTTCATATGTACATGTTCTTCGGCAGTTGAAATCGGAAGTAATGTAAAGGTTTCGATTGTTCTATGTATATGCAAGCGGTCCAACGTACTGAAAGTCTAGACTGAGTGTCGGGGCAAGCCTGCGGCAGATGGTGAGAACTTATTTCTCGGCATGTATGTTTTCTCGTTTGGTTCTGAGTCCTATGAGTCTCGGAAGGTTATATAAGCTTGGAACGCAAAAGTTCGTGGCGCATTCCCATCCTGAATACTACACGGAGATGTGGTAGTTAAATTTACTTTCGATGCTCGCCCAGAGCTCCGGGATCCGACTCTCACTGCGGAATCCGGGGTTCGCGAGTTGGGAATGTCGCCACTGCCGCCACGGAGAAGAAGAGGTCCGAGGTAGCATTGCCGGACATTGCCGTCAACTCTCATGCCAAAACATCTGTCCGAGAATTCATCTGATATGCCGACTTAGATCTTCTGCGATGCCTTTTCGTCCCTGCCGGACCGGGAACTGAGATGACCTGTACTGTGAGCAATCAATGACGTAATTCTCTCCTATTCACACTATCCTGTGTACGAAGGTAAGCTCCTTTACATGCATTGGCGGAGCCATTAGACTTTCTCCGAAATTCCTTAAGTTCTAACAGATCTCTCCAAGAACGGAGAACTATCATATTTACAGATCCTTGTGTTAACTCCTGGAATCAGCAATTCTAAATAGTATTATTATTTGTGATTATAATTCTCTCCTGTGCTCTGCCCTTGTCTGCCTATTACCATACTTTAGACCATACCTTATTTTATTCAATTGTGGTTCTATATGAAATGTGTGTGCCACGTAACGTATTAAATTCTTGATATTATATTTATCATTTGGTGGCAAATTGTGTTATAATATCCTGCCGGTGTCCAGTGCGTAGATATAATTTAGGAATAGGTGTAACTCCATAATATAACTTATTAATTACGTATTTAATAAAGATTGGATTAGTTAATTACTGTGTGCTTATTGAGTTCGGTGGTGATTATTTGCAATATTCTGTGTTTTCTATATCTCCTGCTTTAGCTGAAGAATCATCCAATCAAGGTAAAGGTTTATTATTATTACGCTTTGTATTTGCGGCAGGTCATCTGTCAGTTTTACTTGCAGACGAGAGAAGTTTTGAACCTGGGTTGTAAAAATTGGAGAAAGTTAGAATTCTCCGGTCAGCCGTGTCGACGGAATACCGATATGACAATTGGTGCCTTTGACCTTGCCTCTCGAGTACCTGTCCTTTACGAAATTTTATTAAAATGGAGTTTTTAAAATTTAAATTTGCTTGAAATTTAGCTTGCCAAAAATTTGAAATTTTGGTGTTGCACTGGACACTGCGTGTTTTGAATTGGTATTTAATCTTTTAAAATTTATTAAATTCTGGGAGAGCACTTGAAATTATGATATATATATTTTTAAAGGAAATTTTCTGTTATAATATTTGGAAAAGAAAATATTGATTTGTGTATAAAATGTCATTTATCGACAAATTTCTTACAAGTAAATACAGGGTTTGAAAAAAAAAATGTATTTACAAAAGTGTGCAGTGGCACGTAGTCGGATTTAGATGTAATGGTGCAAAGTTGCACACTTAAAATATTTAATATCAATATCTGTGACAAATTGTGTGAAGGGTGTTTTGCATTTAAAAAAATGATTCACTGTTGGCATGTGCAAAAGTGGCACATGGCCAGAATTGAAAATACCGTGCAAAAAGTGCACAAATTTAAAGAATTTCATATTTATTATAACAATCATGTAAACAGGTGTGACATATTTTGAAAAGTATTTTGGAATTTATAAAAGAAAAATTATTAAGAATTGGTTGATTATTTAAAAATTTGATTATAATTATTTTAAAAGTTGAATTTAACTATTGTAAAAGGTAAAAATAACAGCTTATTTGAAAAATTTTCGTTTTTAAGTTTTCGGAAATTTCTTTTGGTTTCGGGTTGAAAATTTTTGTTTGATGTAATTTATGTTTGGAGATGATTCCCGCTGTAATTTATCTTCGACTGCTCTTTGAGCCCTTTCCCAAGAAAAAAAAAAAAAAAAGAAAAGAAATATTTGGGTTGGCGGAATCTGAATCTCAGGAATGTAGAATAGTTTTAATAGAAATGGAATTTTTTTTGATCGGAAATGGGAGTTGTTTCCTAGAATTTTGCTCAAAATTTTAGTTGCAAATATTTAAATCTAATTATAGATATTGATATAAATACAAATACTTAAATATTAAAATACTTGTGTGTTAAATTTGAAAATGCACCCTGGTTAAAAACATAACTGACATTGACTTGAAAAATTTGAGAATTTAGTACCCGATATGACAATATGTAAATATATGTGAAAATAGGTATAATTTTGAGAAATATAGAATAATGAGTAACCTAGTTTTGAAAATATAAATTCACGTTTTAAAAAAGTTTATTATGTTGTGTGGCTAAAAAGCACACATTTTGTGAATTCTGTAGAAAACAGATTCGTGTTGGTGGATAGAAAGAAGTGTGAAGTAAAAAAAAATAAAATAAATTGTTTTGATTTCCCAAGAAGTGGAAATATAATAAAAATAAAATAAAATGTTTTGATTTCACCAAAGTTGAAAGTGAATAATTTATAATGTGAGTTAATTGCAAATAAAATGTACCTACCGAGAAGAAGGTAAAAAGTCTTGTGTTTGTGAATATATTAACAAAGTAAGTGAAATATTTGTAAAACATGATTAATATATAGTTGATGATATTATTTCAATGAAAAATGTGAATGATCTATTTTTGTATATTTTAATGACATTGAAAAACTGATATAGAACATTAATATCTCTATGAAAAAGAAATTTCATATAAAATATGAATATAGAATAATATGTGACAAAATTTAAAATGCGGTGTCATTTCATGAAATGAGGGGAAGAGCAGGAAAATTTTGAAAAGGGGTTGATTATACTAAATATTTTGAATTTTGTGGAACTGTTAATACGAAAGATAGAAAATTGAAAATAAGAGGAGTTTTGTTTCCACACTTTATTGAAAATAAATTTGAAATTTTGAAAAAGTGATGTATAAATGGGACCGAGTGCGTATTTTTTCCCTGAGAATGAATGTAAATTATTTTTGAATGCCTCAGGATGACTATATGATTCTCCACTTGTATATATGTTTTGTGTTTCCTTGCCTTGTTTTGTCGCATCCAAACATTTTTATTCTTGTAATATCGTGCACTTGACTTTCCTAAGTTTCCTTTTGTCGAATTGCCTCACAAACAATTTTGAGGAAAGCTGATGTTCTTAGGATTGAAATTTACTTTATTTTGTTTGGAATGTGTGTTAATATCACATCGAACTAGCGTAATTCGATGAGAAGGCTAATACCTCATCAGTTGCTATTGTCGAGGGTAAATTAATGAGTAGAATGATGTCCTCTTAATCCCCGTTTGCACCCATGCCTACGTTGTTTCGGTAGCAATAAAAAAAAAAAAAAAAAATCTTGCTCAAAATCTTACTTTCGAAAATTTTTTCAACGTTAATAAGTTTTGAAAAATGGTTTGAGGATGGGTTGCTTTTTACTTGGCAAGTGAAAAATTTTAAAAACGATTGAATATGTTTTATGACAAAGCTAAAATATTGATATTTGAAAACATAAAAGTTAAAAATGTTAATATAAAATTGTGGAGAAAGATTTTGAAATATAGAAACGAAAATATTGAATAATTTCAGAAAAGAATCTGAAAATGACTTATTACGTTTGAGAATGATTTATTTACGTTTGCCATTGAATTATACAAATACTTATTTACGTTATGGCATTGTATTTAATTACAAGTATATTTTGATTTTCGCCTCGGTATCCTTTCCTCTTTCAAATATTTCCCTTTAGATAAATTGAATGTTTAATAACGATAATTACGAAAATGAGTTTGAAAAATCTTGACCTTGATCGTTCTTCCTTTTCATTTGTTTATAAAGTCTAAATCGTGAATCTGCTGCTTCTGTTCCGGATATGCGAGACTGCAATCCGCGATGGCGCGAAGCAATGCTGGCATTTCGTTCTGCTGACACCACATAATTTTTTTTTCATGATCGTTTTGCTTCAACTTGTGGTTTTGAAGCATGAACATTTATCTTTAATTGTGACTTGTTTTTTTATGCATAAATGCTTGACTGTGACATGAGAACTTGGATTAAGCCGTGAATATTAATTCTACACCTTTTTGACTGCGAATTAAAAGTTGAGAAATGAAACTTGAAATAAAAGAGAAATATAGAATTTGAATTTAAGATATGAAATATGAAATCATTTTGAAATTGAATTTTCTTTTGAAACTTGGAATATTTTTCGTGACTCCTAGTTACTTGCGATACATGACATTTGATTTAAGAAATATAATTGGAGTCTTGATATTGATCTTACATTGTGGATTTCGAATTCGAGTCAGTGAACTCTTTAATTACGAAAATAGAATTGAATCTATAAACCGAATCCACAAGTGTTGTATTTCGAATTAAAATATTCTGAAAATTTATTTACGTACATTCAATTTCATTGTTTACTTGCATATGACGTGGAAATCCTGAAAGAGTCGATGAACTCTAGTTTATTTACGAGCGAAATATGTAGAATTTAAAAAAAAAAAGAATTGGATTCCACAAGTTAATTTACCTTATAATATTTTTGAAATTTTACTTTACTTATTTACTTCCGAAATCCATTTGTTTTTTTTGAAAATTTTTATTTGAATTTAAGAATTTTATTTTGAAACTTGAAGGTTAGTTACACAAATGGATATATTTGAATTTCAAATTAATTTCTGGAGTTACTACCTAAATTTTTTGCACTTATTAATTTAATTACGAGTCTGAGAATTTGTGCAAATGAAATAAAATGGAATAATAGAATTTATTAAACTCAATTTAAATTTTATCTTTGACATCAGCTGTATTATTACATTGGAAGGCAACATAATCTTAAAGAAATTTATTTAATTTAAAGAAAATTTATCAATTTATGAGGTGACACCTAGTTATTTACAAATGTTTGAAAATTTTGGTAACATGTTGAAATTTAGTTTGATTTGAAGAACTTGAACTACATTGTGTGGCATTGGTAAAATTTGATTGGGGAGTGGTGAAAAATTTCTTCAAAATTTGAATTAATTTTGGTGGCAATGTTTAGTGAGATCTAACTCCATTAGAAATGGAAAAATAATAATATATGACATATTTAATCACGAGAAAAGAGACTTCAGAGTCCTGTGTGCCAGTGAGCACTTTGAATTTTGTGCCTGTGCCAAGAGAGCACAAATTTAATTCGCGGCACAATTTATTTACAATAAAACTCGATTTACTACATTGACGCGGTGGTGACAGAAATTATATTGTGGTTTAAATTCTCTGTGACCGTTTCGGTTCTTAAAGTGTGAGTTCAAATGGGTTGTATATGAAGTGTGGAATTTTGGCATCCTTTCTTTTGGCCTTATTCGGAACTTTTGCCCTGCAAGTGTTGAGTGTTGGCGCGCACTCTGATCTTGTAGTGTGGTGGTGTGGTTGCAAACACACTACATTTCTCCAAAATTTCATCAAAATTGCGAATACCAGTGTGCCAGGACATTTGGTTTTTCTGCACTTGTTTCAGGATGTTCAATTTAATTTGCAAGTTCTTCGGTGTTTGTGGAGTAAGAAAAAAAAAAAAAAAAAAAAATCCCTTACTGCCACATTGGTGTTGCATCGTATATATCATTTGTTTACTTTGTGTTTTGTTAAGAATAGAGAATTTCTTAACAAGTTTTATTACGTATTACTTGCAAAATTGAAATGGATATTTCTTGAGAATATAATTGCTGTTTACACACACACATATATATGATGATTATATTTACTGAATTACTGTATGACATTTTGTCTACATAATTTTATTGCGGGTCACATACTTTGAGAATTAATATTTGAATAATATCAAGGAATAATTTCGAAACTGATTTCTGTCTCTGTCATCCGGTCATTCTTTATTTTTGTGCCACCTGTTTTTACTTGATATAGTGGAAAAAAGAAAAATGAATTAATTTCAAGGTTTTAATTCTAAATTGAGTTGAAATTGTTTTCGACCACTGAGTTCCCCTCGTTTCTGCCACAAGGTTAAGAAATACTTGGTATAGAATGATGTTTGATGTTTATGTATAAATGAGTAATATTGTTTAAAAGAAACAATTGATTTAAAAAAAAAAAATAATTTACTATAAAAGAATGGAATATATAATGTGATATTTTTGAAATGATATTTTCAAAATATAATTGAAATATTGAATAAAATATGTTGATAATTTTGAAATGATGAAATTATGTGAAATTTGAAAAAGTTAAGAATTGGTGTTGTGTCACTGTTGATATAAAATATTGCTATTATTTGCTTTTTGTTGTCATCTACATTACAGCTGACTGATTGCTGATGGTCAAGAAGATATTTATTGTTTCATATTGATTAAAAATTGTCGTGTCAAATAGACACTTAATAAGAATTCTGATTTATTGTGAACCACTGGACAAGGTAGGTTGAAAATTATTGTTTTTGGTATGGTCTTTCCTAATATAAATCTGTATTTATATTTATATTATATTAATGTTTAAAGATATGTATTGTAATTGCTGCTGTGTCGACTTAGACAGTTTCGGAATTATGAACTGCAGAAGGTTATTGTTTACACTTTGATTATTCGAGAAGTTAATGATTTGCAGTGGTCATAAAATTTTAATTTACAAGAATTTAAAAATAAATAACACTTGATATACTGAACTGATATTTGCTGCTGACCACATGTTTACATTTTAATATTTAAATAATTTGAATACGTAAGAAATATGAAATATTTTATGGATTGAAATTTAATTGATGAAAATTGGAAAATATTTTTGTACTTTGAAAATTGATTTGAAGGTTGATTTGAAAAATTTTATTTATGGAAATTTAAAAATTTAATTAACTGGTTGACTTGAGGGATACTATGTACATATTTAAACTAATTTTTGGAATTTATATTTAATTTATAATTGGTATTTCACATATTGTGAACTTCTGTAAAGGGCTTGTAGCTATTAGGGTTATCGACTGATCTGCAGTCATTTTTAGGTTCGATTTGGATCTGGTTCTTCGACATGCGCCCATGTGGGATGGTGTTCGTGTCAAGAAACCTTGGTGATCAGCTGCACCGCAAAATTTTTGCTGAAATTATTTCTTGAAGGGCCTAGGACTTCAAGGACCTAATAACTACTTGCGCCTACATCCTGTGATGAAAAAAATCCTCCTGTTGGTCAGATTTTTTTGCCTCGAGGAGGGGAGGAGTGTTGTGACGAGATTTCTTAATCTCTCGACACTTGTGTAAAAATATGTCAAAATCATGAAAATCTATATTATATTTTTATATTTATATTTTTATGCATCCTTTAATATTCAACCCTGTTATTATATCCCTCTCGTCTTATATATATGCAATTTATGTTCTACATGTATCTATCAGTTTCAAAGGAATATTCAGCCATTTTAATTCTTTTAACGCGCACTGTGAGAGAAAGAATTATTTTCCGTTATGAGTTCAAGGTCTGCATTCGGATGATGAAAAGCCTAGTAAGATTTCATATGTACATGTTCTTCGGCAGTTGAAATCGGAAGTAATGTAAAGGTTTCGATTGTTCTATGTATATGCAAGCGGTCCAACGTACTGAAAGTCTAGACTGAGTGTCGGGGCAAGCCTGCGGCAGATGGTGAGAACTTATTTCTCGGCATGTATGTTTTCTCGTTTGGTTCTGAGTCCTATGAGTCTCGGAAGGTTATATAAGCTTGGAACGCAAAAGTTCGTGGCGCATTCCCATCCTGAATACTACACGGAGATGTGGTAGTTAAATTTACTTTCGATGCTCGCCCAGAGCTCCGGGATCCGACTCTCACTGCGGAATCCGGGGTTCGCGAGTTGGGAATGTCGCCACCGCCGCCACGGAGAAGAAGAGGTCCGAGGTAGCATTGCCGGACATTGCCGTCAACTCTCATGCCAAAACATCTGTCCGAGAATTCATCTGATATGCCGACTTAGATCTTCTGCGATGCCTTTTCGTCCCTGCCGGACCGGGAACTGAGATGACCTGTACTGTGAGCAATCAATGACGTAATTCTCTCCTATTCACACTATCCTGTGTACGAAGGTAAGTTCCTTTACATGCATTGGCGGAGCCATTAGACTTTCTCCGAAATTCCTTAAGTTCTAACAGATCTCTCCAAGAACGGAGAACTATCATATTTACAGATCCTTGTGTTAACTTCTGGAATCAGCAATTCTAAATAGTATTATTATTTGTGATTATAATTCTCTCCTGTGCTCTGCCCTTGTCTGCCTATTACCATACTTTAGACCATACCTTATTTTATTCAATTGTGGTTCTATATGAAATGTGTGTGCCACGTAACGTATTAAATTCTTGATATTATATTTATCATTTGGTGGCAAATTGTGTTATAATATCCTGCCGGTGTCCAGTGCGTAGATATAATTTAGGAATAGGTGTAACTCCATAATATAACTTATTAATTGCGTATTTAATAAAGATTGGATTAGTTAATTACTGTGTGCTTATTGAGTTCGGTGGTGATTATTTGCAATATTCTGTGTTTTCTATATCTCCATGCTTTAGCTGAAGAATCATCCAATCAAGGTAAAGGTTTATTATTATTACGCTTTGTATTTGCGGCAGGTCATCTGTGAGTTTTACTTGCAGACGAGAGAAGTTTTGAACCTGGGTTGTAAAAATTGGAGAAAGTTAGAATTCTCCGGTCAGCCGTGTCGACGGAATACCGTTATGACACATGTATACATTGAAAATATCAATAAATCCGTAATCTTTAAACCAGTAGGCTGTAATTAATTCCAATATGTGCCCAAATGAAAGTGCTAAAATTATATGGAAAGATAAACCCGTACTACTTATAATGTCATAGATTAGAAGATATGTCCTAGTGTTAGTAAAAGATTACCCGTATTATAATATTTAGTTTGAAAAATGTTTGCCAATATATAACAGATTACTTAATAAATTAAAAATATCATTATTCCCCGTGATCTTCATACCGGAAGGCTTGATTCCAATATATGCCAATATACATGTACTACTGATATTCTCTTGCATTAGAAGATATATCCGTGCATTTGTAGAAGATTACTCGTACAACGTACAATATATGAGTTTCAACAATTTTTGCCACAATAAAACAATACCATAAGAAATTGAAAATATCAATAATCTCTGAATCAATAATCCCCGAAAACATCAATAATAATAATGTTTAAACATGAAGATCGTAATTGATATTATCCAGTCAAAAATACGATGGCAATGAAATTTATTTTATATACATATCTTCATCATTAAAATCGGAAAAGATTTAATGAAAATCTTCTTCCTCATAAACACGTTAAATTTAAATCCGTTGTAAAGCGACATGTTATGATTTGCTTCAAATAAATTGGTGGTCAAGATATCGTCTGAATATCTCTAATGAAGGTTTGGCAACATTTTAAAAAATCGCCAAATTTATCGCCAAGTGGGACTGTAGAACTGACAGTCCCACTTGGTGATAAATTGACGAACCATCATCAAAATATTATCCCCTAAAAAAACACAATTTCGTTTATTTATGGCAATTTATCAATTTCAAAATATTTTTATGGATTTATAAATATTTTTATCAATTTGGTGACATTTTAAAAATTCGCTAAATGGGATACGAATTTTAAAAATTCGCTAAATGGGATACTTGTGTGGAAAAGGACTTTAAAATTTTAAAAGTTTTGAACTGGAAGTCTTTGGCCAGGGATAGGGGAGCCTGGAGTTCTATACTGCGGGAGGCAAGGGCCCATCCTGGGCTGTCAGGCCACTGAAGAAGAAGAAGAAATGGGATACTGAGTAGGGCGGTTGGACTGACAGACAAATGCTAACGAAACACCATTTCAGTACTTTCTTTTAACAAAACAAATTTAATTTCATTGATTTGCGTCACTTTTATCAATTTGGAGACATTTCCACTAATTTGGTAAAGTTTAAGAAAAGTTACCAAGTTAGCGATATCCAGCCAAATTCGTAGCTCTAAATTCGCAGATCTAAATAAAATATCGTGATCCAGTTTGTATATACTAAATGAAAACACTAAAATATTATTAGAAAATATACCCATTCTACTCTTTTTCTGTTTAAACAATTGGATAAATGAATTTATTGGGTAAATAGAGAGAGTATAAGTTTATTAGCTAAACACAATATATAAGCATAAAACCTCTTTGCTAAAATACATGAAAGTGATGTATGCAGCTCGCAATTAATATAATTAAAAAAAAATCCAACCGTTCATTTATAAGATATATTTTAATATCCATTTATTTTTTATTCAAATCGAAAAAAAGATAATAATCATTAACAAACACATTTAATTCCATTCCTTTGTCGAGCAACATGATATAAGATAGAATCTTCCTCATAAAATGCGAAATTAAATAGCCATTTTAATTTCTTTATACTTCTAATCTTTGAGTAAAAGCTTGTGAAATATAAAACATGGAGGTAGATTTTTCCATTTAAATTCATGTTTCATACAATTCATTCTTTCAGATAGTGACTATTTAATGCAAAAATCCTGCATCAAACTCAAAAAGAAAGTTTTAATTCCCTTTGACGTTTTAAACAAACGATTGTTATCCTTTCCGTTTGGATAAACCACGGAGTTGGAGAGTAGAAATCCTATAAAAAAAGTTCCGTTTTTCATTAATATCTCGACAACCCCTGGTCTTAGAAACTCGAAACTTGGACAAAATTTATGGGCGGCTATTTTAAGGCCACCCACAAAATTTCATTACATTCGGTTCAGCCGTTCTCTCGTGATGATGAGACAAACGAAAGTTTCGTTTTTTGCTAATATCTCGAGAACTACTGGTCGTAGAAATTCCAACCATAGACTAAATTTTAAATGGGGCTATTTCTAGGCTACCCACAAAATTTCATCAAATTCGGTTCAGCCGTTCTTCCGTGATGACGGGACAAACAGACAGACAGACAGACAGATTTTCATTTTTATTTATATAGACTAGCAGCATACCCGTTCTTCGTACGGAGTATATAATATAAAGAAATTTATAATTCGCAATCATGTGCAAATTCTGTTAAAATATTAAATTTATTGCTCTTAAAGAGAAGTTTAAGAATATCTGTTCTCACTATGCAAAATTATCTTCGCGGGCAGATCTGAAGAATAAAACATCCTGACCCCTTTTGTAAGCAAATTTACAAAAAAAAGGAATTGAATCATTATATGCAACCCCGTACTACTTATATTGTCGTAGATTAGAAAATATGCCAGTGTGTTAGTAGAAGATTACCCGTATTACAATATGAGTCTAAAAAATATTTGCCAGAATAAAGGAGATGACGTAATAAATTGAAAATATCAATAATCCCCGTAATCTTTTACCAGAAGGTCGTAATTGATTCCAATATATGCCACTATATATCTAAATATATGCCAATATACCTGTACTAGTTATATTCTCGTAGATTAGAATATATAATGCATGTGTAGAAGATTACGTACAACGTACTATATATGAGTTTCAACAATTTTCGTCATAATTAAACAATGTCATAATAACTTGAAAATATCAATAATCCCTGAATCAAAAGTCCCCGAAAATATCAATAATATTAATGTTTAAACCTGAAGACCGTAATTGATATTATCCAGTCAAAATGCAATGTCAATGAAATTTATTTTATATACATATCTTCATT
The DNA here is from genome assembly GCA_951213105.1 of Amaurobius ferox. Taxonomy (NCBI): domain Eukaryota; kingdom Metazoa; phylum Arthropoda; class Arachnida; order Araneae; family Amaurobiidae; genus Amaurobius; species Amaurobius ferox. The sequence goes on along the minus strand of OX578142.1, from coordinate 59,822,042 downwards.
ATTCAAATCGGAAAGGATTTAATAAAAATCGTCTGCCGCATAAACACATTGGATTTAAATCCGTTGCTAAGCGACATGATATCATTTGCTTCAAATAAATTGGTAGAAAAAATATCGTATAAATAGTTATATTTCTATGGAACATTTGGCGACAGTTTCGTCAAATTAGCGACATTTTAAAAAATCGCCAAATTTATCGCCAAGTGGGACTGTAGAACTGACAGTTCCACTTTGCGACAAATTGACGAAATATCATCACAATACTATCCCCTAACAAAAAACAATTAATATCATTTATGTAGCGCAATTTTATCAATTTCAAGATATTTTTATAGATTTGAAAACATTTTTATCAATTTGGTGACATTTTAAAAATTCGCTAAATGTATTACTAAGTAGGATGATTGGTCTGACAGATAAATGCTAACCAAACATCATTTCAGTACTCTCTTCTAACAAAACAAAAAAAATTTCATTGATATGTAGAAGACCCAAGCCACACGACCAACCCGAAGGTTTATGGCAGCTGTTTGTGTGTCGTTTATATCAATTTGGCGACATTTCCGTCAATTTGGCAAAGTTTAAGAAAAGTTGTCAAATTAGCGATATCCCTCCAGATTCGTAGCTTTGAATTTGCAGATCTGAATGAAACATTCTTATCCCGTTTCAATATACTAAATGAAAACACTACAATTGTATTAGAAGATATACCCGCTCTACTCTTTTTCTGTTTCAACAATCGGCTATATGAATTTATTGGCTAAACACAATATATGAGTTTAGTAGCTAAATACGATATAAGCTTGAAAACTCTTTGCCAAAATAAATGAAATTGATGTACGCAGTCAGCAATTAATATAATTAAAAGAAAAATCAAACCTCTCATAGAGTTTCGTCCAGAACAGAGCACCAGGCGCAAAGCGCCTTTAATCTCCAATCTCTAGGTGTGGTTCTTATCTTCATACTGTGACATTATTTCATTGGTCCATAGTTGGAGGTTCGAGGTTTTTGATTTACTGTTTTTATTATTTGTCCTAGCTCCTAGTGTGGCAGTTTGTTGCACATTAAGAGTTTAAGCAGTTTGGGGGGTTGATGCAGATCTGAGGGTAACCTAGCATTTTAGCAGTTTAGGATTTTAAACATTTTGTAGAGAACCAAAGATCGCGAGTTTTCGTTAATATCAACTGATTAAGGTGGGACGTTCCTAGTACCGAATATCAAAGTTAAGTACCGAGCGGGGTCTCTTACGAGATTTAGCCTTGCGATGATCATAGTCATGCAGATTAAATAATAGTTCATTTGGGACAGATGGCAGATTTTTGTAGAATTTAAGCGCTAGCTTTTTGATTTGGGCTCTAACAGTTTTTATTTTGAAGTCTTTCCTAATTACCGAGTTTCTTAAGTATCTAGGGGCTTTCCTTATAATCCTTAGGGTTTTGTTTTGTCTTGTCTCTAATAAGTCTATGGTAGTTTTACAGGCATATCCCCATACGGGTGCTGCATACAGCATTCCCGGGCAGATGACCGATTTATAAATTAGGAGTTTATTTTGATAACTTAGATTTCCGTTTCCTATCATTGGGTATAAGGCTCCTATGGTTATATACGCTTTTTTGATTATGTTCGTTACGTGCAGTTTCCAAGTTAGGTGGGAGTCTATCGTTACACCTAGGTATTTAGTAGATTTTTCCGCTTTTAGGGCATGGTTGTTTATGTACAGAGGAGGCGGAGGTTTACGTTTTCTTGAGAAATAAATCCAATGATATTTATTGGGATTTAATTTTATTCGCCATTTTTCCAGCCATGTTTGGAGTATGTCTAAGTGTTGTTGTAGCTGTCTGTGCATTACTGAGACGTAAGGGTGTTTTGCAAGTATCGCGCTGTCGTCTGCATAGAGTGCCAGCTCCGTGTCTGGGGTCCTGGGAATGTCATTTAGATATATGTTAAAGAGTGTCGGGCCCAGGATGGATCCTTGCGGTACACTACTTTTAATGAGCTTGGGTGTAGATAAGTTATTTTTTACTCTGACTTGAAAGTGTCTGTTATTTAGGTATGAAATTAAAAGTTTGACAAGTGCGTCAGGGACTTTTAGAGTGATCAATTTGTAAGCTAATCCACAGTGCCACACTTTATCAAAGGCTTTTTGGATGTCAAGAAAAATCGCAGCTGTGGGTGTCTTATTATTAAAACCAGAAGAAATGTACTCTACCACTCTCAGCAATTGATGAGTGGTGGAATGTTTTGGCCGAAATCCAAACTGCTCCGGAATGATAATGTCATTCTCACTAAGGTGCGTGTTCAGTCTCTTAAGAATTATTTTCTCAGTAATTTTACTAAGTGTCGGCAACAAACTGATTGGTCTGTAGTTGGCTGGAATTGAGGCATCCTCACCAGGTTTATGGATCGCTATAATTATCGCTTCCTTCCATTCTTTGGGGAAATAATTTAGTTCTAGTATTTTATTTATTAAGATGGTCAAGTAAAATATTATATTTAAGGGTAGGTTTTTTACCGCGATATTCCTGATTTTGTCGTGCCCTGGGCTTTTACGGTTTTTAAGGTTTTTGATAATCTCTACTATTTCTTGCGGGGTGGCTGGGTTAATCTCAGCCGTGACCGGGGAGTTCCTGAAATTGTTTAGAGTTTGCCTAACCATTCTTAGGGTGTCCTGACACATTAGATCGTGGTTTGGTTCAAATTGCTTTTCGTAATGCCTAGCAAGCGCCTCTGCCTTTTCTTCGTCTGAGTACGCAATATTAGCGCCATCTATTAGTGGCGGGAGCTTAATTTGAGGTTTTCTGAGTCTTTTAGCGAATTGCCAGAGCGATACGTCTTCCGAGCTAAGGGATTCAATTAACTCTTTATACTGTTGCTGCTTTTCTGCGACAATTTTATCCCTGACTTTCCACGTGAGTCTGTTAAGCTCCCTTTTGAGGGTAGGGTCTCTATTAGCCTGCCATGTCTTACGCATTCTGTTCCTTTGCCTAACTAATTGTTTGACATGGTGGGAAAGTGTGGGCATTTTTGGTGACTCACGATGTGTTGTGGCAGATGCAATAGCTCTCCTGATTTCTGTTGTGAGTGTGTGCGCGGCAGAGTCAATATCCGCCGTGCTCATAATGTTGGGTACTGCTAAATGCGGCTCGAAAAGTGCTCTTTTGAATACGTTCCAGTTCACCCTCTCTTGTCCCAGAGAGGCTGGAAGGGGAGTGTTCAAATCGAATGTCACCAGTACCGGTAGATGATCCGAGTCGAATTCATCCAGGGTATCAATTGTGTGAGCGTATTCTATGTTTCTCGTTAGGACAAAGTCTATGAATGAGCCATTGGCACCTGAGAAGCAGGTTGGTCTCGACGGTGCAATGATGTCAGTGTTTGTTGTGTTTAGCAATCTATGTATCTGTGTACCGCGTGTGTTGGCTCTCCTGCTGCCCCACGCTCGGTGGTGTGCATTGAAGTCGCCCGCGAGTATTGTGTTTGGATATCGCGAGAAAAGCAGTTCCAGCTGCGCAGCTACATTTATACCACTCATGTTTTTGACATATATTGAAGTTAGGATAAATGGGTTTACATTATTTATTGTCCATTCATAAGATATACTTTTATATCCATTTATCCATTTATTTATTATTTAAATCGAAAAAAAATAATAAAAACATTAACAAACACATTTAATTTAATTGCGATGCCGAGCAACATGATATATCCTCCTAAAATGTTAAAATTTATTAACCACTAACAGCACACCCGTTATTCGTACGGACTGTATAATTTAAAGAATCTTAAATTTCGCAATCATGTGCGAATTCTGTTAAAATATTAAATTTATTGCTCCTAAAGAGAAGTTTAAGAATATATGTTCTCACTATGCAAAATTATCTTCACGATCAGATCTGAAGAATAAAACATCCTGCCCCCTTTTGTAAGCAAATTTACAGAAGAAAAAATAGGAATTGAATGAATATATGCAACCCCGTACAAATTATATTGTCGCAGATCAGAAAATATGCCAATGTGTTAGTAGTAGATTACCCGTATTACAATATGCGTCTCAAAAATATTTGCCAAAATAAAAGAGATGACGTAATAAATTGAAAACATCAATAATATCCGTACTCTTTATACCAGAAGGTCGTAATTGATTCCAATATATGCCAATATATATCAAAACATATGTCAATATACCTGTACTACTTATATTCTCGTAGATTAAAAGATATACACGTGTATTTGTAGAAGATTCGTACAACATACAATATATGAGTTTAAACAATTTTTGTCATAATAAAATAATTGCATAATAACTTGAAAATATCAATAATCCTTGAAAATATCAATAATCCCCGAAAATATAAATAATAATAATTTTTAAACCTGAAGACCGTAATTGATATTATCCTGTCAAAAATGCTATAAGAAAAATCAAATCGTTCTTTTTTTAAAATACATTTTTATATCCATTTATTTATTATTCAAATCGAAAAAATAATTATTAAAATTAACAGACAGATTTAATTTAATTGCGTTTTTGAGTAACATGATATAAGATAGAATCTTATAACATGTTAAATATGTCATGTCTTATAACATAAACTGCGAAATTAAATAACGATTTTGATTTCTCTATACTTCTCATTGTTCCGTAAAAGCTTGTTTTAAATAAACCATGAACCATGGAGATAGATTTCCCCTTTAAATCATGTTTCAAACAATTCATGTTTTCAGAAAGTGACTAATTAACGCAAAAAATCTCCCATCAAACTCAGAGATTAAATTTTAATTCACTTTCAAACGATTTTCAAGCTTTTCGTTTGGATAAACCACGGAGTTAGGGAGTAGAATTCCTAGGAAAAAGTTCCGTTTTTCATTAATATCTCGACAACCCCAGGTCTTAGAAACTCGAAACTTGGACAAAATTTATGGGGGTATATTTCAAGGCTATTCACCAAATTTCATTAAATTCGGTTCAGCCGTTTTTCCGTGATGATGAGACAAACGAAAATTTCGTTTTTTACTAATATCTCGAGAACCACTGGTCATAAAAACTCAAAACACGGATATAATTTTAAGTGGGGCTATTTCTGGGCTACCCACAAAATTTTATCAAATTCGGTTCAGCCGTTCTCCCGTGATGGTGTGACAAACAGACAGACAGACAGACAGATTTTCATTTTTATTTATATAGATTATCCGATTGGACATCCTTAAGAGATTTATAATCCTGTGAAATATAATGAAAATTGGTATGGTTTAATACAATATAAAGTACTCCCTCCTAGAAAACTATATCATCCTGTATTACCTTATTGAGGAGAAAAAGATATTTAGTTTATATAAATCATGCTCAAAAACTATTAAATGTTAACATTATAAAACCACTAGCAGCATACCCGTTCTTCGTACGGAGTATATAATATAAAGAAACTTGAAATTCATAATCATGCCCAAATTCTTATAGTATACTAAATGACATGTTTAATCAAAATATTCTGTTAAAATATTTAATATAATGCTCCTAAAAAGAAGTTTAAGAATCTCTGTTCTCGCTATATAAAATTATCTTCATGGACATATCTGAAGAATAAAACATCTTGGACCCCTTATGTAAGCAAATATAAAAAAAAAATATGGAATTGAATCAATATATGCAAAATAAAAGCGTTAAAATTGTATGGGACCCGTACTAATTATATACCGAATATTAGAAAATATAACCTGTATTAGTAGATTACATGTATAAATTGAAAATACCAATAAACCCGTAATCTTTAAATCTGAAGACAGTCATTTATTCCAATATATGTCAAAATTAAAGTGCTAAAATTATATGGGAAGATATACACGTACTACTTATAATGTCCGATTATTAGTAGAAGATTACCCACATATTGCAATATGAGTCTCAAATGTTTTTTGGTAAAATACAACAGACGACGTAATAAATTGAATATATAATTAATCCCCTTAATCTTCATACCAGAAGACTGTACTTGATTCCAATATATATGCCAATATATGTCAAAATATATGCCAATATACCTGTACTACTTATATTCTCGTAGGTTAGAAGATATACCCGTGCATTCCTAGAAGATTACTCGCACAACGTACAATATGTGTGTGTCAGCAATTTTTGCCGCAATAAAACAATGGCGTAATAACTTAAAAATATCAATAATCCCTGAATCAATAATTCCGGAAAATATCAATAATAATAATGTTTAAACCTGAAGAGTATAATTGATATTATCCAGTCCAAAATGAAATGGCAATGAAATTTATTTTATATACATATCTTCATTATTCAAATCGGAAAGGATTTAATAAAAATCGTCTGCCGCATAAACACATTGGATTTAAATCCGTTGCTAAGCGACATGATATCATTTGCTTCAAATAAATTGGTAGAAAAAATATCGTCTAAATAGTTATATTTCTATGGAACATTTGGCGACAGTTTCGTCAATATAGCGACATTTTAAAAAATTGCCAAATTTATCGCCAAGTGGGACTGTAGAACTGACAGTTCCACTTTGCGACAAATTGACGAAATATCATCACAATACTATCCCCTAACAAAAAACAATTAATATCATTTATGTAGCGCAATTTTATCAATTTCAAGATATTTTTATAGATTTGAAAACATTTTTATCAATTTGGTGACATTTTAAAAATTCGCTAAATGTATTACTAAGTGGGATGGTTGGTTTGACAAATAAATGCTAACCAAATATCATTTCAGTACTCTCTTCTAACAAAACAAAACAAAATTTCATTGATATGTAGAAGACCCAAGCCACACGACCAACCCGAAGGTTTATGGCAGCTGTTTGTGTGTCATTTATATCAATTTGGCGACATTTCCGTCAATTTGGCAAAGTTTAAGAAAAGTTGTCAAATTAGCGATATCCCTCCAAATTCGTAGCTTTGAATTTGCAGATCTGAATGAAACATTCGTATCCCGTTTCAATATACTAAATGAAAACACTACAATTGTATTAGAAGATATACCCGCTCTACTCTTTTTCTGTTTCAACAATCGGCTATATGAATTTATTGGCTAAACACAATATATGAGTTTAGTAGCTAAATACGATATAAGCTTGAAAACTCATTGCCAAAATAAATGCAATTGATGTACGCAGTCAGCAATTAATATAATTAAAAGAAAAATCAAACCGTCCATTCATAAGATATACTTTTATATCCATTTATCCATTTATTTATTATTTAAATCGAAAAAAAATAATAAAAACATTAACAAACAGATTTAATTTAATTGCGATGCCGAGCAACATGATATATCCTCCTAAAATGTTAAAATTTATTAACCACTAACAGCACACCCGTTATTCGTACGGAGTGTATAATTTAAAGAAACTTAAAGTTCGCAATCATGTGCAAATTCTGTTAAAATATTAAATTTATTGCTCCTAAAGAGAAGTTTAAGAATATATGTTCTCACTATGCAAAATTATCTTCACGATCAGATCTGAAGAATAAAACATCCTGCCCCCTTTTGTAAGCAAATTTACAGAAGAAAAAATAGGAATTGAATGAATATATGCAACCCCGTACTAATTATATTGTCGCAGATCAGAAAATATGCCAATGTGTTAGTAGAAGATTACCCGTATTACAATATGCGTCTCAAAAATATTTGCCAAAATAAAAGAGATGACGTAATAAATTGAAAACATCAATAATATCCGTACTCTTTATACCAGAAGGTCGTAATTGATTCCAATATATGCCAATATATATCAAAACATATGTCAATATACCTGTACTACTTATATTCTCGTAGATTAAAAGATATACACGTGTATTTGTAGAAGATTCGTACAACATACAATATATGAGTTTAAACAATTTTTGTCATAATAAAATAATTGCATAATAACTTGAAAATATCAATAATCCTTGAATCAATAATCCCCGAAAATATAAATAATAATAATTTTTAAACCTGAAGACCGTAATTGATATTATCCAGTCAAAAATGCTATAAGAAAAATCAAATCGTTCTTTTCTAAAATATATTTTTATATCCATTTATTTATTATTCAAATCGAAAAAATAATTACTAAAATTAACAGACAAATTTAATTTAATTGCGTTTCTGAGTAACATGATGTAAGATAGAATCTTATAACATGTTAAATATGTCATGTCTTATAACATAAACTGCGAAATTAAATAACGATTTTGATTTCTCTATACTTCTCATTGTTCCGTAAAAGCGTGTTTTAAATAAACCATGAACCATGGAGATAGATTTCCCCTTTAAATCATGTTTCAAACAATTCATGATTTCAGAAAGTGACTAATTAACTCAAAAAATCTCCCATCAAACTCAGAGATTAAATTTTAATTCACTTTCAAACGATTTTCAAGCTTTTCGTTTGGATAAACCACGGAGTTAGGGAGTAGAACTCCTAGGAAAAAGTTCAGTTTTTCATTAATATCTCGACAACCCCAGGTCTTAGAAACTCGAAACTTGGATAAAATTTATGGGCGGATATTTCAAGGCTATTCACCAAATTTCATTAAATTCGGATCAGCCGTTTTTCCATGATGATGAGAAAAACGAAAATTTCGTTTTTTACTAATATCTCGAGAACCACTGGTCGTAGAAACTCAAAACACGGATATAATTTTAAGTGGGGCTATTTCTGGGCTACCCACAAAATTTCATCAAATTCGATTCAGCCGTTCTCCCGTGATGGTGTGACAAACAGACAGACAGACAGACAGACAGACAGACAGACAGACAGATTTTCATTTTTATTTATATAGATTTGGTAGCAGACGACGTGTTGAAGCTGATCTTAAATACATTGCACTCTTATCAGTATAAACCTTAAAATCCTAAACCGTACAATCTTTATAAACCTATATTGACTGTAATCTATCTATATAAATAAAAATGAAAATCTGTCTGTCTGTCTGTCTGTCTGTCTGTTTGTCACACCATCACGGGAGAACGGCTGAACCGAATTTGATGAAATTTTGTGGGTAGCCCAGAAATAGCCCCACTTAAAATTATATCCGTGTTTTGAGTTTCTACGGCCAGTGGTTCTCGAGATATTAGTAAAAAACGAAATTTTCGTTTGTCTCATCATCACGGAAAAACGGTTGAACCGAATTTAATGAAATTTGGTGAATAGCCTTGAAATATCCCCCCATAAATTTTGTCCAAGTTTCGAGTCTCTAAGACCTGGGGTTGTCGAGATATTAATGAAAAACGGAACTTTTTCCTAGGAGTTCTACTCCCTAACTCCGTGGTTTATCCAAACGAAAAGCTTGAAAATCGTTTGAAAGTGAATTAAAATTTAATCTCTGAGTTTGATGGGAGATTTTTTGCGTTAATTAGTCATTTTCTGAAAACATGAATTGTTTGAAACATGATTTAAAGGGGAAATCTATCTCCATGGTTCATGGTTTATTTAAAACAAGCTTTTACGGAACAATGAGAAGTATAGAGAAATCAAAATTAATTTAATTTCGCAGTTTATGTTATAAGACATGACATATTTAACATGTTATAAGATTCTATCTTATATCATGTTACTCAGAAACGCAATTAAATTAAATCTGTCTGTTAATTTTAATAATTATTTTTTTGATTTGAATAATAAATAAATGGATATAAAAATATATTTTAGAAAAGAACGATTTGATTTTTCTTATAGCATTTTTGACTGGATAATATCAATTACGGTCTTCAGGTTTAAAAATTATTATTATTTATATTTTCGGGGATTATTGATTCAAGGATTATTGATATTTTCAAGTTAGTATGCAATTATTTTATTATGACAAAAATTGTTTAAACTCATATATTGTATGTTGTACGAATCTTCTACAAATACACGTGTATATCTTTTAATCTACGAGAATATAAGTAGTACAGGTATATTGACATATGTTTTGATATATATTGGCATATATTGGAATCAATTACGACCTTCTGGTATAAAGAGTACGGATATTATTGATGTTTTCAATTTATTACGTCATCTCTTTTATTTTGGCAAATATTTTTGAGACGCATATTGTAATACGGGTAATCTTCTACTAACACATTGCCATATTTTCTGATCTGCGACAATATAATTAGTACGGGGTTGCATATATTCATTCAATTCCTATTTTTTCTTCTGTAAATTTGCTTACAAAAGGGGGCAGGATGTTTTATTCTTCAGATCTGATCGTGAAGATAATTTTGCATAGTGAGAACATATATTCTTAAACTTCTCTTTAGGAGCAATAAATTTAATATTTTAACAGAATTTGCACATGATTGCGAACTTTAAGTTTCTTTAAATTATACACTCCGTACGAATAACGTTTGTGCTGTTAGTGGTTGATAAATTTTAACATTTTAGGAGGATATATCATGTTGCTCGGCATCGCAATTAAATTAAATGTGTTTGTTAATGTTTTTATTATTTTTTTTCGATTTAAATAATAAATAAATGGATAAATGGATATAAAATTATATCTTATGAATGGACGGTTTGATTTTTCTTTTAATTATATTAATTGCTTATATCGTATTTAGCTACTAAACTCATATATTGTGTTTAGCCAATAAATTCATATAGCCGATTGTTGAAACAGAAAAAGAGTAGAGCGGGTATATCTTCTAATACAATTGTAGTGTTTTCATTTAGTATATTAAAACGGGATAAGAATGTTTCATTCAGATCTGCAAATTCAAAGCTACGAATTTGGAGGGATATCGCTAATTTGACAACTTTTCTTAAACTTTGCCAAATTGACGGAAATGTCGCCAAATTGATATAAACGACACACAAACAGCTGCCATAAACCTTCGGGTTGGTCGTGTGGCTTGGGTCTTCTACATATCAATGAAATTTTTTTTTGTTTTGTTAGAAGAGAGTACTGAAATGATGTTTGGTTAGCATTTATCTGTCAGACCAACCATCCTACTTAGTAATACATTTAGCGAATTTTTAAAATGTCACCAAATTGATAAAAATATTTTCAAATCTATAAAAATATCTTGAAATTGATAAAATTGCGCTACATAAATGATATTAATTGTTTTTTGTTAGGGGATAGTATTGTGATGATATTTCGTCAATTTGTCGCAAAGTGGAACTGTCAGTTCTACAGTCCCACTTGGCGATAAATTTGGCGATTTTTTATAATGTCGCTAATTTGACGAAACTGTCGCCAAATGTTCCATAGAAATATAACTATTTAGACGATATTTGTTCTACCAATTTATTTGAAGCAAATGATATCATGTCGCTTAGCAACGGATTTAAATCCAATGTGTTTATGCGGCAGACGATTTTTATTAAATCCTTTCCGATTTGAATAATGAAGATATGTATATAAAATAAATTTCATTGCCATTTCATTTTGGACTGGATAATATCAATTATACTCTTCAGGTTTAAACATTATTATTATTGATATTTTCCGGAATTATTGATTCAGGGATTATTGATATTTTTAAGTTATTACGCCATTGTTTTATTGCGGCAAAAATTGCTGACACACGCATATTGTACGTTGTACGAGTAATCTTCTAGGAATGCACGGGTATATCTTCTAACCTACGAGAATATAAGTAGTACAGGTATATTGGCATATATTTTGACATATATTGGCATATATATTGGAATCAAGTACAGTCTTCTGGTATGAAGATTAAGGGGATTAATTATATATTCAATTTATTACGTCGTATGTTGTATTTTACCAAAAAACATTTGAGACTCATATTGCAAAACGGGTAATCTTCTACTAATAATCGGACATTATAAGTAGTACGTGTATATCTTCCCATATAATTTTAGCACTTTAATTTTGACATATATTGGAATAAATGACTGTCTTCAGATTTAAAGATTACGGGTTTATTGGTATTTTCAATTTATACATGTAATCTACTAATACAGGTTATATTTTCTAATATTTGCGTATATAATTACTACGGGTCCCATACAATTTTAACGCTTTTATTTTGCATATATTGATTCAATTCCATATTTTTTTTTTATATTTGCTTACATAAGGGGTCCAAGATATTTTATTCTTCAGATATGTCCATGAAGATAATTTTATATAGCGATAACAGAGATTCTTGAACTTCTTTTTAGGAGCATTATATTAAATATTTTAACAGAATATTTTGATTAAACATGTCATTTAGTATACTATAAGAATTTGGGCATGATTATGAATTTCAAGTTTCTTTATATTATATACTCCGTACTAAGAACGGGTATGCTGCTAGTAAAATATATAGCGCAAACAACAGTGAATTTTAGTTGCCATACACGCTGGACGTGAGCCTTTAGTTCAGCTTACACACGCCGCTTATTAAGAACAATTGGCACGGTCTGTTTCGTATATGACACACTCATAATCATTAAACTATTTGAGTGTAGTCACCATCTCCTTTACATGATCAAGACCTTTTCTTCTTAAGTACTTTCAACTTTTCGATATAGGGCAGTCACTATAAGGCAGCGCTACATTTTAGCCTGAAGACAATTTTTCAACCTTGCAACTTCTCACACTATTTGATTAGCTAGAGGCTTGTCGCCTCTGGACTCCCTAGATGCCTTCCGTCACATGATATCTGAGTTGCATTATTTTTGTGGTTTCTGGAGGCACTTGTTTTACAGCCTGCATCATACATTTGCATGTCTATCTACTGCCTGTCTCAACCCTCAAGTTAGGTTCTTCGTTCCAGCCATTTGTGTTTTTATGACTTAGAACTCGTCTAGTCACCTGAATTTGCCAGTTCCTTTCTTTTGCACATTCATAATTTTTTCGGGTTAATTTTCATAATATGAGTTGTTCTTAAAAATATTTCAAACAGTATAAGAAATATTCGTTTCACGTCACCACAATTACAAATCTCTCTATATTAACAAAAAGTAGCTGACACCGCGCTGTTTAACAGATTTCTCGTCCCACAAGTTTCCCTACTTCGTACCGCAAAAATTATAGCATACAAAAATAAAAGAATTAGCACACTTATAGAGAAAAGTTTGGAGAACACGCTGAAATAAACCGTTTTCCGGTTTATTATAAAATACTTAATGCCAAAGACATTGACAAAATATTTGAGCTGCGAGTTCGTGTCTTGGATAGACTAACAATAGCAAGGCCAAGGATGTTTCCAGGCCGATACCTACATAGTTTAACTTTTGCTGGACTGATCCCTTTTTTTAAATTTTGACGTAGTTTACGAGATATTTTACTTTTTATGCACTTCTGAAGTGAAAAATGTTCTTTCGTATCGACACGTTCATTGATTTTTTATATTTCGTACCGCAAAAACTATAGCATACAAAAATATGAAATTTGGCACATTTATACAGCCATAATAGGATAATACGATGAAATAAACCATTTATCGATTAAAACTTTAGTTTGGCTTCAAATAGCTTGCGAAGTGATCTCTGCAAGCGCAGTGAGTAGAAGACTTACGAAGTGAGTTAAGGGATTGGCAAAGCGCAGCAAGCAGATAGTAGAGTCCCTACTTAAACATAATCATGGAAAATAATCGTAACTGTAACATATTAATAGTATATATAAATCTTTGGAAAAGAATACATTGAAATAGAAATCTATTATCTTACCTTATTTTTATGTGCATGTGAGACCAGAAATAGATCTCCCACCAGTTAATGTGAGACCGCTTTATGTACATTATTTATTGTGTCTGAAACGTCAGACAATACCTTTAGTCTCAATGACGCCAGTGTTCACGACATGCTGACCCAAAGGTCAACCAAAATCATTAATTTATGGGCGTCGAGACAGAAAGGTCAAACGAATCTAAGAATAAGGTGAAGCAACGACATTGGGTAAAAGATTGACCAATTGATAATATGCTTGTGGCGTCGCCATGGAGGCGGCCAATAAGAACAAAAGAAGAGTATCAGACCTGAGGCAAAACAGCCACAATCTGTGACATAAGAACGAGTACGATACACGATACTTGCCGATAAAATATAGATATGTAGACTACGAGTGTGACTACAGATGTACTTCGACAGTAGAGAAATGCAGTTGAGAAGTGTTACGCAAGTGTTGTAGAGTGCTCTGTGGAGATTCCAAAAGAATGGCTAGATCAAATAGCAGTGCAATCAACAGTACGATATGGAGCCAAATACACAGATTTACGAGCAGTACGATTTGCTGATACAGGAATTGTGGTCTATTGCCAAAGCCAAAAGTGAAGGTATGTGCCCATTAAACATATTACAGGTTTTTAATACATTTTAGGCATTTTAACAAATGGTCTCGCATTGTTTCTCTCCGGCGTGAACAAGAGGAATAATTGTTATAATTAAGTATTTTGCGTTGTTAATTTTATTATGATTTATTGTTAAAGTTAAAATGGTGCAATCAATTTAGTAGTATATTAACAAATATTCTTTTACAGAACTCGAGCGAAATATAAATAATTGGAGGGTTATCAGCGGTAAACAATGCAATGCATAAAATAATAAGAGTTTCACGAATACGACCAATTTACGACCATGCTAAGATATGTTAATAATAATGAATTTAAAATTCCAAGTTTAAGTATTAATTATTTTTGTGCACCACAGTATATATGTGTTAAACAATTAATTCCACAGCAGACATCTAAACTTATTTTTGCATGACCTCTTCTCATATTTATATTACCACAACACGCCTAATCAAAGTGTTTTCCTCCAGAACAGCAATCGTCAAACACACAGTAAGTTACGTGAGCATCAAATTGAATCTTTCATTCATGACATGCTTTTTCACCCTTCTTGGTCTTCAAAAAAACATTGAGTAAAAAACAGATAAATTTCAAAACTTTATTTTCTGCGTTGCTTTTCCATCCTAATAAAAAGAGTTTATATATTTGCTGGTAAAAGATACAAAAAATCGGTTAGAGTACATGAGAAAGATATATATTTATTTTCAATAACATAAACTAATTACAACATAACAAAATAATAACAAATTTACAACATAACAAAATAATAATAAATTTACAGCATATAACAAAAAATCAGTCAGAACACACAATATATTTATTTCTTGATAAAATAAACTAATATAAATTAAATTTACAACATAAAAAATAATAATAAAGTAACTACACATGACAAAAAATCCGTCAAATCAGATGAGAAAGATATATGTGTATTCTTGATAAAATAAGCCAATGCAAATTTACAACCTATATCTATACATAAAACAGATTCTGAGCTTTTTAGCTTTCCTCATCACGGATCAGCCTATACCTCTAATAGCAACAAAAAACTTGCTGTGTACCAACATGCAAATGTTTCTGCTGCCAAATATGTATCAGCCATTCCTTTGTAAAAGGAACTAAATTCGAAATTAGTCTATTGGTCCTGGTATCAGTAATGGG